>CM059998.1:20769139-21094139 GCA_030463065.1 Aphidoletes aphidimyza | reverse complement strand
GACTAAAAAAGCACTTAGAATTACTAGAAGAATTTATTAAAAATTAAAAATAAAGCATCGAAAAGTATAAGACAAGCAAATAGCAAGTTTATTGCAGATGAGTCATAAGTTTATGTTTATGCCTACAGTTAAAGTTCACGATCCCCTATATGGTTGTAAAAATGCAGCCATGCATTATAGCAGATCAGATCAGTTGAGCTCTTAGCATAGTTTAACGTGATCTATCATAGATGCTAGTACCGAGTTAAAGCAGCAGGTAGGTGTTTGTTACCATTTTCATATGTATCGAACGGGGAGATGACGAGTAAAACCATTAACCAAACAAATGATATTGGCCAAATCACACTCTAACTGCAAGAGTTTTGTTCAAGTTTGTAGCAGTTGTTTTGTTGGTCGCTCGCGCAGAATTACTGGGCTACTTTTAAGCAGCGAAAAAATTATACTCAAACTCTGTATAGATCATTGGTTGTATCTACTTTGTTTAGACAAAATATTTTGTGTGAATAATGGACAGTAGGTCGCAAAGGTTCTAGAATTTAATTGTAGGAATTTTTGCTCTCATTTAAGGGGGTTTGAGTTGATCTTTTTATGCTTTATAGAGCATGGTTTTGTTTTGGTGTATTATGTTTTTATCACAATTTATTTATCTTTTAAATATACATTTATGTTTTATTGTTGGACTCATTAGCTTTAAAAGGTTATAATAAAGTTATTTTTTCTCTTTTACTAGTTTGTTCATTTTTAATTAGTTAAAGTATAATCACTATAAAGAGTTTTTAATTATGGTGAATTTCAACCGTAGTTTTTTAATTACAAGTATTTTATTAATTACTTTTAAGAATGGTTGAACTTACTATGAATTACTGTATTATTATCTTATTTTATTTTTTTTAGTTATATCTTACTCTCTATCTTTAATTTGCTTGTACTCATCGCGTCTCTATTTTATGTAGGGTTTTGTCAAGTAAACGCACACTAGCTTTCCCTCTTACATTGCAGGCTCGCATCCATCTATGATATCAATTCCTTTACAATTACTTATCTTATTTTTTTATGGTTATGTATGCTGCCTTAGGATACTATTTCTATATACTGCTCTTCTCTCCATTTTCACTCTTTTCGTTCCCAACCCGTTTTTTTATGTTTTTTGTTAACGCGCTTCGTTCGTCCTCGTTCTATTTGGTTTGGGTATTAATACAATTCCAATGAGGACATAAACCACTATCTGTTCGTGTAATTAATCTCTCTTGATATGAGTGAATAAATTAACTTAGTACACTGCATATAATAATGAACCGAAAAATAAAAACAAAACAACAAATAATTATAAAAACAAAACAAAAAATAAATAAAAACAAACAAGTTGGGAAAAAAAAGAAAAAATAAAAAAAAAAAATATACGCCAATTTTTTTTGGTCTTCGAGTTCCGCTTTTTTTCCCTGCTTTTTATGGTAATCTTCTGGCAATTTGCGCACTATTAGTGGATTAAAAAATAATAAAAAACAAAAAATACTCTGCCTGCGACATATGCTTGCCGTGGCTCACAGTCAGTTGCTAAAGCGTCGACCTAGCTCTCAGAAAACATGGCCTAACACAAAAAAAAATATAACAGGAATCACACAATAAACAAGAATATATGACTAAGAGTTAAAAGTGACAGTCGAGTTGTTAGGCTAAGTTCGATATTTAAGTTAGTGCAGGGACCAGTAGTGTCTTTTCGACACAGCAACAGCTCTAGAAAGAAACAAGAAAAGACAACGGTTAATGACCTGTTCATCCGCCTCGTGTCGAAGCAAAAGATTTTATGCTTTCAGGGTTAAGTAAACTGGTATTTTTTTTTTGTTTTCTTCTTTGTCTTTAATGTGTTTTTGCTTTATTCTAACGGCTCTGATGTCAGCGTGAGAAAAGTTGATGAGAGAATAAATAGGTACCGGATCACGTATTCTTAGGGATAATGTAAGTATTGTACAAAGGTATTTTCGTCAGTAGTTTTTTCGATGAGAAAACGAAACTTGTTGCTCAACTCTCAAAGATCTTACTTTTTATGGTTGAATTGTCTACTTACATGTAAAGAGGTACTCATGGGTTTGCTAATGCACTTTTTTTTTATGCATTTTTATCTCTTCTATTTATATTTTTGATCTTTATCTCTTTTCAAAATTAAAAACAAAAAATATGCAGCACAAAAAATCAGTAACATAAAAAAAATGAAACATACAAAAAAACAGTTTAATTACCATAATTTTCTGCTCTCTCTTAATGAAGTTGATTCTCCGTATGGATTAACAGATCTTTTGCGTACATAATTTTAATATTTACATTGCGGAAAGGTAATTTAAGTGTGCACAACATAAAAACCAAAAAAAAAAAATGGGTTACTTCAAACTCTCAAATTATTTGAACTTGACCGAGCGACTCGCATTCTGATCAATAACCGCGCCCGATTAGACACCGCTGCTATAAGAGCCCAATATATAGACATAGCGGACGTTTTATATATTTGTGAAGTTTGTGCTAATTTTGGTTTTTTTATTCAATTGCCTCTTCGTTGCTAGTTCTTTCGATTTTTTACAGTTTGGCCATCACTCATTTGTTCATTTAGATATTAATAAACTCTTATTTCTTCAGTTCAAAGACTTATCTAAAAACAAACCAAAATTCTGCAAACTTTCCCAGTTAATATGAGTAAAGGTTTTATTAAAGGGTTGTTTAAATACACCAAAAACTAACGTGACCAGAACAGATCAGATGTTGGTTGTTTTTCTAATTTTCAAACAATTTTTTACCCTGCTCCGGCTCACTGTGCTAGGGTCATATCACAATTTTCAATTCTTCTTCCGTATTTGCCCAACTTTGAATTTTCGTTTGCACTCGGCACATAAACGAACCAAATCAATATATATTACAACAATAAAACTTCCACATTAAGTTCCGGTTCCACTATTTTGTTTTGACGTGAATCTCGAATCATCTTATGTATTTATCGGGAAAATTGTATTATGCACAAGTGCGCTTGGTCATTAATTCATAAAAACATAAACACAAAAACGGATTTCAAAATAACCTACGTTAATTTTCAGTTCAGACATTGGTAAGTTAGTATGTCTATTAACAGGAGTTTTGAGATAAAAAATGTCTTAATACAATATTTTAATTTTTGATTCCATCACGAATTTTGAGTGTTGCTTGAGGTGTTCGCACGGTCGGGCGGGAGTTGGGGTGGGGGGCGAAAGGGGAATTAATGGGGAAGCGTGAAGAGTGTGTATGCAATGTGGGGGGGGGATACGGGGCGGAATGGGGAGGGAGAATATGAGGTGGATTATGGTATGGGGATGTGGGGGGAAAAGGGTGTGTTATATATTTTAAAGTTACTATGGGTGGATTGGGGGGAGGGTATAATTCTGTTTCGTGGTAGGTTGGTACTTGACCTTAAAGCGGTCGTCATGACATATAAAATACTAAATATTTCTAGTTTATTTTTTAAGCGTGAAGGAAGGCGGAGGGGGAGACTATATTTGGGCGAAATTACCATGGGTGATGGGTGGGAGACAAGGGGGTGTTTTTGTGTGTTGTTGTTTGGTGGCTGGAGGTACTATAAAATAAGGTAATTTAAGGGTGTGTCTTTGGTTCGAGGTATATTTTTTATTGTGCATTATTCCAAATTAATTTATTCTCTTTGTTAATCTAAAATTGGTCATATTGAATGAAAATAGTGGAATGAAAAATCGTATCAAAATCCCAATTTTCTATAGCATACCTGACGCTTTGAGCAGTAAAATGGTAATTATCAATTGTTTCATTCAATTTCCAAATGAATTTTGATATGGATTTGTTTCCTTGGAAAAAGTAACATTTCACAAGATAATTGTAGCGTATTCGTTAAAATCAAAGTCGCGTATTTTCTTTTCATCATATTTGCTTAAGCAAACAAAAGATTCGTAGACACAATCATTCATTGTATTTTATTTTTGGAAGTTATTATATTTCTTCATGTAAATGTATTTTTTTCCCTTCAACTGATTTTCCTTTTGTCATGCGTGCATAGAAGAGAGAACGAGAGAGGCGCAGCAAAGAGTGCATGTGTGTTTATTTATTTTGAATTGTGCCTGAGGTGATATTTAATAATATTTTTAGTACGGTGTGCGGCTTTTTGTGGTTTAGTTCATGTTATAAATGTAATGATAAAATGAAAAACGCACGGAAAAGCGAGGAAAAAGCGAGACTGAGATAAGGGAGCAATCATAAACAAAGGTTGTCATTACATTGTGTGTGTATTTAAATTAACAACTGCAAAAATAAGTAAATTTTCCACAATCTCGGCGCGATTACGAATAAATGTAAAAAGATATTACTCATATGCGATGATGCGGTAGCAGAATCTCTTGATTGTGTGTATTGCTTTCATTAGCGTGCGTGAGTATGTGTGTGTGTTTATAATATATTTTTTTATAATATACACTGTATATGAGCTCAATGTACCATAAAATGTTGTCTTTTTTTCTCTTCTCATCCTCACCCTCTCGCTCTCCCACAAATAAAGAGCGCAACAATAGCATAAGTAAGAGAACAAAAACATGGAAAATAAAATAAAATAAAAACGTCGTTTATTTAATTCGAATAGATATTCGTACGTTTTGGCAAAAAAAAACATTTGTTTGAATAAAACATCGATAGAGCGTTTTATGTGGTATTTTACGGTGACATTGTGGGATAGACATTTCTGCAATTCTCCACGTTGTTCCATCAGTTTGTTTTGCACAATGCCATTTTCAAATGATGAACACTTTTGAAATCGAATGAAGCATTCGAATCCAACACATAACACACGACAACACGAAGTAATGGTGTATTTGTATTAGATGAGACACAATGCGTATGACGAACAATATGAATCATGTAAATAAAGAAAAGTTGAACGATGTAGCGAAACGAGAAAGAAGCGAAACAAGAAGAAGAAGGAAAAAAACACCATGTAGAAGAAATTGCGTACATCATTCATCACATTATTTTTTACTTACGTAATACGACATACAGAAATGCTATTGTTGATAATACAACGTGCGGAAAGAGCGCACGTGAATGACAGAAAGAGAGAGAGAGAGAGAGAGAGAGAGAGAGAGAGAGAGAGAGAGAGCGCGCGACAATGATAATGATCATGTATGTAGCGCGGCCTCATATTCTCACATACGCTCATGTTCAGTACTTGGAGTTGAAGTACAAGACGAAATGCGATAAATAGAAGCGAAAGTAAACACGAGCCTCACGATCCAAATAGCGAGTAATAATCATGATAATAGATTGTAACGAGGCGGTAGCTGGGCCCGTTTGGGTTGATATGTTTGTGTGTGTGTGTGTGTGTGTGTGTGTGTGTGTGTTGGGAAGTAACTCGAGCAACTTGAAAAACAATCTAACATGATATGGAATGCATAAACCATTACACATCATTTTGACGGGCAAGTAGCGTATTTAATGGCAGACGTTGTCAACAAAATTTCGTGCAAACAATGACTGTTACACGGAAAACAATGCCACCACATTGACGCGAGAAGAGCCAAACGGAGATAGAGAGCGAGAGAGAGAGAGAGAGAGAGCGAGAAAGCAACAAAAAAAGACACAGGGCATCAAAATAAAAGGAAGTGAAACGTAAAACCAAAAATAAACTCACAACTAAGCGTTCGGCACGAGTTAGATTCTAAGGCGCTGGAGTAAGAATTTACTTTTAACACTTCAGCTTTTAACACTTTTGTTTGCAACTCGTTTCAATTTGCCGTGTGCGATGTGATGAAAAAGAAAGCGAAGTGGCGGTGAGAATTCTTTACATTTCTTTTTCATCGTAACACACCACTCGAGATATGAATCTTATTTGGTTGGCGGGTGTCAGCGGCAACAACGTACAAACGCCATTCTCACGCCAATATTTCGACGAGATTCGACTATGGACTCTCTAAAAAGAAATTATTGCTTTTCTATTGCTGTGTTCATAGTGACACTTTTTTTGTATTCTTTTTTTCGCTCTCTCGCTTCCATGTCTCATCATGCGAATTGTAATTGATGTATGCTCTGACGAAGAAAATCGACATCTATTATTCATTTCGTCTATTTTGATGTAAACTTTATGTGTGAATACTGAATTATTCTGCAACAAATAACAATCATATGCAAACTCAATCACTCGACTCGAAAAGCAAATGGAATTGAGAGAGAGAGAGGAAGAGAAGGCGTTAAGGCTGTTATCAAGCCACACCATAATGCACATCTAAACATACCTGTCAATTTAAATTGCTAAACTGGTCTGATCTCTACCGTGTCATTCACAAAAATAGCGTCACACAACCAATTCTCCCCACTATCTAAATCACGCTGCTCCTATTCAATACCCATTAACCCTATAAATACCCCCCAATCCAACTTTCCACAATCCTCATCCTGTGTTATTCTTCTTTTACTCCTTCATCCGTTGGTTGTTGTTGTCTCGTTCCTCATCAACAAACTTACATCTCGCTATAGTACACTTCAAAATATCTTCTATGATATCCTAATTAATATATATCTAATACATCCTTTTTGTCATATAGATTTAGTCTATTTTTTTGATCCTATTACTATGGCTCCTCGTCCCATGTCATCCATTTTTATCGTCCGTTTTCCATTCGTTTTTATTATATTTTCATTCTTTTTGCTCTCTCTCTCCTTCTCTCCTTCTCTTCCTCTCTCTCTCTCAATTCCATTTGCTTTTCGAGTCGAGTGATTGAGTTTGCATATGATTGTTATTTGTTGCAGAATAATTCAGTATTCACACATAAAGTTTACATCAAAATAGACGAAATGAATAATAGATGTCGATTTTCTTCGTCAGAGCATACATCAATTACAATTCGCATGATGAGACATGGAAGCGAGAGAGCGAAAAAAAGAATACAAAAAAAGTGTCACTATGAACACAGCAATAGAAAAGCAATAATTTCTTTTTAGAGAGTCCATAGTCGAATCTCGTCGAAATATTGGCGTGAGAATGGCGTTTGTACGTTGTTGCCGCTGACACCCGCCAACCAAATAAGATTCATATCTCGAGTGGTGTGTTACGATGAAAAAGAAATGTAAAGAATTCTCACCGCCACTTCGCTTTCTTTTTCATCACATCGCACACGGCAAATTGAAACGAGTTGCAAACAAAAGTGTTAAAAGCTGAAGTGTTAAAAGTAAATTCTTACTCCAGCGCCTTAGAATCTAACTCGTGCCGAACGCTTAGTTGTGAGTTTATTTTTGGTTTTACGTTTCACTTCCTTTTATTTTGATGCCCTGTGTCTTTTTTTGTTGCTTTCTCGCTCTCTCTCTCTCTCTCTCTCGCTCTCTATCTCCGTTTGGCTCTTCTCGCGTCAATGTGGTGGCATTGTTTTCCGTGTAACAGTCATTGTTTGCACGAAATTTTGTTGACAACGTCTGCCATTAAATACGCTACTTGCCCGTCAAAATGATGTGTAATGGTTTATGCATTCCATATCATGTTAGATTGTTTTTCAAGTTGCTCGAGTTACTTCCCAACACACACACACACACACACACACACACACACACACAAACATATCAACCCAAACGGGCCCAGCTACCGCCTCGTTACAATCTATTATCATGATTATTACTCGCTATTTGGATCGTGAGGCTCGTGTTTACTTTCGCTTCTATTTATCGCATTTCGTCTTGTACTTCAACTCCAAGTACTGAACATGAGCGTATGTGAGAATATGAGGCCGCGCTACATACATGATCATTATCATTGTCGCGCGCTCTCTCTCTCTCTCTCTCTCTCTCTCTCTCTCTCTCTCTCTCTCTTTCTGTCATTCACGTGCGCTCTTTCCGCACGTTGTATTATCAACAATAGCATTTCTGTATGTCGTATTACGTAAGTAAAAAATAATGTGATGAATGATGTACGCAATTTCTTCTACATGGTGTTTTTTTCCTTCTTCTTCTTGTTTCGCTTCTTTCTCGTTTCGCTACATCGTTCAACTTTTCTTTATTTACATGATTCATATTGTTCGTCATACGCATTGTGTCTCATCTAATACAAATACACCATTACTTCGTGTTGTCGTGTGTTATGTGTTGGATTCGAATGCTTCATTCGATTTCAAAAGTGTTCATCATTTGAAAATGGCATTGTGCAAAACAAACTGATGGAACAACGTGGAGAATTGCAGAAATGTCTATCCCACAATGTCACCGTAAAATACCACATAAAACGCTCTATCGATGTTTTATTCAAACAAATGTTTTTTTTGCCAAAACGTACGAATATCTATTCGAATTAAATAAACGACGTTTTTATTTTATTTTATTTTCCATGTTTTTGTTCTCTTACTTATGCTATTGTTGCGCTCTTTATTTGTGGGAGAGCGAGAGGGTGAGGATGAGAAGAGAAAAAAAAGACAACATTTTATGGTACATTGAGCTCATATACAGTGTATATTATAAAAAAATATATTATAAACACACACACATACTCACGCACGCTAATGAAAGCAATACACACAATCAAGAGATTCTGCTACCGCATCATCGCATATGAGTAATATCTTTTTACATTTATTCGTAATCGCGCCGAGATTGTGGAAAATTTACTTATTTTTGCAGTTGTTAATTTAAATACACACACAATGTAATGACAACCTTTGTTTATGATTGCTCCCTTATCTCAGTCTCGCTTTTTCCTCGCTTTTCCGTGCGTTTTTCATTTTATCATTACATTTATAACATGAACTAAACCACAAAAGCCGCACACCGTACTAAAAATATTATTAAATATCACCTCAGGCACAATTCAAATAAATAAACACACATGCACTTTTGCTGCGCCTCTCTCGTTCTCTCTTCTATGCACGCATGACAAAAGGAAAATCAGTTGAAGGGGAAAAAAATACATTTACATGAAGAAATATAATAACTTCCAAAAATAAAATACAATGAATGATTGTGTCTACGAATCTTTTGTTTGCTTAAGCAAATATGATGAAAAGAAAATACGCGACTTTGATTTTAACGAATACGCTACAATTATCTTGTGAAATGTTACTTTTTCCAAGGAAACAAATCCATATCAAAATTCATTTGGAAATTGAATGAAACAATTGATAATTACCATTTTACTGCTCAAAGCGTCAGGTATGCTATAGAAAATTGGGATTTTGATACGATTTTTCATTCCACTATTTTCATTCAATATGACCAATTTTAGATTAACAAAGAGAATAAATTAATTTGGAATAATGCACCCTCGAACAACACACCCTTCCCCCCCCCCCCCGCCCTCAAAATTCGGATGAATAAAAATTAAAGTATTGTATTACATTTTGTATCGGCAAAACCTGTTAATGACTCTTAACAAGGTCTACTGAAAATTACGTATTGTATTGAAATCATTTTGTGTTTTGTTTTAATCCAACCACGTGCAATACAATTTCCGATAAATACATAAATGATTGAGTTCTCGTCAAAACAAAAAGTGGTCCGGAACTATGGAAGTTTTATTGTTGTTATATTATTTTGTTTTGGTTCGTTTTGTGTGGCCGAGTGCAAACAAATCAAAATTGCAAATCGATTGAAAATGGAATTTGGAGTTAGCAACAGTGACCGGAGGGTAAAATGTTGAATAGAAAAACCACATCTGGCACGTATTTTTTTGTGTTTTTAAACACCCTTATAAAACCTACCATATTTACTGTTAAATGCCATAAATTGGATGGTTTTAGCTTAACTAGAATAGAGTTTATACATTTGGTAGTGGCCACTTAAAACACAAAAAAGAAAACAAAATTAGCACAATCTGCACAAATATTAAATCGCAATGTGCTATATGGGCTCTTAGCGGGCGGTATGATCAGCGGCAAGGTCAAATTGTAGTTTGAGTAACATTTTTTTGTGTGCAATTACCGCATGTAAATCGCAAAAGGCTGTACCGTTTCAACTAATAAGAACAATAATTATGGTTTACGTTTTTGTTGTTTCATTTTTTTTTGTTCTGTTTTTGTTATTTTTTTTGTTTTAGCACCGAGTACTTTTAGAACAATAACCATAAAGTAGATTTTGTTGGCATCGTTCGTTCTCAGCTACGAAAATCCTTGTCTACTTTCTCACTTTCGCACATCAGTGCCGTTAAAACAAACATTAAGACAAAGAAGAAACAAAAAATATCCCGAAATCTTTGCGTCGACGTTCTTTACGTTTCTGTGGTGTGTCTACACTGTCACTGCATATATTTGTTTTTTGTTTCTGTTTTTTTTTGTGTTGGCCAGTTTCTGGGAGCGGCGAGATTTTTCCCATTGCGCAAATTGCAAGATCCATTAAAAGCGACAAAAAAAATTGGCGTATTTTTTTCGGTTCATTCTTTTATTCACTCTCAAAACTTACAAGTGGTATGGTCTCTTAAATGAAAACCATACCAAAAACAACAACAACTAAAAAACGGACGAAAAATGGAGAGCGAATAAAAAAGAGCAGCATACAAACATAAAATAAAAGGAATGTATGCGAGCCGCGTGGACTGAAACCCGTACATAAAATGACGAAACAAATGAAAATGAGACGAAAAATACGTAAATAGTATCAACATAAATGTAATTAAACTTACCGCAATTCACCAAAATTTGTAAAAGTAAACCGATGCTAAGGATTCGCCGCCACAAACTACTGCTGTTGGTTGCCTTCATTTTGTAAGTTTTCATATGATGGTAACTGCTGCTTTCGATGCTTTTTAATTCTCTAGTATTTCTTTTTGTCGACGCGTTACACTTTCTAATTTTCATCATTTGTTTTAATAATTTATTGTTATTATTATGTTTTTTTACCGTTCGTTTTGCTTTTGCACCTTCTAGTCGTTCAGTGCTCTTATTTCTTCTCTTCACTGTTTTTTTGTTGTTGTTGTTTAAATTTTATATTATTCTTTTGCTCGTCCAGTCTAGCGTCCAGTAGTGTTATTTTAATCGTTTGAATTCCTGGTTCAATGTTAGTATGTGCCCACTAATTTCTATCTATATATTTATATTTATTGTATACTAATAATACGAGGCAGTTAGCTGTGTGTATTTCTTTTTGTATTGCATTTGAATCGATTTGATTTAGTTTAAATTTGCTCACGTTCACCTCTTAGATCGTTTGCAATTGTCTGTCTCCTTATAACAATATCACTGTAAATTGGTTGTAACTGTTTTGGATGGAATGCAATTTTAGCACTGTGTATTGATAGTCAGATGACAATTGCAGCTGCACAGAATATTTCCGCTCATGTGAATCGGTTACATGTCCTCTTGTGCACTTTCACATGCGTTTTGAAACAACACAATCAATTAACTGTAGCCACGGTTGTGATGAATATGAACGTATTGTTGAATTCGTTCTGTGTTTCACATTGACAAATTCCTTTCCACAATTGTGAATATCACTTGTGATGTGCTGAAAATGTGAAACAGAGTGACAGAAAATGAGAGAAATGAGTAACATCAAAATATACACATGAAACAGAAATAAGAAACAAAAAAAAAAGAAAAACAACACACACAAAACAAATCGTTTTGTTCTCTCGCTTGCATTTGTGTTCACTTCAAATGCACTTTGGCCTTTTGAAATTTTGAACGAGCTAATGACTACCAAAGTTCTTACGACTTTGAGTATGGCTCAAGTGATGGGCCAACATCACAAATGGAGATAAAACCAAACGAAAAAGAAATAGTTTAATCATTTGTTTATTGTGTGCATGCAAAAGTCATTGCGAATGCCAGTCTCTCTTCTTGACAGTGTACATCGAATATCGTCGTTATACGCTGCAAGCGCAACCTCCTCCTCCTCCTCCTCTTCCTTCTCCCCCCATCCCCCAAAAAAAGTATTTCGAATTAAAATGTACTCTCGAACGTAGTTTCCATTGCAGATGCACGAAGAACGACGAAAACAGTCCAAAAGGATGCTGTATGTCGTGAGAGGGTGAACTGTCTTTTGTTTTGTGAAATTCATTTGTCTGTTACCAAAACTGGATAAAATACAATAGAATCACGGTCGGTAAATATTTATTTGCATCTATTTAAATTGTGCGCACTCTTATGATGTTTACTAGCACTTGTGCACCAGTACACCTTAATGCACATGAAGCGCCTTGTACTAAATTCCATGATAAAAGTGATGATTACACATTCGTTAAGAGCTTACGCTATTGTTTCTCTACAAAGGGACAGAGAGAGGGAGAGAGAGAGAGCGGGGGGGGTGAGAGACGAAAAATTGTTGCACCGATAGTACTGCACGATGATTAAATTCTCTCTTGCTTTAAATAAATTCCATTTCAAAATGAAAATTGAAGTGTTAACGTAAATAAATGCATTTTTCTTCTAAATTGGGTTCGGTTATTGTAGCTTCTTATTATGGTTTTTCTGTTTTGCTTAAAATCGCTCCCTGCTCATCGTCTCGGTGTCAACCATTTTCTCAGTGCATGCTGTCATGTTTATACCCATTTTTATGAAGTTGAACTTGATTCAGCTTGCGTGATTGTTTTGCATGTATCCATTTACTCGAATGATTTATTTGAAACTGTCATCCTTTAGCGGAGCGAGCTGTGATGAAAATCTATCCGCAATTTCTTTGTGCCATCACACACACCCAAGCCCAAGAGTACACATTTTTCGTTCATTATTTTCTTCCCTTCGTGTGTTTCCAAGTGAATTACATCAGGTCGATGCTTAAGCGTGCGCGTTTATTTTCCGCGGCTTTCTTCGCATTTTATTACGTTTCATCAACTTTGAGTATCACTTTTGTTTTTGCTATTGCTGTGTGTTGTTACTGTTATTGAAGTGTGTTTGCCGTATACGTTTTGCATTATCTCATTGAATTTGGCGAGAAAAACGGGCGTAAATCTTATTTAGCTAAGTGAATGTTGTGAGTGTTGAATGCTTTTCGATACGATGATTCAACTATCGTTCTAATGAATCAATTTACAAGAGGCAACACACTAAGACATTGGCCAATGCCATAAATGCAGCCACTTCTCGTGAACCGCCAATTTCGACGTTTAAACCCCAATGCCAGCGCGCTGTCTCGTCCACCGCTTTAAGATGAAAGGAACTTCTTTTGGTCTCATTATGTGTGTGTGTGTGTTCGCTTTTTTTTCGTCCATTCTCTTTCGTTTTCGTTCGCCTGGAATATTTGAATAAATATTTACTTTGCCTTAAGTGGATACTATTTGTTAATGTCTGTATTTTTATGTGCTTAGATGTGATCCAGTAAACAATTCATATAGCACTAATCATCGTCATCATCATCTTCATCATGTTGCAGCATCGTCAATGTTTTTCATCGTCGTAACTCATTTCGTCGATTTTTGTTTGGTCGCATAGTCAGGCAAAAAATACTTCATCACAACGTCTGAAATCTGGTGTGTCGCCGCCTTTTTAAGATTGAGTGGGAAAATTTCGCTGTGCGGCAGGAGCTCAAGCTGCCTTTCTTGCACCGTATATTTAGCAATGCCCACGCTTACTCAATCTGCACTTGATACACCGTGTGTACTCTCTGTACTCGGCATTCACTTCACTTTTCCATTATGCTGATTTTTTTGCCTCTTTCTACTCAAAACAATATCTCCGGACTAAAGATGATATATTGCTTTTCTCTTTGCTCGCTCGCCCCGCAGTCTCTATCCCTCTGTCCTTCTACTCAGCTTCACTACCTTCTGCCCTGTAAATGTGCACATTTACTGTGATGTGCACGCTTACACCGCTGACTTATGTTCATTTTTGTTTCCGTCCGGCGGTATTACGGTGGTGTTCTGGAAAGGCACCTGTACAGTAGCAGTTTACAATGTAAAAAGAGATTTTAGCGCTAATCATGATCAAAACAATAACATTTATTGTGCTAATTTTCGTCGGCTCAAAAGAGAGCACAGCGCTCACACTCACACGTACGCACACGCACACACACATCAGTCTTCAGCTTCTGTTTGTTTTCCATTAGATACTTAAATTTATCCTTTTTGTTGTTGGTGCAGATTTTAACTCACTACACTGTCTACACCATATCGTATCGTACCGTAACTGTTTTTGCTCAGTGCTTATCATACACGTGAGATGTTCCTTTTGAGCATGGGCTAACAATTTATTGTCGTACTAATCGCCCTGGAATACCGTACAGTTGAAAGGAATAGTGTAAGCAAGCGGCAACGTTAGATGCAGTGGCGTACAAATTACTCTTCAGCATTGAATGCATATTTTAGTGGGTAAATAGTCGCCACAGCACCCAGTAATTGTATTTCGTTGTTTTTTATGCATGCAATGGAGAGTGAGAGCAAATGTGTTCGTCTCCTACGCTCTCTCTCTCTCTCTCTCTCTCTCTCTCTCTCTCGTCTCACTCTCACTATTTGTATAACCATGCGATGTTGTGATGTTGTGATGTTTTCATATCACTAATAAGGGTGAGCAAACGTAACTCGTTCATTTTACATTTTTGCATTATGAGTGCATTTTCTGGCTGAAGTATATGCATCGTTATTCCATTACATTATCGTCTTGTTTTATTATATTATTATTTTCAACGATATTGTTTGTCGTTTTTACATCGTTTATGTCATTTTTTTATACTTTATATTATTTTCATTTGAAACATTCATTCAATTCGTTTGTGTTTTTATTTGGTTTCATTTTCACTCACAACATCCAGAGCACGAGCGAAGGCGAGACATAGAGATAGAGATAGAGAGATATTCAGCTAGCCAGCCAAGCATCCAGAGTGTTTGTTTTCTCTGCTTTTGTTTTTAATATCACAATATAATGGAGAGTGAGAGAAACAAATTCATGGATGATTACATATGCATCCAAATGTTTTTCCACATATGTGAGTATTTATTGTATGCATAGAAAATCCTATCTTTTGGCTGTGTTTTTGTTTTTGTTTTTCGGATGCTTTCGCTGAGCTCAGTTTACATTTTGGAATTTATTTATATATGGACGGAGAGAGAGACTCTATAACCGAGCGATGCGTGTGATAGAGGGCAACGGAGACATGGGACAAAGACAGAGAGACGGAGAGAGATAGAGAGAGAACGGGAATGAGCGAACAAGCAAACGATCGAACGTATGAACAAACGTGTTTGCGTATTCGTTTTGCATTTTACTATAGCCATCATGCCCGTTGCATACTCATATTGTGGCATGATTGTATGTATATTATGGCCGTATTTATTGCGGCCATCTCTATATTTAGAGCCTAGTTTTCGGTAGAAAAAATGTCAAAATTGAAGATTCCTTATGTTTAGAATGTGTACATGAATGTTTGTGTCTGTTTTGATTTTCCGTATTTGCTGTGTTGTTTCTTTAATACCAAGTCAAAATGTGCACATGCGGATACAATGTGAATAATATTCTTCCACTTCTGCTTCTTCTTCTTTTTCTTGTGCTTGTTATTTTGTTGTTTATGTTGTTTTTTTCTGTTTCTTCCTCATCTTCTGCGTATTCATTTCATCTAACAGTCGATTCCGTTTTGCCGCTGATATGAGACACACTTTCATTCATCTCTATGTATATACGTCGAAATGGCATACGGCCCGATCATCATCATGTGTGACTTAGTGTAAACAATCCGTCGATTCAACTGTGAAATGCGACGAATAATGTTACGAATACGAAATAGTGCGGAAAATTGGTAATGAAATGAAAGGAATGTGACAATTTAAACACTTAAATCGAATGTTATTTTCCATTTGATGTTTTGTGTGTTTTCCATCACAGAATTTAAATGGTTTGAATAGCGGCGAATTTTATGAATTTTTCTTTGTCCGCTTGATCATTTGACCTTAACGAATGAAACGGTCATATTTTCATTGTAACTATTCAAATTGATTGCATATCCTTTTAAAAAGAAACCGCTTTGTTTCGGTTCAGTTTTGAAAAATAAAAAATACATTTCGTGGTCCAAAACACACAATACACTTTATTGCTGTACACATTTAACACAGAAAATGTAGCCAATGACTACGAACACAAACCAAAACACCGAGTCAAATGTAAATGTTTTTCCCATTTATAACGATCGCTGTGAAATTAGTAAATTTATTTTGTTTGCGATTTTCCACGTATTTGTTCTTCGCTCGGATGTGGTCCAACTATTAAAATCGGTTAAAGCACTGTCACATTGGCGGTCTGTTTTTGCGCTCGTACCAACAATTCCATTTGACTTTCTTTTGTTTTTAAGTCCTGCCGCACATCCCATAATTTATTTCATTTTATATTCGGGTTGTTGGATGTCGACTCGTGTGTGGCATCATCTATTCGATGTGCTTGATCTTGTGCATGCCAGTTTTTTTTCCATGTGCAAAGTAAACCGTGTTTTTATGATTCTGTTAAATTTATCTAATTCTGGACAAACTCAATTTTACTAAATGGATGATGTCACGTACATAAAAATTGCATACTTTGCACCAAAAAAAAAAAAACGGATTCTGGTTTGAATCTGTCAGAATATTTATTTTTAATTTCATCAAGTGCAACTCAACAAACCGAATAAAAAAAATGACAGCCATAAATGGTAATGCATCGTTTAACATCAAATGCATATGTTGATGGTACGAGAGGATAAAAAAAATCGTGCAACACTTTCTGTGAGTGGCCCGAATTTTTTTTTTCCGGTTTACTATCACGTCTGTTGATTAGTTTTTGACATCATTCGTTGGTTCCATTTATCTCAGGTTGTTCGTGATGATTTGTTTGCCATGTAAAATTTTTCTCTATTGGGCGTTGACAGAGTGAGTAAGTTTGTGTGTGTGTGTGGTTTTTGTGTTTTTCAGTATTAGATTATTTGTCGTATGTCGTTTATCTTTTTGTTGTTGTTGTTCTTGCTTCCCATTTTTTCATTAATGTTTGGATTTTCCACAGTTTATTTGTTGAAACAGTCAACGCTACTCTTAGGAGTGCTTTAAAAAATGAGACATTAATGATATTTAATTGGGCTGCTTGTAAGTCTCAGCACCACTAATCTGAGATATGAAGTTTTGCTATCGTTCCTCATGCAGTTGATGTTGTTGTCATGTGCATGTGTTGGAATAGAAAAGATATCGGTATGTGGCTCACGGTGTGTTTCGCTGTTTTTGCGCTTACAGTTCTCTTTCTCTCTCTCTCTCTCTCTCTCTCTCTCTCTCTCTCTCTCTCTCTCTCTCTCTCTCTCTCTCTCTCTCTCTCTCTCTCTTTCTCTCTCTCTCTGTGTGTGTGTGTGTGTGTGTGTGTCTCGGTCTCTCAATCCCACGCCTCTATCTTATGCGATGTGTTGCGCTCATGTTTTGATCGTCGAAATGGTTTTTGCCGGTTATAAATTGTGTTATGTCTGTTCCGGCGAAGGTTTTTCCACATCCACAACGAATGTGTGACACACGAGAGATCCGCATATAGTTTTGTCATGCATTTAGTGTAGCCAGTACAGTGGCTCAAAATACAGTATACCGCATAGATTCATTCACTCATAAAACGTCGAAAATTATCACTTTTTAATGATCACTCATCATAAATTATCGTCTCAAGTGGAACTGGAATAATGCCTTCTCGGATTTATTTTTCATGGATCCCATTAGTATCTGTTTAATGATATTCCCGGGCGCGCGCTCCTATATGCACTAAACATTGATTATGGCTCGGTTTCACTCTTGCTCTGGCCGTGCATCATTTGACTCACTCCCCCGACAAACAAAAAAATGTTGCAGTCATTTATTTTACCACCGATTTGCTGTGCTGCTACTTTTGTTGTTGTCGTTGTTGTTGTTGTTGTTGTTGTTGTTGTTGTTGTTGTTGCTGCTTTTTTTGGTTAAATTCGTATTTTATTTGGTTGATGTAGAAATGCGATAGTGCTGGGATTAGTATTTAGTTTTCTGAAACGAGAGAAAATGAAAACAGTTTTGTTGTATTAAAATTGGTGAGTTTTTACGGTTTTTTGTGTGTGTGAAGTTGATTCCTAGTTTTATTATTGCTTAAAATTAGATTAATTACTTTTAAATACGCTAAGCTAATGAAATAAATTTAATTAAGTTACATAAAACCATATAAACAATGTTTCAAGTTTACTGGAGTGCTTCGGCGAAAATGGTTTGGGTGGATTATTCATCAAATAATTAATTGTTTGCTCAGGGTGAGAATGTGAAGGCGATATTTTGCCATTAAAATTTAATTTTGAGTGGAAAATACACCAGTTTTTCCGAATGCATCCGAAATTATTAAACTCGTTCGAGTTTTAATGCTCAATCATTTTCTTCTTGGTTTTATTGCCAGCGGTTTTTGGTACGCATACTTTGCCATTATTGGATAGTTTGTGGTTTGTCGGTTTGCGGAGCACATTTTCGGTTCAGTCCATTTACTGTGCAAGTCATAAATGTCGAACAAACGAATGAATGAATGAATGAACGTGGAAAAAAAATGCTGCCAAGTATTTGGCTGAAGCAAAAATAAGCTATATGAGCTTAACCAATTCAAAAATGCATTCCGGCTTATAAAAGGTTCACAGGTATGCCACAGATTGTTCACCGTGATTTTATACCATATCGAAAAATTATTACCAGGCGTGTTTGTGTTAGTGTGTTTGTGTCTTTTTTTTCATTCGTTTCGCACAGCGGCAACAACAGCGGCTGATTAAAGTGCAACCGATTGTACGTAATCGCAATATCTTTCAGTTCCATCAATATTTGAAATTGTTTGCATTTCAACCAAATCAAAAGTATGCGTGTGTTCGATATCGAGATTTTAATAACATTTTGTATCAATCGGTACTTTTAATAGCAAGTGAGGTTGTTTGTCAAAAGACTGTACGTCTCGTTTCAGGTTTGTTTGCATTCAGTTTGTGCATTTTATCGGAACTTCATCCCAAACTTGAAAATTCGGTCGAATGGCATGAATACACGGAGTGAAAAATGAAAAGAAAATAAAAAAGAAAGGGGAAAAATAACGAAAGGCGAACATCGAAACCATCAACACACAAATGGATTGAAAATTCCACCACAGCACGATTTCATGGATCTAAACGGCTTTTCCTGAGCATAATTCCACTGCTGCGTGGAATCCCATTTCTGTTGCGTTCTCTTTTCCTCTCTCTCTCGTTGGCTTTTTATTTTTCAGTTTTAATAATAAATACATAATTTATGTTGTAACACCGCACACAAAAGTTTTTGTTTGGTTTTTTTTCAGGAGCCGTCTATGACGACGACGGCAACAGCGGTGGTAATTCCAGCACCGAGCATTGGCTAAACGTGAGAATAAAAAGCGAACATTCCATATTTATACACACGTAGTCCAAAGCAATGGACGGCTAATGGATTTCTAAGCACAACGTGAAAATAGCGTGTGTACGTGTGGTTGCACGAAGGAAATGAGGAAAATGAGGAAAATGAGGAGAAAGAAAGATTATTGATGAAATATTTGGGTAAAACTGTACAATAACAAAATGGTTAAATGGTTAAAAGTGGGAGAGAGAGAGAGAGAGAGAGAGAGAGAGAGAGAGAGAGAAAAGCGGAAAAAAACGCGCAAAAACTATCAAAAACCACATGAAACGTGCAACGAAGTACAGTTCAGCTTATGTAGCCGGAGACTGTGAATGTATCTGCTTATGAAAGTTGAACGCGCCGCGCCACTTTCACACTCGGCCACATTTTCTCCATCTTTCTCTTTAGCTCTCGAATCACAAACTGATTTACCCATAAAATCGATAGCTGTATTTTTACCGCACCATTCACACGAATTCACAATTCATAAAAATTTATAACTCTCGGCTATGGACAAATCGGTTAAACTGCGCGCACACACACACAAACACAGTGCACAAATTTGAGGTTGCAATAACATGTTAAAGTTATATTATGAATGTTTCCTTTTTTGTTTGGCTAACAGCCTACAACTGTTGGCCAATTCACTTTTTATCGATGCGCCCGTCAGTTGATGCCGACGCTCGAATTCGATTTGTGCAAGAGATTGTGGGATGAGCAAAGGCTGAATGCATTTTTCGATTTAAAACATTCATTCTCGGCAATTTGGCCAGTAAAGCATATTTGCGTATTTCTTGCCACAATCGGAACCGAAGAAAGAACAGTCAAAAACGAAAAAATAGCAACTATTCACATTCATGCACCTAATATTCATACATTCACGAATAGAGAAATACGGTGAAATATCAGTGACACACACAAACTTATTGCCAGTGAAATAAAATAAATGTTTGAATGGAATTTGGTTGGGATTCGTTCGCATTCACTCTTTTTCTCTGTTTCCCTTGCATGTGTGACGCGTTGTCTTCGCCTGAATGTGCGCTACGTTATTTTTATTTAAAATGCAATGCTAACAGCAATCCCAATTGAAATATGAATAATTAAGTCCAGATGCAATCAATATAACTAAACCGAAATGTGTGCAATACATCGGTAAAAGCAAAAGAGCAACGTTAAATTAAAAAAAAAAAAAAAAAAAAGTGAAACGTGAGTCGTGGAAACGTTTCTGCATCATATCGCCAAACTGTATAGTGTTCAGTCGGCGTTCAAGATCGGATTTTGAACGATGACGATGCTGGGTCGACTCTGCAATGCCAAAACACTCTCAATCATGCATAAATATATGTTTTGCGCAATTCACATGGCTGGTTTGCATTTTGCATCTGTGCCGCGAAATGAGCGAGAGAGTAAAAAGAGAATTGAAATGAAATAGCGCGCACAATTTCCAACTGCTCCTGGTTAAGAAAATATGCAATTGTGCAGCGAGCGTGAATGATAGAAATGGCAAAAATGGCCGCACACCGTACAAAGGAAAGCCAAGAATAATTATTCACCTACCTACAAAACTATGATCCGAACAGCGTGCAAACGAACAAACGGAATGAATGAATGAATGAACGAACGAGCAAACACTCGCTCGGCATAACATTAATTTATGCAGTGGCAGTTTTTATTTTTGGCATTTCTCAAAATGCTAAGCAAATATTAATACGCAATATAGAATGGTATTGAACTTGCTGCGCACCACAAACTTGAATTGTCGCCGCCATATGCCGTCGGCTGCTGGCGAATGTTGTTGTACAAATGCGTTCGCCCGGCAAAACAAGAGCCAAAACGGAATAAGCCAACTGATGACATTAGTGTGTCGTTGAAAAAATAATCACATTCAATGAAATATATATATATATATATATATATATATATATATATATATATATATATATATATATATATATATATATATGTAATTGTATGTCGCCAAATGATTAAATTTATTTGCACAAATGATCAAAATATGAAATGAGCATTGAGCAGCATTCGCAGTACACGACACATGTGTAAACCACGCAAATACATAGAACATAACTCGTAAATAGACAGGAGGAAATGTAAAATGGCATTTAATTAACCGCTCTTTGTTTTACTTGTTGTATCGTGGTGGTGGTGTTGCTGATGCTGCTGCTGCTGCTGCTGCTGCTGCTGCTGCTGATACTCTTTCAAATATGATCTGGTACATGTGTGCCATTTTGGCATCGAAAGTTTTTTCTTGGCCCGTGTGTGTATGCGAGTGTGCAAAAGTGCGAGCCAGTGTATGCTTTGTGTAGTGTGTAGTTAATTTCGTTATAACATGTATTTGATGCGGTTATTCCCGAACAAACGCACCCATTTAATTTATATCGACCAGATTTCAATTTGGAGCTGAGCACCAGCTTCAGGCGTTAATAGACGGCTTAATTAGGCCATTAAATTGGCACAATCGACAAAGGATTTATTAAAATAATTCGGCCATTTAATTTGTATGCATCCGAATCTTTATGCTGCTAAATCAAATGGCGTTAATTTTATCATAAATATACACAGAGAGACACATTTATATGGCACCAATACTAGAAATATAGAAATGGTGGCATACCAAATCATTGGTATTGCCACGCACGCCAAATTTACGCGCTTTCACAAATGAAACAGAATTGCAACTTTATTCAATAGAACATTCGCATTGCCAAAATTATTTATGCATATCGATATCGATAGTTATCGATGGTGGAGCATCTAGGGGAACTGAAGATATTCGGAAAACACGTTTCATCGTATAGTCAAGCTATTCTTCCCTTGTTGTGCATTTTCTTTATATACTTATAATCAAACATGCCGCCCACTGTGGACAGAATTGGGTTAATAACAACATACTATGGTTGCGATTACGATATCAATGTGTCAACGGTTAGCATACAACAACTGAACGTTCGTGATGTCAAACAAATGCACTGGAAATTAAAACTTCGTTTAATGAATTTTAATGAGTTTTTTTTCTCGTAGGATTAGCATTCGCATTTAGCAAACATCCTCATTATGACTATGAATATGAAGAGTGGACTGTAGTTCGAACAATCATGACATCTTTTTTTTATCCATCTGAATCGCCAGCAGTAGCAAAGCAAATGTGAATATTGCTTATTGGATTAAATCGATATAAGCACACATTATTAAAGAGGAAATTAAAAAAAAAAAAAACAGTCAATGCATTTTGTCGAGCAAACATTGACGGTGCTTATGAGTTTTCTTCAATCATCATAAAAAAGCCAATTAAACTTAAGTTG
Source organism: Aphidoletes aphidimyza (assembly GCA_030463065.1). Lineage (NCBI taxonomy): Eukaryota > Metazoa > Arthropoda > Insecta > Diptera > Cecidomyiidae > Aphidoletes > Aphidoletes aphidimyza. The sequence continues at coordinate 21,071,561 of CM059998.1, read as the reverse complement.
GAGATTTTATGTATATAAAACACAAACTGAATGTGTTCCATTTTCCAATGAAATTGTTCATAAAGCAATTTGATTTGAACGTCGCCACACAAAAAAAAAATCCGCCTTTGTAAAATGTTTGGTAAATTCAACGTGTAATTTATGGAAATGTGGGCAGTTGTGAGTCATGTTCCTCTACTCCGTTTAAAATGTATTTTGTTTAATCACTTTTGTGAAGCTTGAATGATTTAATTGCTGCTCAACTATCCCAGTAATCAAAAAATTTGTTGGGAGAAAATGTAAAATCTCCCAAACTATTTATTACTGCACCAAATCTGACATACTAAAAGGCTGATTTCAATATCGGGGTAGAATTTTCACAATTTAATCCATTCCAAACAAGTGTAGTGCTTCGAAACTGAACCATTTCAATAGAGCCCGATTTTGCCGACGATTTTGCTTGAGCTTGATTTCGTTCTTGCCGCCCTTTGGATGGAATGATAAAGGCATTTGATTTTATAAGCAAAAATAAGAACATAGGGAAAAACCGCAGCCCTAAATTACCAAAGATATTTATACAAGGAATGAAGCCAGAGCGTCGTTCTATCGTGAGAACAGTGTTTATAGTTTTTGATAATGTTTTGAAGTATTCTCAGGAGATTGAACCCAAAAGTGCTCTTTATGTAGTGGTGCGGATGCTAATTATTTTCATATAAAAGCAATTTGTTGAGTAACATCAGTGGGCTCGTAAAGTTTTCTATGGGAATTAATAATTCGGTTTGTTGATGCATTTTGCTGTGTATGTGTGTGTGTGTGTTTTTTTTTTTTGTTTGGCTCTTCATTCAATTGCAAAATGTTTCATTGTTTGTTTACGGCTTGCTTGCACGGAAAATTATCGGACAATGAAAAGCATCTTCCATGGCATCAAGAATGTAGCAAAATGTTTGGTAAACAGTAGCCAGGAGCGTAGAGCTGTGATGTGGTATGGAATTCGGTTTTCGTGTCCAACCACTGAACGCAAGAGGCAGAGAGAACATCAGTTCACTTATAAATGTGAAGAGAATCAATACCAATGGCCATCGCCACCCATTAAAGAGTTTAATACAGACATTTTTCCAGTGGAAAAATTACAACTTAATCTTTGTAAAACTGTAAGAGACTGGAAAATAAGCACATTTGGCCATAAGTCTTTCCTCGTTCTCTATTTGTCTGCTCATTTTTTTGCCATTGTTTCGAGTAGTACGTGACTGACTATCGAGTGATATGCAATATGAGTATAAAACCATGACCATTTCGTTCGACGTAAAATCGGTTGAAAGGGAATACATCATTCGCAGTCAAACAACTTCATTTTCAGTTCATTGTGCACATAAATTTATCTCCCTTTCTTTCTTTCTCTCTCTCTCTCTCTCTTTCTCTCTCATTCTCGTGCTCTAAGAAAATATCGCCATACATTTTGATGTACGCTCATGTTGCTTGTTCATGAATCATTGCTACAAATTGTCAGTTCAAGTGCGTTCGTCTGCATATACTTTGTTTTCCGCCAAGGAAAAATCTGGAAAATAAACAAATAGTGAATACATTATCTCCAACTGGTTTGGCGTGTGCATCAAAAGCTGTAACCAGTCAGAAAATGAAATGTGAAGCGAACTTAGGAGAGAGAGAGAGAGAGAGAGAGAGAGAGAGAGATCCGCTCGACAAAATATATATTTTCGGTGAAGAACGATGCGCTGGTGATTTGGTGAAGATGAGTTTTGCACCACAAAACCAGTATGGTTTGAACAATGTTTGCATATGGCAACATAAGCAATGTCTATGTTATGAAAGTTGAAAAATAAATAAAAATAATGAGAGAGAAGGAGATAAGAACAACGATTGACGAAATGGCTGTACTGCTCTAACTAGAATGTAAACTACGACCAACGATAAATCCTGCATTCAAATTTGATCAAAACACCTAAAATCCAACGTGTTGACACGTAACAATGGTACGCAATGAAATTTTGATAGTTTTCCACTGAAATCGGTTTGCATCAAATTCAAATGTTCTATTGGAGAATGGCCAACATGAAGTAACTACATGCTTGAATTATTCGCACAAAAATGTTGGTATTAATTGCAACATAGCAATGCGTTCAAAGTTCAAAGCATCACTGTCACCTCTTTTATTCTTAAGCATTTCTCTTCCACTTTTAAAGTCATCAGAATTTAAAAAATTCGTCGAGATAACACCAAATTCAACTGCTTTCAAATCGCCCAAATATCCTCGAACATAAACCATTTCAGGCGATAAACGTCTGCTTCAATGAAAAAGGCAATTTCATGTATTTGATTTTAAATCGGTTGCTATCAAGTATTTTGTGTAATTTTCTAATCCGTTTTGTGGTGATCTTGTGGTGATCTTGTGATGAAATTGGACTCAACGCCAAATCTGAGTCTATATTAAATAATTGAATTTTACGAATTCATTCTGCCTAATGCATATACAATATATACAAAATATACATGTTGTTTATTTCAACTGAATATTAGAAACAATATTTTCATTCGTCTGTTTATCTTTGGTATATATTTTGAGTGGGTGTGTTTTTGTTGTTGTTGTTGTTTGTTTGTTTCAGTTATAATCTTAGCTAGGGATTGAGAAAGACAGTTTAAATATGAACTCAAGGCCCAATAGAGTTCAACAGTCAACTCTTCAAGTGAACGTTCTTAAATCCCATTCAACTGAGAAGGTACTTCCATGAAAATTCGTGTCAACGGAATCATCTTGCTCAATCCCCACGCATAACAATGAATAATTTGTATGATTGAAGATTTAATTTTTTAGGCTTTTGTTCGGATGAGGTAAAATTGGGTAAAGAAATAAAATTAACAACAAAACATGCGAGTTTTAATTTAATGAAACAAAATGCTGTAAACAGAGACAGCTCACCACCGAATGAATGCCGGACCGGAGTTGTTTTGCACGGTGAACAAGTGATGTGATTGGCATGAAGATGGCCAGTAGGTACGATAAAGCCCATGGATTAGATGCGGCTGTTTTGATGCAAACATTTGCACCATCGGCACACAATTCTTGAGGAAAATTTCGAAAACGGGACATCAACTCGTTTATTCCCATGTTACGTGCATATTAAGTTGTAGCTTTGTTCATCATATCCGTACGAATGAGTGTGGCAGTTTTGTCATGAACACATAGAGACGGCAAGTGGAGACACGACAGAGACGGCAAGAGAGAATTCTCCATTAATGGATTGTGATAGTAAATGTTGTTATACATGGCAAACCGGTATCAATGAGAAAAGAAACAGGCTCCAATAAACGTCGTAGCGCTTCGGATCGATTGGTTTTATTATTCACAATTGCATCTAATGCACGTATCTCGCATGTTTTGTCTCGTTCATTCACTGATTTGCTTGCACACTCACAAAACAATCGGAATATCGAAATAGCCCAAAATGGGATGCAGTTGAGAAAACAATAACAACAACTGGTTAACATGAATTATTTTGTTGAGTTTGAATATTGATGCGAACCATTTGCAATGCATTCAGTTGTAATATGTCTTGCCGTAGCGTTCATTTGACGTACGGGGCCATATTTCATGCAGAGTTTTTCCTATGCGGTACACTCCATACACCAGCTTGAAATGTTATTTCTATTTCTTTTTTTTTTCTCTCTTCCAACAAAATCCAAATAGACATTTGATTGTTCGATGTGGATATATACGTTTCACCCACAAATCGACGATCAATCACGAATGTCTTCAATGCACCATGAAACAGGTCCCTGGCATGTTCAACGCTGCTATACCATTTGTATTGATGGAATTTCTCTGCTCCGCTATTCAAGCGCATTTTGTTGTTGTTGTTGTTGTTGTATTATTTTTTTTTAGTTTCATTGTTGATCAAATTGACAAACAGTTGAAACGTTTTCAATGCATTTTAGGGAGTCTATTTGATGCGATTGTTTTTGATTTTCGACAATTTAGTAATTTGAGCACTGACAAAATTCAAATGATAACTATTGGCATGGCAATGAGACTCTATTATTGTAGGATTTTCGGATTGTAGGCAATCCATCAATGTTCAGTGCTGGCTTACATTTGAACATGATGCATGATACGACATACGGCGATTATGCATATGAAGTTTTTGTATGTGAGCCCATTTGTGCAAGCATTAGTGCGTATATGTGTGTGTGTGTGTGTGTGTGTGTGTATGGACGCGCGCGCGCACGTGCATGCTGCCGAATGTGATGCATGCATTTCGGCTGCAACAAAATGAGCCGAGACATGGGGAAAACAAAGAAACTATGAAACAGTAATCAACAATCAGCAGCAACAGCACTTGCAGAAAGAGCTCAGCACGAGAAGATACCAACAAACACAGCCCAAAGAAGAGACAAGCAGCAATAATTAACTCACCCGCTACTCAATTCAAACGACAACGTAAAGAATAACGACAAAAAATGAAACCAAAACAAAAGCAACAAAAACAAAAAAAATGGGAAAGGGGTGTTTCAATTTAAAAGCAATATAAAAATGCATACTAGCGATTCCTATCGCAACATTTATTATGAACACAAATTCAACGCTCATCGTTCATTTGCAGATGATGAATATATATTTTAAAAAAAACAAGTATGTGAGAGCCCAAAATGGCTAAAGTAAAAATGAAACAACAACAACAAAAATGCACTGATAATTAACAAGCGATGATATCGGTTTTCTACGGAATAATACTTTATCATTTTTTGTGTCGTGTGTCGTATGTCTAGCGGCTGATGTTCTCTCAAATGTGGAACGAAGTGTGCAAAAAGGGAAAATGGAAATATTTATACAAAAATAACCTAAAAAAACTCGGAAACATGCGACAAAATCGAAAGTTTTTGGTATCGTATGCTGGCGTTGTCACGGCAATGGAGTGGTTTTTTTTCGAAATCGGCAACACGCTCTCCAAAATATGATAAAAAAAAATTCAACTCAACTTTATAGTACAATACATGCGAAGCGTAAACGACCATTTAGTATGCTTAATTACCAAGAGTCATTTAATAGGCGCAGTTTTCATTCTCATTCTCGTTTTCGCTTCGGTTCAGTTTGTTGTTGTTGTTGTTGTTGTTGTTGTCTACTTTTTTTTCTGTTGTATTCAGAACAGAATTGAGTTCTGTTCTCGTTCTGTATGTGTGTTTAAAATGTGTTTCATTTAATTTTGAATGATCATATTATACATGATAGAAATAGGTGAGTGAGTTACATTTTTGGGCGATATGAATAATGCAAGAGAAGAGTCACAAACCGAATAAAACAAATGAGAAGTTCAAACATGCAAACTCCATTGCACCCTTACTTTGTAGGGCCATCACATCGCTGATAGTGGTATCAAAACACCTTTTTTCTTCCATCTGTTTCAACTTAATTTGTGTCTAATAATTTATGGCACATTCCTCTTAACTGTATTCATGCCATGTGTAATCGTGCAACGCTATACAAATGCCCATACAAATAAGCATACATGCTTGCATGTGTGCACCACACAGCCAAAGACACATAGGCACAAACACACACACACACACCGCGCGCGCGAGATACAGAGAGAAAAAGAACGAGACAAGCACCCTTGCTACCAATAGCCGTCATCGCCATCGTCCTCGGTGCAGTCATAACATATTAGCCCGGCCTGAGCATTTGGCATTCATTCATATAACACCAATCGAGCAATACGTGGATTGTTATGACTAATGTGCATGAAAGTTACCACACCGCACACAACTTTTGTGCTCTTTTGCTGCATATATGGCACCCCAAAAATACATCGCATTGCATTGCATTGCATTGCATTGCATATTCATTTCATAGTCGCACAATAGCGCGGGCACAAGTTTTCTTCAAGTGTTGAGTGAATTTTCGGTTTTATCGTGTTGGAACTACGATGAAAACGTTTATCGTTTCACTTTTCACACTGAAAATATGTTATGTGTGCCAGTTATGCCGTTTCCATTGGTTAAATTTAGATATTAGACATGAATGTCATCATCAACAATTGACTACCTACTATCTTTGCCACAAATGCCACTCTCTGAATTGATTTCATCTGCTTCGGTTTTGCTTTTTCTTCTACTTCTCCCAGAGTAAATGAATGCTGGCGGCAGCATCGAGAACATCGAAAATATAAAGAGAAGAGTGGATTGTGTACTCAATGAAAAATAAAAACCGACAAATAAAAATACAACTTTCAAAGTTAATTTATGCCAAAACTAGTTTTTATGATAATGGCATTTTTTTCGGATGTAAAATGATACTTGTTATGATAAAATGCGCCCTCGTATTTCTTCGCCACTCAACGACAGCGACAATATCGTATCTAATAAAATATATTACTCTGAGTCTGGGGAGTATTCACTCGAATGTCGTATATTTATTATACCGATACGTATATGTAGATGGGTTTTTTTGTCTCTCTCTCTCTCTCTCTCTCTCTCTCTCTCTCTCTCTCTCTCTCTCTCTCTCTCTCTCTCTCTCTCTCTCTCTCTCTCTCTCTGTGTGTGTGTGTGTGTGTGTGTGTGTGTGTGTGTGTGTGTGTGAGAGTGCGTCTATGACTGTGTGTCATAAATTTGTATCGAGCAAAATAAAAAACACCCAACAAATTGGGGAAAGAGAGCAACAACACCGTGTAATAACAGTAATAATCATAATGAAGGTAATTTGTTTGAAATTCAGTCAAAAACTTTATAGAATCATAGCCATAAAGTCATATTGATATTGCTTCAAAGAAACAACATTTGCAACCCGAATAACCACATTGGCTCCGCCACACCATCCAAATGGAAACAAAAGAGGAAGGAAATGCTGAATCTATGAATGTACCAATGACATTCGCGCACACATAAAATCAAACCAAACTGAAAAGAGAAAAAAAAAACGAAAAAACGACATTTTCTGAAGTAAAAGTTTTTTTTTATTCTCATCACTCTGTGACTGTCTTACTCTCGTTTGCTTGGGTTTTTGGCATTTCGAAAGTGGTTTTTTTTTAAGAGTGGGGGGCTCAAGTTTTCCAAAACTTTACAAATATGTGAATGTGAAGCAAAGCGCCATCAGAACATATTCGCGATTTTCTAGCGAAGATACATCACGCGAAAAACTCTTTCGCCTCCTCTCATTCCCTCCCTGTCTCCCTTTTTTGCACATATATATCGAATTTATGGAGCGAAATGAGTTTAATCATATAACATAACGGCTAATGTACGCTCATAAGACAGAGCAGGCATATGCGTACAAAGAAATCTGTAAACCCCGTTTGTGGCGAATAGTAATTTCGCATCGGGTAGACTTTTGCTCCTACGGTAAATCATTTTGATACGTTATCATTAACATCGAATGTGTTTTACATTTATACAAAACAGACATGTATACGCGGCTGAAAAATGGATAAACGAATGGCGAAAACGGCCCAGCCCAGGCCTAGACAACATTTTTCGAATAAATAAACTTTTCAAGATGAATAAACACATCGACACCAAATCGAGGAATCATAATGAAATAATTAAAATAATATCACTTCTAATCATTGAAATGATACGCATTCCAGCCTCGACACATGCTCATTTTCTCACTCGGTTCTAGCTATTCATGTTTCGGAACCATGTTAAATTGAAGTTAAATTACGGTTAGATCGTTTGCTTATTCAAAACATTATGCGGTATTAGCTGCGATGAGATTTTTCAGATAAATGCCGGCAACGAGCGACTATAGAGAAGCAACGGGCACACTGCAACAGCAATACTATTCAAAATGATTGGCATATTTAATCATGAAATTATTGAGCGTCGTTTGTGCGCGCGAAAAACCACTTAACTTAAATTCACAGCAAAATTCGTGTATGTTTGAGTGGATTGTTTTCGAAATTACCGAGATGATGGAAAACAACGTCTATTTTAGCACTTGATATTCTTCACTTTCTCTCTTTCTCCCTTTCTATATATATTCGTCTCTCCTGTGTGCTGTGTGGGCGCGCGCATCAATGCACGCTGAATGGTTCTTCTCTTAATTTCGTGGTACTTCGTTCAAGAATTTGCATCATAAAAATGCACCCAACTAAATGGAAATAACTAAAATTGCATCAGTTACGAAAACTTGGCATTTGCATTGCGTATTTCCTACAATACGATACGTCGGTATGTGTGCGCGCTGGCATTTTGTACATTTCGCAGTGCAAGTGCAAGTGCAAGTGCAAGTGAACGTTCACATTTGAATTCTTTTGTGTGGTGCTGTTATTTTTTCCAATTTTCCTCTTGGGCCAAGGTTTCGAGGTTGCGATAAAGATTTGTTGAAACATTTTCACTAGCTATCTCACAATATCCACCGTTCTCACTCGTTGTCATTATTGTGAAAACGGAGTTTTACTCATAACCGTGTTCTTCTTTTACTTGGTTTCTTTTCCTTTTTTTAAATATTCTTCTCTCTCTCTCTCACTCTCTCTCTCTCTCCCACCCTGGTTCTTATTCATTTCCACTTTTTACATCTTCAACGGATGAAAAAAAAGAATCGCTTGTTAAGCTCTTAAGTTTTAACCACTTGAGTTTATAAAAATCATAATTTCATGCAGCTCGTTTGACGTACTTATGCTCTGCCTGCACTTGTGATCGCGTAAGCGAACCAGCCACTTTGGCTGCTCATCAACATCATCGGTATTAACGAGAGATTTTCAAATCAACTATTTATGGTTTTTCTTTATCAAATACATATACGCTTTGCGTTTCATCTCATCTGGTTCGCAATGGCATTTCGGTATCTATTTAGTTCGTTGTGTGTGTGTGTGTTATGCCATTGCATCATATTTGTTTGATGTGTGAATGTGTTGTTCTCGCCCGGGCACTCAGCGATCATCAGCTCTAAACGCACACTCATCATTCACAATGAACGTGAAATGCAAAGTGAAATGAAAACCAACAAAACCTCGAACGAACGAATCTAACGCGCGATAGAGCAACAACAACAAAATGGAGTGAGAGAAAGAAATAGAGAGAGAGAGAGAGAGAGAGAGAGAGAGAGAGAGAGAGAGATAGACATTTACATTCTATGCCAACGTGATAATCCAATATCATTTCCATATGGATGATGATGATGATCAAGATAGTGATTGCATTCAGTTAACCGAAATGAACATATCATGTATTTTATCGAAAATTTGCAACCGTCATGAAAAACTTTGCCCGCAAGCAACGCATGTACAATATCATAGTAAATTTCACTTGTGTTATTTGCAATTTATACAAAACCATGTGTTTGTTTGGCATGCCATTCCGGTCGATTCGATATTTGGTATGCATTGAATCACACAGAACGAAACTGATGAACAAACGAGCGCACCGAATACGCGTTGCTGTGTATGCCTGTGAGCTCGGTGCGGATTTTATCCCTTTGCTTTGATTTTCACTGTATTTATGCTAACCATAATACACTGAAAGCATGAACCAACTGCTGAATGCCGATTCAACATAATACGAAGCCAAAAAAGTGTTCAAAATACTCTTGAGCATTGATAATGTTTGATTTTCTCTCGTGTTTTCTTTTTTTTTCTTTTACTCGTTGTCAGATTTCCATTTGAAATTAAAATTAATTTCGTTTCACAGCGATAAAGACGATAAGCCCCATCAATTTACAGAACAATGAATTCTTTTCTCTTCTTGCTTGGCTGTATTTCATTCAGCAGTCTTCGATTTGCCGCATACACTGAGGCATCGTTTGACTGTTGAGTTCGTAATCATTTAATAAACATTATGTATTATTATTATTATTTTGAAAATCCTTGTGATCCGCATCTGCTTGTGCTGAACGAGCGTACATACATTCGCTCAGAGTGCGAAGCAAGCAAACTTTCTCTCTCTCTCGCTCTGTGTGTGTAATTGTTTTCGTTTTTTGTGTGCTCTAACGCTAACACAATATGCCCAAACGAAAAATTTCCGTTTAACTATTCGGCTGGATTAAATAAAACTCAAACAATGAAATCCAATTTTGACAGTTGTTGATGAGTCGAAGAGAAAATGATGAAACAGATTTTTTTTTTTTTTAAATATGATCACTATCTGATACATCCACCATAGTCGGAGCTGCCGCCGACGAACGTGATAGTTCAACCAGAGGCACACGCACGAACGTATCCGTAGTTACTTCCACGTCCACATATAAACACATTTTAAACGGGATGAAATTTAAAAAAAAAAAACAAAAAACCAACCAAACAAATGAACTTTTCGTCGACATTAACAGTTGACTTTTTGTAATTTTCGAGCACTATGCCAACTTATTATGGGTGAATGCGCTAAAGTAACAGAAGAGGAACTGGGCTTGTTTTTTTTTCTACCCAACTCATTGCAATTAGTTTTAATATTGCCATTATGGAATGAATGCCGCTTATTGTTTTGTTTATTTCATTTAATGACAAAGAAATTGCCTTTCATAGCGCTTCATTTGGGATCTCTCGAATAGTTTGACGTTTTTACAAAATTTTAATTTCCAGTATTCGCAGTGTGGCAAGTTGAGCACATTGCACTGTTGCTGTACAATCTTTCTTTTCATTCACAATATACACACAAAATTGAAATAAATTTAATATAAAATATAATAAGTGATGCAAGCCTTGAAATGCTCAAGTGTTCCATGAAACAGATTTAACTTGATGCTTATATTCGGTTTGCTGTGTTTGGTCTTAAAGTTATTATCTCCGTATCTCACACATACACACACACAGTCACTGATTTCAATGATCTAAATAGACTTGAGTCTTCAAGCTCTTTTTCTCCGTTTCGATTTGGAATGTACGCAAATGAACCCAAACGAGAAAAAGGAAATGGCGAATCAAAAAAAAAAAAAAAACAACGGAAAAATAATTACTAAATTAAAGACGGGCGGAATTATTCTGCAATGGATGCAAATATGTATGATTGAATCGAAGAAATCTGTTAAGCAGAACGAAATTCCATTGAAATCATCTTCGCTCTGGTTCGTTTGTTCATTCATTCATATACATTGTCCGTTGCGCTCGGTGCGCGCATATTTCACATTTACGTCCAGTGAACTTCCAATTTCCCGGCCCTGTACACCAATGTCGCATGTACAGAATTACAGAATTGGAATTTTAACATCTGGATATTATCCCCCATTTTATTGGGTAACTTTTCTCAAAAATGATATTTTATTATTTTTAACATCGTCTCACGGTTGTGTTTGGCGTCATCGTCAAACCGGCACAATAAGATTGAAGCATCAGCTTATAAAATGAGTTTTCTGGATATTTTTGCCAGAATGAGTGAGAGTGAGCGAGACAGAGAGAGGAGAGAGAGAGATGTGAGACACAAAAACCTCAAATTCATTAACCTGAGCATTTTCATTTCCATGCCAAAATGGAACTAATTTTATCGGAACGGAATTTACAACACCAAACGGAGATGAGTTTTTGCTTCTTCGTTTGTCATCATTTATAATCGATTTACTTGAACGAATGTGCACAGCTTCCGCCTTAAAACCAATTTGTAATTAAATGTGCAGATTACCAAATATCAAGCCCGGAAAATCCCAAAGTCAGGAATCGTGACAAAGAAGAAAGTCGGAAAAACAACGGAAAAATTGAGTGAAGAAAAGTGCCTGGAATGAAAGGCAACTGAAAAGAAGATCGTTGCCATGGATCGAGAGTAAAGCCATCAAAGAATGTTGAAATAAATGTTAAGACTCTTAGATTTTCAGGAACAAATGAAGATGAATTTGCTGGTTTTTCAAAACATAAGTAGTTTACAATTGACGTAGGATACGGTCAAACAGGCACACTCCGTGGAGTACACACAATGCACGTCCGAATCACATTAATTAAAGTAAAACAATGTGTCAAGCAAGCACCGAGCTAAGGATGTGGCAAGTGATGCTTGTGGTCATAAAGATTTCACCAAATATTCGACAAAAAAAAATCCACAACCAGAAAAAAAAACAAGAATTATTTTTCAATCCGAATTTAACATTGCACATAAGATAAAAAGAGATGGTTCAACATCAAGTGAAAAGTGCAAATGTGATTTGTGCCATGTCGAACGACGGAGTGGAGAAAAAAGATTGAGGCGAAAAATTAATTTAAATAAATTTGGATTATGTAAATTAACGCACCAGATTGCTAGATAGTGGAAATGAACAGAGGAAGATGCAATAATTTGCCGCTGCATTTATGGCAAAGGCTGCACTTTCATTTTCTGTTCATTCCATTCCATTTCTATCGTATTCATTTCACTCAGTTTGATTGTACAACGAACATGTATTTATCATTTGCATTCGTGTTTGCATCGCGAACAGCGCACTCAAACGAACCAGCTTGCCATTTGCCGTTCTTCGTTTTCTTCTCGAAGGAGATCATTTTTATTTCATGAATATTTATACATTTTTGATTCTGGTCATTGTTTGGTGCGCTTTTTTGTGTGTGTGGTGTATGCTGCCGGTACCATGCCAACGAAAAGTATTAGAGATGTTTATGACTGTTATGCTGTTGCGTCATTGTGTTTTTGATTGTTATTGTTTTCATTTCTCCTCGTACCGTGCACCGCACCCGGGGTTCTTTTTTTTGCGACTAATTTTCCACGATGTTCTTGCATTTTAATTACAACAATGGAACATCAAGAGAAAATATTATGCATGCAATTGGATTTATAAATAAAGAGAAAGAGATTTTTTTGTGTGTGTGTTATGCGCTATGTTCGTCCATACAACCACTTTGGATTTTTATCGCAAGAGCATACAACGTTCCGATGGACCGGGCGTCCTCTATTATTACGATTTAAAATTTCGTACGTGCCAAAGTGTTATGGTTTCTGTTTCACATGGTTTACTATTGCATAAGCCATCCGTTATCACAACCATTCTCCAAATAACTAGCTTAAATTTAAATTAACAGAAGTTGACAAAAATGAAAAATATTAGTGGAACTATTAAAGGAAAAAGCTGTTTTCGTTTTCTCGTGTTAGTTATGTATTAAATAATTTCAACTTATTTCCACGTATTTTGTGTCACTGTTTTTTTTTTGTGTTGGGCTTTGTTTTTCGTTTGGGGGGTTTATTTGCTTTTTGTTTGCGACAGCCGATATGGTTTTCGTGTGTTCGAATTTCATTTTCGAATGCGTTTTTGTGTGTGTGTGTGTGTGTGTGTGTGCTGTTAGTTTGCATATACGATGACTGATTGTAACACAACAATGCCCATATTCGCACGGAAAATATATAATTTATGGTGATTTACGGGCTTGCCAAAGTACGGCACACATTGAGCGTCTCTCGACGAAATGGTTCGCCATTTGACATATGCAAACGAGAGCAAACGATAGAGCTCAAGTTACCAATACCTGGATAGCCATTTCATTTTCCTGGGCTACGACTACAAACCAATTGCTATTCATTTCGGCAAGTTAGCTATTTCAACGATTTCCCAACTCATTTCTATTTGCACACAACCAATGTTTATTATTTTCTACATTTTTCGTTGAATTTAATTTCGCATTCAACGAATTTTTTTTTCTGTTGTGCGGTGCATAAAATGTTTCTGGTCACAATAAAATGTGATTTTTTGGTTATTGTGTGTCTATATGCGTACATATAATAATATGCGTGTGTCTGTTTCGTTTGTATCTATTTGAGTGTTTGTGTGTACGTGTGTACGTGTGTAACGTGTGTGTATTTTCAATGTACACTGTTAATGTTCAATCTATTTTTTTGTGTGTGCTGAAAGAAAACCATGAATTATAATAAATTAAATTGATGTAGTGGGTGGTGGTTCCATTATCCATTTGGTTTTACCGATTTCCATGCAGCGTAGAAAATATCTGAAGCGTTCGAAACGTCGAGCACCGAACTGAACTGTGAAATTACAGCTGTTGGTGGTGACGTAGCAAAATGTTTGGATGAACTTGGTCAGAAAGAGAGAGAGAGAGGTCGAGTGCGGTGCAACAAGGGCGATAGGAAATTTGGAAAGAGAAAAGTAGAGTGCAAAAAAGGTCTGCAAAATGCTGTACAAATACAAATGGGCAACCGAACACATCGTTGAATCCATTTACATTCAGTATTGTGGTTACACAGCAACAATACCACTAATTTTATTTTTATTACAAATAAAACTAATTTTTACCATTATTTAGCCCGTGTTTGTTCTTTGAAAATGGACTCACCCTCCTCTCCCTCTCTCTCTCTCTCTCTCTCTTTCTCTCATTATCTATCGCCGTTGCCGCAATTCGCAGTCAAGCGCTTCTGATCATTGGCGTGAGTGTATGCATTTCGAGCGTTTTGAGCCGTGGTTTTGATATGGTTATAGACGAAATAAAAAAAACAGACACACAACCGAAAACCAAAAAGCCGAAAAACAAAAAATCGACCGTGCCCAATTTTTTCCGGCATAAAATTTTGTTTGTGTGTCATTCCTTCAGGCAAACTGAATGCGGTATCAACATTGCACTGTGATTTGTGCTATACATGTCACTCTGTTCTCATTTCGAGGACTGAAATATTTTTCGTTTCGATGTTTCGTTGAACACACAAAAATCCGCGCAATTGTCCCAAGTGTGAATCCACTACTGAATCCAGTGCAAATTTCCATTTGAATTGAAATCAACGACATTACGAAGAAATTGGGAATGATGGAACTGTGTTTCAACCATCGTTTTCAACAAACACGGATCGAATATACTGTACGGTATATTTTTGAATATGAAATTCCAACAGCGACCAACAACAACAACCAAACAAAAAAAGGAATGATACATTTAAAATGAATATATGAATATTTCAAAAAAATACATGACCATTAGTGCGCGCGAGAGGGGACATAGATGCTGGATGTACATGAAACACATATGGAGGATGCCAGGAAAAGGGCAGCACCACTTCAATTTAAATGGAATGTGTTATTTCGGTTTGAAACGCACAGAGAAATATACAGCAACACATTGACATCAGCCTCGGTAACAAACAAACGAACAAAAAAAAACGAAACGAATAGCACACCATACGGTTTGCGAAACGCAAGCGAAAGCACGCGATAAAAAAAATTGTATATGAAATTACGTAGAAATGAGAAATCCAATGGACTGACATTGCGACATATTCACCAAAACGAATGATGAATCATAATTGATGGTGTATTGCAATGAAGCGTGTGATCGTTATGCTATGCTTTATGGATGTTCTGGCTTTTTATTCAATTTCCCATGTTAATATCTATTAATATTTATATCTCTGACCGATTGTCTCTTTCTCATGCATCACTTACTATCCGCACAAATTTGCATATGTGTAGCCGCTTAATTTCAACAACTTTTCGAATATTCAATGAACGGACAAACAACGACTCAATACAATGTCAATTAAAATTGAAAATTGGCACACGACACACACACACACACACACACACACACAAAAAGAGAACAGACACACACAATGAACAGCAGTGCATCGCATAATGTCCATGAGAAATTATTCCGCTTTTTTTGCCTCTGTCCGCCTCTGTCTATCTATTAAATTTTTCGTTTTGCCAGAATTCATTTTCGTTTCTTTCATTGTTTGCGTACTATTTCATCCAAAGAAGATTCAATGAAATGGTAAAATCAATTGCAGCATATGGTTCAGACATTCGGGATATAGTGAGAAAGAGAGAGAGAACATAGAGAGAACGATTTTATGAACAGAAAAAAAAACCATGAAATTCTATTGACATATATGTGTATAACGATAAAACCATCGAATGTGCCCCTCCTCCTTCCCCCGAAATCCGGCTAAGTTCATAAAGAAATCATAAACCGTTGAATATTTCGCCTTATATGATGTCGATATCAAATAGCAATCCTGCTATATGGATCCCATCAAACCATCAAACGTAAATATTTACACGGCTTTATCGGTAAGTTTTCCATCCTCCCGCATGTATTGGCATACGGTGACTTAATGGGCTAATATTATATTATTAATGTGCATATAATTTGACTTTTTTGTGTGATAAGAGTCTCGACACACGCAAATAAAAAAAAAGAGACACGAGTACGTTTCAGTAGGATCGGCAAGCAAAAAGTCAAATGATGCAAACAATGATACAAGCAACGGTCACAGCCAACTTAAATGCCCAAGTATAGGCGCGCGTGTGTGGAGCAATGAGGGTAACAAAAGATAGAGAGACAGAGAAAAAAAAACAGTGATCATAAACTTAAGTATGCAAGGGTGTTCAATGTATTGGTTGTTGTGAGAGAATGTGCAGCTTCAAGTCATAATCATAAAATGTTCCGTCAATTTCGGTTCGCAATGTATACCCATTTCAATACGAAACACACGCACCCAACTTCTTCCCCTTCGCTCACAATTCACTTTTGAACAATGACGAGACCAAAACTGATTTTTTTTTATTCGCTTCGTATGAGGAATAATGGCAAATAAACCGTTCGTACAAACACATGCAGAAAGAGAGAGAGAGAGAGAGAGAGAGAGAGAGAGAGAGAGAGAGAGAGAGAGAGAGAGAGAGAGAGAGAGAGAAAGAAAAATACGCAGGAGGAAGGAAAAAACCGTACCGAACGAAATAACACGCTGACATTACAGCGTGTGCCACAAATAAAGTGTTCGACGGATAAAGTGGAAAATTTCAAAGACAAAATCAATGGTAAAATTGCGCGGTACATATCTGGTATGATTGGCCATAAAAATAAGAGCCGCTTTCACTTGACACAAATCGTCTATTAAGCGAGACATTGTCTTCATTGTTGTGTGCGTTACACAAGCCTATTCGCAACATGCATACATACATACACGCATACTCAAACGAAAAAGTCGGGAGGCAGGAGTAGACGCACCGAAGAGTCAAGGGAAAAAAATGCGAACGACTGGAACAAATTATGTCAAATAAAAGGAAGCAAGTAACAGAAACAAATATCCGATTAGCATTTATTTAACACAGATTTTATCCAGCAGCGAAAAGATCAAGAGTCTATTTTCGTATAGCGAATAATTTATGCACTCTGTAAGTGATGGGGTGAGTGCGAGAGGATAAAGGTCGAGTGAATAAAAAAAATTGTCAGAAATGTAGTCGTCGTTCGAAAATGGTCAACACTGGAAAACGAAACGAAAAGCAACAGCTTCAATAAAATTTAAACGGTACATCAATTTGTTATTCAGAAATTTGTAATAAAATTTAGCAAAGATTAACCGCGTCAAATTCTGAAGAAAGCCACCAAGTATGCATCAAAACAACACTGAGTCTATTGCTTGGGCTGCTTCCGTGCCCATGCGACTGCCGATAGATTCAAATATCCAATTAAGTATCCTCAATCCAAAAGACCGCAACAACCGTCGATGTGTGCCGAACATAAGCAGCAGCAGTGCCATGCCAAGGCATTTGTAATAACATGTTGAACGGCAGCTTAAATGTTGCAGGTCGAACGCACCAAACACACACGCACACACCCACACATTGACATACGTTCGTACGCTTAATATAAACTTTGTGCGAGCGTTCATCTTATCAACAAATGCTATCAATTTTAATGCGCTTTTTTCAAGAATTATTATTAGATGACAGACGTAAAGTGTGGTGGCCATCGTACGAGACAACATGTTTCACAGTTCTTCATCAGCTTCCGTATATGGGAGAGCCCGGCATCAACGACAATTTGTATTCCATTTACGTACTTTTCAAATCACATGCACAACTTTTGCGGTAGTAGACGCAGTAGTTGGGTTGGTTTGACTTTTGTGGGCAAATTTATGTTTAACACTAATTCCGTATCATAAGAGAGAGTGAAGCGTAACGGAAAGAAAAAATCTCCGTTTTTTTTTCTCTCAATCAAATTTATTCAGAAGGGAAGAACGAGAAGAACCGTTAAAAAAAACTACGAAAATGAAAATGCATGATTACGACGACGACGGCGATGATGATGATGTGTATCAGATCTTTGGTAGATTTTGTCATGACAACTCCCTACCAATTAAATGGCACACTCGTAAAAGATACCGATAAATATGAAAATAAAAAAAGTGTACGTAATAACAAGTCGTGAAAAACAACAGCAACCACTGACGACCGACGTTGACCGAAATGAGAAATATGCACACTGGTTCGCTTAACCGTTGTATAAACCAGAAACATAGGCACCGTCATGGCGATCAATGCGAAAATTATTTTAATTGGATTCTCGTATTTTGATCTCTCACGAAAAGCGCACAAAAGTTTCACTGCTTGTGCAACCATTTTTGGCAGGCTGTGTGAACAGTTCAACAGCCAAACATTTATTAGATTTGCCGACAAACTTCTAATATTTCATGAAAAAGAAAACAACGGAGAAAAAAAAGAAGAATGTTCATTTAGTTTATCTGAGTTGTTGATTGGTTTTTCTTCCCTTCGTTCACATCGTGCCATTCTCAAGGCATGCCATGATTTTCATAGCATTTATCAAACGGGCGTGATTCATTTGTTTCCAACGGTTGACCAACACTTCAATTTCGATTGAATACAATTGTCGCATGTAAAATGTTCAGTGACCAATCGCAGGACCAATGAACTGAAGTATAGTCAACCTGGACAGAGTCACTCGACCGTTTTTTTTTTTTTTTATAAAATGGAATGAACGAAAATGGTATGGCATCGTTAATCAAAAGTCTGTGCAAATCGAAAATTCGTTAATTCAAATGCTATCATTTGACAACAATTGACGTATTTTAAGCAATTCGAGAACGATTTATCAAATGTCTGCTTACTTGAAATTTGATGCATCTTTCGCAGCAAAACAGACAATAATGAAGTGCAATGCATTTTATTATGTCGGCTCTTTAGATTCAACGAGACAGTGTGTCTTTGATGTTGTTTTTTTTTTAATCTGTGAAAACGGGACAAATAAATAGGTTCAGTTTGTTATGTGTTTATTCTAATATGAGCCAGAAACAGAGTCAGAGCGCAATCGGCTTAATGCAAAATACACGTGTTTTGTGTGCGCCAACCTTCTGTGCATAATGAGTTCATTTCATGTTGCATTGCGGTGAGACACAAACAATTTCAACTGACTGGCACACTGTAAAATGCTATTTTTAGTTTTCATTGAAATTAATTGATGTCGTCCCATGTTTCTTGTGCGTGTGCGTGTGTGAGATTTCGAGCTCTTTGTGCTGGATTTCTTGGATTCAATTTCACTAGAAAATGCCATATAAAATTTGGTATACATCATTTTGTGTATGAGCAATGAGCACTGAGCATAAGTATAGCATGCATAACGGACTCTTGGGCAAATATTGAAATAAAGACATGACACAAGTTACTATTATCATTTGTATGTGGCGTCTTTTCTCGTTTTTTTTTGTTCCTTTTTATTTTTGCATTATTTTATTCGCAAAAGAATCGAAAGCAGATCTCATATCTCTGGCTCATTCTCCTTAGTCTTCTTGGCATAATCCATGAAAAAGACAAATATTTTCGGTATAGTTCTCAAAGAGAATGACATTATTTATGCCAAAGTCATTTGTCTTGTTTACTTTATCACCAAGCAATCTTCTTCTCGTTACAAACGGCAATCGCACCACAGAGGAGTATCTCGATTGGAATGGAAAATGTGTGCGCACATCAATCGGATCGAGGTCGGGTTTGAGTTGCTCTTTTCTCTCTCTCTCTCTCTCTATCTCGTCACCGTTGTCTTTGTCATCCATGGGTTTAACATATGCGGAGTGCAGTATTTTCCCGTTTGCTTAAAATTGACACTGTTCAAATTGGAAGGCAAAATCAATTTTTCAAATTGAAGTGCACACCTTGGTTGGTTGCGAAATTTGCGAATTTCAAACTTATTAGTAATTCAGCCGAATAGAATCAAATTGTTTAATCTAAACGCTGCGTCACGAACAATATTCGGTAAAGGAATACCAAATTTTCCTTTCTATGTTCACGCAAGTGTGTGAAAGAGATGGACAGAACGAGTGTGAGAGTGTGAAATGATGCTGCCAAACCCTCGACGCCGATGCCAGCAAATGTTACAGCAAAAGCAAAATGGCTAGCTAAAATGAAGGATGTGCGGAAACGAGGCGAAAATTACGAAAAAGATCAGAAATATAACATCATTAGGAGCCCATACGCACAGCAAACGAATGAAATAATTAATTGAAAAGAAAATTATATTTTAACCTTTGGAAAAGTTGTATAATTTTTTTTCACTTTCATTTGGTGCGTCGAGCTGGTATACGTTTGCAACAGCAGCAGTCAGCAAATGTAACAAAGTAGCAACGGAATGGGTGTTTTGGGCTCAAGGAACAAAGATCTAGAGCACATCGTCGTCTTTTGCACATTGAATTGGAATTGGATTTCATTATTCCCACTTTGTCATCATTGAGTTAGTGAGTACGTGATCTGAACAATAAAATTATTTTCTGTGTATTTTTTTTCTCTCCTTCTTCTTCATGCTTTCTCTCTTCCCTTTTTTTACACTTTCCATCTGCAGCGATAGCTCTGTCGCTTTTGCATGAACATGGGTTTGGGTTTGGGTTTGGGTTTGGGTATGGTTTGGTCTTGGCGGGGATTGAGCACGCGATTATGGTGTGTGGATGCTCATTTTAGCAGCGGAACAGGCGTCGGTATCGGTAAGACATTCATTTTCTATCACCCCACACAATTTGTCCTTCTCACTTGGTTTTGCCAATTTCATACACACGCGCGCATACATATTCTGGTGGAATGTTTTTTTTTGTTCTGTGTGTTTCGTTTAACTCGTCTTAGTTTTCCGTTTAGCATCAACATTTATTATTTGCGGCGCTTGATTTGGCTGTATTTGATACTTCTGTTGATGCTGTTACTTCAGTTACTGTTGTGTTTGTTTCTATCCCTCTCTCTCTATGTGTGTGTGTGTGTGTGTGAGTCTGACGTGAGTATTTTCTCTCTTTTCTATATTACTTTTTAGCACTCCGTTGATGTTGGTGCTTTCGTAACCAATTTTTGTTCTTTTTTTTCTAAAAATGCTTCTCACACTTAAACTTTGTTTGGAACGTCGCCTGTTTTGTCGGCTGTTGCGTATGGCATGGATATTAGTAACGTGTGTCGTTTGTCTGTTTTGACTGTTATCGCGCTTCAACAACGCGAGAAAAAGTGAAAATAAAATTTGATTATAGCGATGGGTATCTGCGAGCCTCTGCTCTAGGTGCCGATGCCGATTCCGATTTAATCATCTTAGTAAAAAGAACGACACTTTCTTTTTCAGTCTCCCTTTTTCTTTTACTTTTTAATTCGCATCGAGAACGCCGAAAAAAAGGTGAGGAAACGAGCATGAAAGCGAACCATTCCCATTTTACTGACAGTGAATACCGTTTCATCGTGCTCATTTTCATGGTGCAGAAAATCGTTCGACAATAAGGCATGGCACATTTGTTGCTGTTTTTAAACCAACAGTGCACAACCAACGAATTTCTATACACATTCATACAATTGTTGCCCCATCAAACGCGATGAAATTTTCGCAGTTGCTGAATTTTTAATGTTTTATTTTTTTTCGACCACTTTTTGTTATTCGAATTGATGATACCTTCATAAAAAATCATCATCGCAAAATGAAGACACCGCGCTGTCTCTTTCTCTTGCTGCAGTATGATTCATCAATAGAAGTCAAGTGGCTATGAATTGTATGATTGTGGGAGATAGAATGCGTTCATAACACTCAATATTGTGATGGTATTGCCAGAGCTATTGCTGCACACAGCATTTTTATATCCATGGCCATTTTCTATTATGACATTTTTGACAAAAAAAAACAACGAAAATGTAAAACATAAACATAAACATATAATGTCAATGTTTGGTAGAATGTTGAAACTCAACAAAAAAAGCGATGCACAATCGAATAATGAAACGCGCAGTGCGCTTGAAAATGCTTGTTGTGATCGAGCAACGAAAGAGAGTGAGAGTTGTGGTGGAGAAATGATTAAGGACTCACTTTAGTATGCATGCTCGAGTAAAAAAAAGTAAACAAGTCGCAATGGATCACCAATGTTCCGAGTAGTATTCGAGTGGTTTTTTGGGTTGAACAGCAGCAAACAGATAAACAAAACAGCTCATGTCTTATGTCAATTTCAGGCGAGAGAGTGTGAGTCATGCGAAAATAGCACACACACACACACACAAAAAAAGAACCAACACAAACACTCTGTTCTCGGGTGAATAGAGGAAAAACTGCGACGGATACAAAATACGGTATGAACGAACCAACCGATCCGAGTGAACGAAGCGATCACAAAATCGAGCCACGTAAATGGACATGGACCGCGTGCTCATTCACATTCGTTCGCACGAAATCGAAACCAATGCAAATATTCCGATAAAACAAAATATATGGTTTTGAAATAAATTTGCATTGCTCGTTTGTTGGCGGTGGTTCATTTTTTCCCCCCAACTTGTTTTTTTCTGTTCCTGTCAATTCGCTTTTTTTCGCTCTCGTGGTGCGCGCGTGAGTGCGATGTTTTGTTTTCATTTGCCATTGACTTCTAATGTTTTATATTTGGCTTTACAGCATCCATTTATATTGTTCTGGAGTATGGGTGTTGGTTTGGTACCCATTCACATTGTGCACTGTCCACATTGGTGGAGATGAGGATATGCATACATATATATATTGATGTTGTGCATTTTGTATATTGTTTGTGTGAAACTGTGGTCACTCGACTGCACATAATTGCCGTTAGCTAGTTATTCAAGCGGTCAACTCGCAATGTATTCCTCGTCATTTTCTCTCTTATTCCTTGAAATTGTGTGTGTGTGAGTGTTAAGCTGTGCACTTGCACTGCTTTGCTTTGCTTTGCTACCGTGTGTATCTCGCATATATTCACACATACGGCCATTTCTATTTGTTCTTCACGATTTGTTTGGTTCAGTTTGGGGTTTTTGCTTTCTTTTCACAAATGTTTTGTTCTCCATGTCCATTACCTCTGTGTGTAACGTTGTTTTCGATGTATTTATCGGAATTTTGTTGTGTGTGATTTTTTGTTTTTCCTTCTTCACACAACAAAAACACAATCAATGCTCGTTCGCTGTTTGTTCCTTAATCTATCAATTGAAATTGGCAAAAAAAAGCACGAGAACGTTAAAATCGACTGCACTGAAAATCACTTCGTTTTACTTGGGCAGTGGTTTTTCTTCATCCGTTTCATTAACACGAGATTATTTTTTTTTACTATGAGGACACGGGACTGAATTTTCTCAACACAAAAAAATGGAAACAGAAAATCAAAAAACATTCCAATTTGAACAAATTCACAATCAAAACGAATGCATACATGTGCAATGTGCATAATAATACTGATTCCTTTTGCAATCATTACGACATAATGCTCGCCCCAATCGCACCATTTTTCATGTCAGTGTTGATTTCGTTACGGTCACTATTGTACGGTGACTGCCTTGGTTAAATCATTTTCCAATTGTATGTATATGAAAAATTGCTCCCATCATTTTTTGGTGTATTTAAAGTTTAATTTTAGATCGTCACCATTTTGACTTCAGTTGAATCCCTTGAAAAATCGTTGCCAAAAGAACAAGTCTAAAACGATATTTTGAGCTTCGTCCGGTTTAAATATCTATATCTATTACAAAAATAGAAAATGGAATGAACCATAACAATGACGACCAAAATAAATCAAATTGGGCTAAATGGTGCGAGATAAATAGAAAAAGGAAATCCCGCAACGAAAGTGTTCGTTTGGGGGAGACAAAACACAAAAAAATAGCCGAGAAATCGCAATTATAGAAAGCTTTTAATGAATGTAAATCGAGTGGATGGAAGAATCTAGGAAGAATAGGTACCTTGAATGTGGTAATTGACACAAATGAAAAAAGAAAAAGGGCGAAGCAAAGCAGCAAAAAAACAAACCCAACGATCAAAACCGAACCAGTTTTTTTCGGTATGCATAAAAAGTACAGCAACCAGAACAATAAAACAACAGAGTAATAGAAGAGAAAAAAAGGGGCGGAAAAAAATGCACGCGTATAAATAGCTTAGTTTGTGCGCGGGTAAAAATCATGATTTTTTGTTTGTTTGTTTCGGATAACTCTTTTCTTTCTGCTATTTTGTGTGGCATTGTTTTTCAAGAATTTTATTCATGTCTCAACGAAAATTGGTGTTATAAAACATAAATAAATGTATTTTATCGATTTGTCGATTTTTGGTTGCTATTCATACCCTCAATTCATTGGCCGTGTCATGATTTGATGTGCTGTTTATTTTGTAAGCGCAACCAATTCACAGTTTCCACATTTTGGCATTTGCCGTTCGTTTGGTTTTATGGATTTGTTTTTTTTTTTTTTTTTTAGTTTGGACTGTCCATTTTTTTGACAATTGATCTATAAAAAATGATGTACAGGATTTTCCTGTAATTGGAACATTTGAGCATTGGAGTGTAATGGGCTATACAAAATAATCTATAGCACGAAATCGATGCACAAGAATCGGAAAATATAGTAATCTATTCAAATTCGACAATGTGTACTAAGCTTTACAATAAACCCATTGATTTTTGTGCTTTTTGGTGATTCATCTCCATAATTTGAAAATATACAAAGACATCAATGACACCTCTGGGTTGCTGGGTCAAAAAATTGCACATTCTTTCGAACGCCTTTTCGAAAATGTCATGTCAATTTCAACACCACCAGAATGGTATTCTATTGATGCGTGAATGTGTTTTTTTTTCTAACACAGTCAATTTTTTTTCAAATGTATTTCAATGCGTTGTAGCGCTTTCAAAGCGACGAACAAAACCAAATTCGAAAAGCAATTTTGTATTGTACAAATATGACACATTTCCATTCGAATGCCTGAGACGGCAATGAAAAGGAATGAATCGATGAACTGACATTATTTTTCGTTTGCTAGTGAGATTTCCAAACAACAACAACAACAACAACAACAAAAAACTATAACTATTGTTTGAACCTCAAGCGGAAGAGGAAGAACAAGGTCATCGTTGCCTCGTTCTTATATTCGATTTCCCTCTCCCGTTCACATTTGTTTGCAATAGAAGAGAGTTGCTGCGTACAAAGTGTAATGGTCCATTCCTCTCCCTTTTGTTTTGTGCTATGGTGTATTAGACTACTGTGATAGCCTCATTGCATCGGTCAATGTTCGTTCAATATGCGCCATTTTATGTGAATTTGATTTGGTGTTAGCATCGCATTTCTACCATTGATACCCTTTCAACATCGAATGTTGTATGGAAAAATTCCAACACCCCAGATTTAAATCCTGTATAATTTTGTGAGATTTTTATATTGCATTTCCATATGATAGCTGTTCAAATGTGACACGTTTTCGTGGAGCCAGCATTTATTTATGCATATATCTATAGTATATCGGTAAGTGACGGAAATTTACTTGTGTGCGCTTCAACAGCGTATGGTTCCTCTCATTTAAAGAAGGAAAACGGCAACAACAAAAAAATGTAATCGACAGAAGCATAGATGCTAGTGGTGTATGTGCCAAATAATTTGACTTGCTAACAACAACAACAACAAAAAATAGAGAGCATAGTTCATTGACATTGCAGTCGGTGTAACGAATAAATACAACCAACGATCAGCGAAGCTGTAAAACGAGTGAATGTAAGACGAGCATAGCTCTGTGTCTCAACGTCACCTCTTTGACGCTACTATTTCGCATTGAGTTATATATTTATACGTTTCTATTTCTTGGCTTTAACATTTATTTTCGTTTTAAATTTTATTTACTTTATCATCAGTCGGTGTTCGCGTTAAATTGTTTCTTGTGCATTGTATTTCATCAGCAGTTTTTCAAAGAATGCGCGAATTCCATCAGCAGTGCTACAGAAAAAACAACAACAACAACAATCACCTGAGAAAAGCGTGACTAGCTGTGTAACACCAATCATAAAAGCTTATATATTTGCTTGGCATTCAGGAAATTCTCTGGAGTGTGTAAAAATGTTGACAGTAAATTCTTTGGCAATTTTAACCCGAAATTATTCGCATGTATTCCCAGTATTCCCGCTTCACGTTATGTCAGCCGTCACGATAGCATCATTTATTGTCTGTCTCATTGAAAATAGCTGCAACTGTGACTCGTGCACTATGCACCTTTTGCATATTGAATATTTTCTACGTAACTTGCTTTATAATCAGTCTTTGAATCTGAGCAAACAATTAAAGTAAATATTAATATTTTGCTGTATGGCGCGTATCGAAAATGATTGGCACATATAAATGGGAATGAGCGCTTCTTCATCATATAATGAGAAACTGAATGCCTTGAAATTACATATTAATACGAAACATACTATATGGCTGCAAAGTGAACTTCGATCTATTGTTGACACTTATGAGGAACAACGACGACGACGACAACGACGACAAAAAAAGAGAAGCGCATCGAAATGGGTTGATTCGGCTCGACTCTGCCATGACATATAAATTGAGTTCCTATTACTTAGCTCAATCATCTACGCGCACTTTATTAGCTGCAATACATATACACGATCCAAAGGGGATCTGAATTCGGATGGATTTGTTTCATTGCTTACAGCGCACATTTTTGCAATGTAGTCGTAATTTCAAAATGAAACGCGCTGACTTGCAACCATTTTGCTCGGCTGACAAATAAAAAATTGTTGAACTCGTTGGTAGTGGGGCGCAGAACACGAAAGAACGAAAAAAACAACGAATAGAGGAGAGAAAGAGTGCTAGAGAGAAAGACAACGAGAATCCTAAAACCAGATAGCATGAAAGAGAGAACTGTGTCGCGTTGGCGATACACATGGATATGCACTGTGTGACTGCAGACGGTCTCGTATCCCCTTTTTTTAGCCGCATTTAAGATAATTGAAGAAAAATTATGTCAGTATTTTACTTGGCGCAAATGATAAAGGGTAACACCGTTCATCGTGAGCATTTCTTCTTTTGCACATTATTTTACGAGAATCCATACTTGTCTTTTTTGTTTCTCTTGCTATCTCTTTTGCTTTCGTTTGCTCGCTCGCTGCTCTTTTTTTCCAGATTTCATCCTTTCATTTTCGAATAAATTTAACATTCTTGATCCGTTCCATGTAGTAATTTCCAACGTTCACAGAATTTTTTTTTTACATTTACATACGGAAAATTCATCTACAATTGAACACGGCATTTCGCGCTTTCCAACGCGGACTTAAAACTCGTATTTCACAGCGGCCTGTCTTTTTCATTTTGACATGCGACATTTAAAAGAATATATAATAAATCAACACTTCACTTTGCTTCACACTCCAAAAATGTGTATTGGTCATGGATCAAGTGAAATGTGAATTGCCTGCATCCAACGTTCTGATCGTAAGGTAACATCAAAGTTGTTATAGCTGTTCATTCTACCTTTGGCTACGACGGAAGAGTATGTGCATCGTGTCATGCAAAAAAAACTCAGATAATTTCAAATGGAAGAGAAAAAAGAAACTCTAACTGGACCATTTTCATCACATCTTTTGGTTGTTCATCGTGGAAATTTTAATTATGCTCATTTTCTTCATCTATATTTTTTTTTTGTTTCGGTGTGTGTGTTCGATGAAAATGAACGAATGATAACCGGTAAGGTATGCGAATAAAATAGCATTCTTGTGCTAACCTTAATTAAATCATTTATTATGCGACAGGTTAATGTCGCTTCACCTTCCGATAAGAGCTTGATTGTTTAACATGTTTCGTCACGCATCCAAAACTAATCCAATTTCAGACGCTCTCAAAGGCAAAAAAAATGTTCTGGAAAAAAATATAACATTCCAACCTTTTTCATTAATCACTTTTTTAAAAAAATCCAGCATCAAATGTAAAACAAAAATTGCACGTTTGGTTCATTCGATTTTTCTTCAACTGGACGGTAAAATTGGCAGCGATAGAGCTTGTAGCTACAAAGAAGTGATAAATCACTGGGGCGCTTGCGATATTTGACCAACGACAACGATGCATGCATACAAATCACATTACCTCATCAATTACGTTTGGAATGCATTTGACTTGTGTTTTAAATGTGCTAAGTTTGCTTTTTTTCTCTCTCTCTCCTCATCTCCCTAGCTCTAGCTCTTTAACTATGGCCTCCGTTCAACGCTCGCCGCCAATGTATTTTTAACTCGAAAAATTCCATTATGATTGGACTGCAATCAATAAATAATGAAGTGTCAATCGTCAATTGTATGGCATTGAAGAACAGTGAGCGCATCGGTTCAACTGAAAAATAGTGTTCGACGAACAATAATTCATGCGAAATGCGCGTGTGAGCGCAAGCACACCGGTGCGCATACATTTTTCCTCTCATTCCGTTTTGTGTGTGTGTGCCGAACAGGAAAATGTGACCGTTCGAAAAGTTGTTTGGTTCCTTCCATTTTTGTGCCCCACAAAGACCAATCGCAATCACAATCATGAATAATATTTTAACACTATAACAGTGTGTCCGGTTGGCTCATTGCAGAGAACAACAACCACAACAACAAAAAAATACAAACAAAAATTTTGCTCACAATGGGAAAATAAATAACCGAAAACTCCGTTCGAAATGACCAAATATCAACGCATCACGATGAGTGGAAAAGACATCAGATGGACATTTCATGGAAATGGAGATGGACAACACAACAACAACAAATGTGCGACAGGTAAATGTGAGCCAAACGGACCCGTTCCCGTTCAATTCGATTGGTCATTATTTTCGCAACATTTTATAATGAACATTTTTGTCTGAGCTTTGAATTTGGAACAAAACGGATCATTATCTCAGTTGTTTCAGAAATAAATGTTGAATTGTTGCTCATCCGTTCCGCTTGGAATGTAATTTTTCAATTGTTTTAGTAGCATTCGGACATTATGATTATATCGAAAATTATGATTTTAGTTGTTGTTTTCGGTGATTCAATATCGGTTCGGATGATTGAAATAAAAGTATAACACACATCAGAGCGGTAAATGCGATATCGAATGGCTTGAATTTGAGCGTTTGTTTGCAGTTGATGTGTATAATGTTTGAGTGAAACGTAAGTGTGCGCGCGCTCTGAATGCATGAGAAACGTATCAAACACAAATGTTACTGACAATTCAAACAATTTCCCATTTGATATAAATTGACGAAAGTGTTGGATCTCTCATATATCGACACATCGTCGCTCAAACGAATCACAAACACACACACACACACACACACACACACACACACACACACACACACACACACACACACACACACACACACACACACACACATTTTCTTATTTCCATAGTGATCATGATAATCGATTGAGGAAAACGTACATTTAAACCGAATATGATGAAAAATAAATAAATTTTCCCAAAAAAAGTATACTTACTCACTAGAGCTGCGATTCGCTCTAATGAAATAAAAAGGCTGTAGAACTTGTTTAAAAAAAAAGAAGTCAAATCAATCGATGGAGTGATAAAGCGCACATGAATCGAAATATATACGAAATACATAAATATACACAAACAATTTGCAAAAACACTCTTTTATCAATTGGAAATTTTGCGCTTTTTTTCTCTTCATGCACATGATTTAGTTTGATTTATCCGATAGCTCTATATTGTATGTATCAAGACATCATTCGATTTCGATGTTGTACTTTGCTTGAGATGCTCAATGTGCTGATAGCAAAAGACAAACAGGACGTCGAAACGAAAAAAAATACGTCGCAACAGCAAGAAAAATAATATTAAAAGAAGAACATTAGAAATAAAAATACGCATTGAAAAGGATGCGAAAACAGCAACAAATTCGATGTTTCGCTCGCGCGCACCAAGTCAACACAACGAACAAAATAAAGAATTGAAACATCCAAAATAGAGAAAGAGAGAAAAAAAAACCCGATGTAGCAACCGTACTAGTGAGTCGGTGCGCGTTCAATCGATGCAAGCTTTCGCCTTGTGAGTGTATTGAATATGCGAGTGAAGACAGCCCTGTGAAACATTCTTGACACAACCGATTTTTCAATATTAAAATATCGAATTCGAGTTGTAGTCAAGTTTTGCATTGACTTTCCACATTTGATTTTACTCTTTGTCCCTCCCCTTCCCTATCTCCCCTTCTCTGTCCTTCTCTGTCCTGTGCACAGTACACACCCAGCAAAATTATTGAGTGATCGTGCACTGCATGCGTGCTCGATGTACTCATTTTTATTCAACGATTTCACTTATCATTATAAGTATTGATACAACTTGATGCATAAAATCGTTTAAACCATTTTATTTGGTTCGGCGTTCAGCCTTATTTATGTTCGTATGTACATATTAAGTATTTCGTTACGTTGTGTCTTTTCGTTCGCATGGAATCGTGTTTGATGCTTTCGATGTGGCTTCGCCGGCATATCCGCCCGCGTCATTGTTTATGCTTCCAAAATTGTACATGGCGCTCTTATTGATAATGTAGAATCTGTTCGGAATCGAATTTGGATACGTGCATGTTGCGCTGATCCACTGCACAATAAAGCTTCACTGCTCATCACAGTACTATTAAAACGATTGCAAAGTTATTACGGCATGTTGAGCATGGCGCAGAAGAGAAAAAGTTTAAGAAAAATTCGCCCTGAAACTCAGAATGAGCTATTGTTTATTACAATGTTGATTTTTTTTTGTTTCGTTCCTTTGTACGCCCAAAAATGTCTGAAAACTTCCCCGCTCAAAAACTCTGCATATTGCGTATGCATAAACATTTTTAGTGTTTCAACTTTGCCAGAGCTGCCAGGGTGATCAAAAAGTCAATGGGAAATCTGCTCAAAGTTTTCCTTGCATCGTTGTTCATTCTTTTTATTTTTTTTTTCGTTTATTTTCTTCGTTAAATCGTTTCATCTCTTATTTCGCAATTTCAAGCTAAGCAGCAAAACGAACCACCACCAACAACAATAACAAAAAATTGTTCTGACAACTTTTGGCAAGTGGGAAACATAGTCAAGCTTCTCCGCTAAGTACTTGAAACGAACAACAACAATGAGAAAATAAAAAAGTAATCGAAAATGGACAAATTATTTTTATAAAGACGTTGCCATGTCGAATCAGCGGAAATTAGGTGAAAAACGGAATTGAAGCAGACAAAATGTACGGTTTATTAACATTTTCGATGATTAACTTACCATTTCATGGGGATTGGTCCCTTTTCTTTCCTGGTGTTATTGCGTTGACCACTTGGTCGATGGCTCAGCTTCGGCTTTCTATGAATCACCGTTGCAAACACTTTGAGATGGTCACCATCGATTTGAACCTTGTCGCATTTTGGCCAACGCAATTGTAAGCGATATATGTGAAATTGTGATGTGCGTCGGAAATGCCGTTGTTTAGCCAGTGTTTGAAACTCACCAACCAAAATGACATCTGTCACAAGTTAACGCCAGAAGGTTGGTTTTTTTTTAAGTCTTTACTCTCAACCAAATGATACGCGCGCAAATGGCAGTGATGGTGGGCCTGGTGAAGCTGGTGAGACTGATGGTGGTGCTGGTGAATGGTGATGGTGATGGTGGCAATTCAATCTCATACAGTATCACACGAGGTCAATACAAATCGCGTTACGAATGCTCTCAAATAGAAAATCAGTGGTGCAAACACACCGATATCGTCTCGTTGCAATGTTTGAATCTTAATCCGGCTTTCCGAAAATGATAAAACCAGTGAACTTTATTCAATGGTTATACTATGAAAGAGCATCACTTCAGCGCCAATTTGTCAAAGAATTTATTATCGTTATGTGTACACTTCAGCTTTCGCTTGGTCGCTTTTTCTTTAGCTGTCGATATCCACAGAAACCAGGCATAGCTAAAGCTAACGCACACAAGAAAACAAATATACCAGCACTGCGAAGGCGATAGAGATGGGAACGGGGGATGGAGGTTGAGGATAAGGGTGGCGATCGGAATGGGAATGTGGAGGATAATGGTGGACGGCGAGGAGATGGGGAAATGAGCAAACTTTATAGACTTCATTGTACATGGGAATAGTTTTATTATGGAATTTCTTTTGTTCGACGCATGCATTTATGCATACATAAGATCTGATCTGTCTTTAATAGGAATCTATGGAAAATAAATAAACAAATGTTTAGTTGTTTTCCTTTCATCTGGCTCAATTCACAAGCAATAGAAATAACTAACTTAAAGTTAACTTTTTTTTTGCTCTTCCTTCCGGATAGTTGTTCTCTTGCGTCAATGCTTCATATGTGTGCTTGGTGGTGTTTGTGGAGTGATTGTTGTGTGTCCATTTTTATGTACACTTCGTGCTCTTTTTGTTGTCTTTTTCTCATTCTCTTTTCGATTTGAATGTTTCTCTATTGCTTTGGTACTTTTTCATCGACCAACAATTCTATATCATCTTTCTTTTTTTCTTCTCTATTTGCAATTTTATTTTAGTCACACAATTCAATATACTATGAACGCACACTGGGTCAAATTGTTTGCACTTGTTTTTTATAAAAAAAAAAAAAAAAAAAAAAATTCTTTCTGGTGGAACATTGATTTTCGCAAATGGAAAACTTTCGTGTCGTCACGACACATATCTTTGTCACATTCTCTATCTCTCGCTCTCTATCTATCTTAATCGATCGGTTATTTCACTATTCATTTGGTCGTTGGTGTGCCATCGACATGTCGACAAAAATATCTCGAGAAATAAATGAAATCAACACAGTAAACAAAAGCAGTAGCCATCTGCTTTTGGATACGTGGCTCATATTGACGATAAAGACCATGTAACTGAAAATCACTGACACATACTTACATTTATTTACGCAAAACTGGTAGGAAATCTTTGGTGACACAATATGTTAAAACTTTTCCTTGATTTCGTGTAAACTTTGCACACACATTGTTTACACTTTACCCGTTCGTTGTTTCTTGCTTTGCTCCCCGTTCACTCAAAACGCGTTGTGCTTTTTGCCGGACTGTTGTTTGTTCATTCACTTATTTTGGATATTGTTGCCCGTTGTTGCCTAGGTTTGAGTCCCTTTTCAGCACAAGTTTATTACTATTTTCGTTATTTTTCACTTGTAAAATATAAACTTTAGAATTGTCTGTGGCTCATTGTGTGTTTCGCCTGTGTATATGTTTACATGTGGTTAAAATTGAACTGAATAGAATTTCTCTTGCACAAACCGAATTGAAACGAGTACAATTTTCAAGACGTCAACTCACAAAAAAATAAAAATGAATTGAACTTTCGGCCTTCAAAAAATGATTGTAAATAGCTTGAATAACACCCCAAACAGAGTTTGTGACCGGTGCACCGTATTTGCTTCGGGTACTTGATGCTTTGAAAAGTTCGCAAAGTGTTATAGCACCACGTTCGGTTATGTCTCTCAATGTTTTGTCAATTTTAAAGCACTCAACAAGAGATAAAATGTTTCGTTTTTGCACAACCTTTCCGTTTCACTTTTGTGTATTAAATTGCAAAATAAAATAGAGACGTAACCAACACACAACACACAAAAATATCATACACAATCGCTGGTTGCGCAAATTTTGCTGCGATTCAAATGGGTTGAGAGATAACAGTGCACAGATCGTTGCGATGCGGAATTAAAATGAATGATAAGAAGAGAAACAGTTCACAGTGCACAGTCTGAAATGATGCCACTGATGGACAAAATGATATACAAGTTCTATTAACAGCTGCTTCAAAACCAAAACAAAAAATCTAAAATTGTTGTTTTTGGTTCGTCGATTTTTTTCGCCACGTCTTTGATCTTTCAAACTGCGTTTTTATTAAGCGTTCATTTATTCTTGCGCTTTCATTCTCATTTCGTTCGATTTATTCAACACTCTTTGTATTACAAATTTTTAAGCAGTTGCGTGTGTATCACTCTCTTACACAAAACTTTTTCCGCAAAAGATTTTTTTGTTGTTGTTTATAAATTTAAATTTGTTGTCTTTTGTATGGTTGCATTTGTTTTTTTTTTGTTCTTGTCTTGTCTATTTTGCTTTTGCTGATTATAAGCTATCTATAGATCAGTTTATCAAAGTGTTCGCCGCTCCTTTTTTTCAACCTATCATTCAACTTTGTCTTAGTGAAAAGCAAACGTTTCGAAATTATACATTTTTTTTTTTGCAGAGTTCACCGTTTCACACAGATATTTGCACTAGTGGTTTTGTTACTGTTGTTTTTGTTGTTGTTGTTGTTTTTTCTAGTTTACTCTTTGTCAAATCAACATAAAACACATACAAGAGTAATTTTGCATACGATGTGAGTAATCACAATAAAAGGATTTTCCTTCCACAAAAGAGATTATTTAAAAGTGCTCAACGCTCTGCTTTCCTCAAGCAGATCTAAAGTCCATCAAATTTGATCCCCTTGCTGCTAATGCTCTAATGCTTTGGATGCTCTTGGTTGTGTCGTTCATAAAAAGAATGATGCTCATGCGTTTATGCTATCAAACACACATAATTCGAAATTGTTTCACTTGTTTCGTCCTAAAATGAAATTTTCCACAACAATGTACAATGATGGAAAAAGTTGCTCCCGAATTAGTCTTAGTCGAACTGCAGAAAGTCCTTGTGTTTTATACAAACATTTAATCGAAAAATGTTCAACTATGAGCGAAATTAATCCACTTTTATTTACTTTTATTTTTTCTCTCTCCCGAACCGATCAAGACGAACAATGTTCGTCTGTTGGAATTCTCAACGAACTTTCATTAATTTCGCTTCCTTTTTTTTATTTCTCCAATGGATTTAATTCCTTATTTTGATTTTGTTGGTTTGATGTGGTCGTGAGTATTGGCACCCACGCACGCAATCTTCTGCCTCTTTCACAATCTTAAATTCCTTTCAAATATGACAAGCAAAATGAGAAAAAAATATATAACCAGAAAGAAATCGCGTGTGAAAAATTTTCTTTGTCGTATTTTCGCTTTCAAAATCCCGAACACAGAAAATTCGTAGTTACGTATTTTACGTGAATTCGATTCACTTCAACTAGAAATTTGATCGACAAACGATACAGTGCGTCCGTTAGAACTGGCGTGTAAAACACTTCTGAATGGTGCGTGCTCGGTGCTATCAAAAATTTGTTCCAAACAAATTCGGCTCGCGTATCCAGCCGACGTATGTTGTGTCGTGCGTTTCCCTTTCGTCTATAACAAGAATGATACCGAAGTGCGCGCTCTGTTCGCTGTATGCTTTATATTCCATATCGTCTATTCCTGTGCGCTGGTTCGTCTGCCTGTTCTCTGTTGGTCGTTCGCTATTGCTTGCTACTGCTGTTGCTGTTGCTGTTGCTGTGGTGTACATTGCATCTCCGTTGCCTCACACGCACACACACACACACACACACCGAGCGAGTGTTGTGCATTCTTACAAGCGTTTTCATTGTCGTTGTCGTCGTCGCATCGCTGATATTTGCTGCTTGCTTCATTTACAAACTTATGCGATGTGAATATTCCGTGACGATGGACATTCAAGCACCTTCTGTTGATTGCAACACACAGACACACAGCCAGCGTTGATGTTCCTGTGATAAAATCGAAACGTCTTAGATCATCGTTCGTTTTGTGCCCTTCCCTTGATTGGGGGTGAACTCACTCAAACAAAATTTTATGAATATTTTCAATGGCTACGAACTTTGGAAAATCTTTAGTCTTTGAAACAGCAATTTTTTTTTCGCTTTCATATTTGTTCTTTGCTCTTGCAAAATTCATTTTTTTTTTGCTTTTATTTATTACCGTAAAACTTTTACATCGACATGAAAAATAAAATTCACTACAATATTATAAAAAAATGAAGAGATTAAATTTAGAAATATGCTTGCATTTCATATTTGGTGATGAGATTGTCCTTTAGTTGGGAAAATGCAGAGCGTTCAGCATCAATAAAACCGCTGATTTCCATGATTTTTACTCGGTTTCGGTTATACTCGGTCCTGGGGAAGAAAATTCAAATTAAAGAGATAGCAAAAAAAAACAAACATGAAAAGATAAAAATTTGAGTTGTATTTTTGTTTTTATCGGAATAAAAATTGTATTTGATGCCTACAATTCGTATCTATCGATAGTTTCATTCAACCATTTGTTGGCACTGGAATACATGAAATCCAGCTTGTGATTGATTAAAGTGATATGGCGTTCCATAGTTTCGTCTGGACTATCAATATTTGATTGGAAATAGGCATCACAAGCTAACCGAATCCGATCGAATGTTTCATTGCTTTTGTCGTTAAAGTTTTCAATTATCGTACGAATGGTGTCATTGAAAATGTTCATTGAATCCATAATACGTTCATGTAGTGATGTTTCCAATTCGATTAGTGTGTACCAAATGCAATCGACAACCTTTGCAAAATTATCACCAACCGTATCGATATGGGTGCGATGTGCCGCGATATCGGCATCTGTTGATTTGCACATCAATTGAATGGACTGCTTCAAGTTCATTATGAAATCTGCTTTTTGGCCGAAAAACTTATCGATCAGCTCAACGCTAATGGTTTGGACTTCATTGCAACTATTTGCCAAAGCTTCGTCAAATTGCTTGATTTCATTAGCACGTTTGTTATGGCATTGAATACCATACACATGCATCTCTTGTGTTGCAGCATAAACTTGGTTGCGGTATCTACAAAGTGGATGTTTTCCTAATCAAATACTTGTCTTTCTCTCTCTCTCTCTCTCTCGCTCTCTTGCTCTCTTTGTTTTTCTAGCATACATATGAGAGTGGATCTCTCGTTCCATACTTACACTTCAATGCGACTGGATTTGTTTGTGTCACTTACACTGGTATCAGTGTCCGATACATTGTTGTGGGAATTATTTGCAAAAAGTGATTCGAATAGTTGATGTTTATCTAGGTCCTCAACGAAACTTACGCTCGATATACGTCGTTGTTCGGCTTCAAGTGATTGCTCATGTCTTTGCATCGACAGCTCGGACTCATTTTCCTCCAGCATTCTTAATTTATTTCTTTGGGAAATCATAATAAATGCCCACATTTTGAGATAAATCGATTCAGTCATTTTGTATTTACAAAAAAAAGCAAAAAAAAAACAGGGAACATAAAAATCGAGAAAAAGATGGAGAGAGATGATAGTAGAAAGACAAAAAAAGAGAAAGTAACACAAGAAAAGCATTCGATTGCGTAAATGCGTACTTGTAAATCTTTCGACCTTTATCCCGTTCAACATAAGTGATGACTCGATAACCATAATATTTAAGTTTCGGCAAATACGCAGCTATGTACAATCGAAAATCAATATTATCGGGTAGCTTATCGCAAATAGGATTCCCCTGTAAGTTCAACGAAAACAATTGCTCCTTGTAACGTAGACTCTCAATCTGCAACGAAAACAAAAGCGAATCACAAGAATCACGAAATGGCATATCGGGCATAAGACAAACACACGACTGGCGACAACAACACCTTTTACACACATATTCAATATATCTCACTTGGAAATTGCAAATAAAAAAAAAACACGAAATAGAAGCATACCAATATGAGAGAACAACAAGAGAAAAAAAAGAACAAACGAAATTGGAACAGACAAAAACAACAGAAAAGTAAATAAAAATAGGCAAACTGCTTATTACTCCGTCGACTGTCTCGATGAAATTGTTGCCCAAATTTAATCGCACCAACTGCTCCAATTGGCCAAGATTCTCAATTTTTCGAATATCATTTTGAAACAATGTTAAATATTCCAATTTACGTAAGCATTCCAGATTGTCGATGGTTTTAATAAAATTAAAAGATAAATCCAATTCACGTAACTCGTTGAGATTATCCAAATTTTCGATTTTTGTCAATTTATTGGATTTTAACGATAGTTTTACCAAATTGAAGCACATCCAAATATGATCAATTTTTAAAATATTTTGATATTCAAGACAGAGCTCGGTGATTGCGCCATAATCAATGGCAACATTTCTGCATAATCGTGCTGCCTCGCCACGTGGCCCATATGCGTGCAGTAAGTTTTTTAGCATTGCATCATTTATAACACCTGGTTCGGTGGATTTTTTCACTACATGCTGATGTTTGGTGGCATTGTTGTCGGTCTCATTACTATCACTGTCAGCGCCAGTGTGATTGCTATTTTCACTGATTACAGTTGATTGGCCGATTTTGGCAGTCATTTTGCAAACGCTCATATCCACGCTCGATGCCTTGCGATACTCACACAGTTCGGCACTAAATCTATCGTTGAAAAATCTATTAAACAATTCACCGTTATTGTCCAGCTCTGAACACACCGTTGCCAGCACAAATTTCAATAAATACTGTCCACTGAACCAAACAACGCCTGCCAATCTATTTGCGCTTCAATTTATTATTTTGAATTTAACAAACAATACACACTCACACATACACAAAAACACGAACAGGTTCTTATTTGGAATTGCCATGGAAAGATGGTTTTGAAAATGAAGTTGTGAACATTCACGTATAAAATGAACTCGGCCACCATGGATACCGCAACTGAATTGTTAATACTTGATAACAAAGTCGCGCATTCCGTTTGTTCTGTCTTTGCTCGACTACATATCAATCAACGGTTGCTTAGCACTGCTTTTAAATAATAATCATCGATATTGTTTTTACCGATTTATTTAATTATTGTAGCACAATTTTCACATTTATTTTGCCAAGAGAGTTTTATGAACGCGTGCAAAATGAACATTTCGCTTTATTTGTATCACTCTCTCTCTCTCTCTTTCTCTCTTTTGATGTTGTGGTGGATGTGTGTTGGATTCTTTCGATGCTGCAAGCTA
The DNA here is from genome assembly GCA_030463065.1 of Aphidoletes aphidimyza. Classification (NCBI taxonomy): domain Eukaryota; kingdom Metazoa; phylum Arthropoda; class Insecta; order Diptera; family Cecidomyiidae; genus Aphidoletes; species Aphidoletes aphidimyza. Next base: position 21,032,850 of record CM059998.1, on the reverse strand, counting down.
CAAACCCAAGAGGAACCAAAAAATAATATGACCAACAAAAAGGCAGACAAACGAACCTATAGATTTGCCTACAAACATCAATATTGTATATGTTTGGTAATATGAAATTTGCTTCGTCTCGATAACACTTTTCATTTGTTGGGGGAAAAGAGCAATTTATAAATTTTTTTTCCCTACTTGACATGATGATTTATTAGATGAAAAGCGACCAAACAACAGCAGCAGCCAAAAAAAAATTGCGATGCGTGTCCTTCAATTTAATGCGGCGAATTTGATGCTTGAAAACCGAAAAATATACTCGTCAATTTTCAAACCATTGCCGAATTTAATCAATGCATTCAGTTCCACTTACATAGCAATCAATGCTGCATAATGCGAACCATTTACTATTTGGCTTCGATACAAAATGAGTTTGCTTGGGCGCGCTAGATATTCATATGGAATATCATAATCAGTAATCGAAATTCAAGTGGAAATGGAAAAGTTCACATTGGACGTACCACAGAAGATGACAAACATTAGTCATTGAACGAGCCCATACATCTGCTAAATACTGGAGAAAAGCCGACAAGATGTTCAACCGCAACAATATTGAAATATTTATTAATACCACAGTTGCCGATTTTCATTTGATGCAAAACACCACCATCGAATCCAAAAAAAGTTCTTCACAACTTCTTCTCTAGTTTTCTATCACTTTCTCTTTCTCTTTCTCTCTCTCTCTCTCTCTCTCTCTCTCTCTCTCTCTCTCTCTCTCTCTCTCTCTCTCTCTCACCCTTCACATGATTTTTCATCAACCAGTGATTTAGCTTTTGTGTCGAGACACGATGGATTGAATTGAGTGTATAACGCAATAATTGTTGTTGTTGTTGTTGATTTTCCTTGCTAGACTTTTCATCGGCTTATTTCTTTGTTATCAAACTCATTTTCACTTGATATCATCGACATTTCGTGTAATGAATAAGATTTTTTTCTTCTTGACTTTTTTCCTTTCTTCGGACGTTTTAACAATGTCTGTGGCTCGTTCTATGGCTGGGAAGTTGAAGCATCGGGCTTTTTTTTTCGTACAAAAATGCCAGCATATTCAAGAATCGAAGCAAAATAGTGCGAAATCTATGGCGAGAGCATTTATGTCGATAGAAGACCACATATGGAATTTGACCGAACCGCAAGAAATGTGAGACTGGCGCAAAAAGTTCGTGGTAGAATAGATAAAAGAAGACGCAACACTCTGGGAAAGAGAAAAAGAGAGAAAAAAAGGGAGAGTGGAAGACAAAAAAAATGAAAAGACTGGCAAAAATAATCGCATACAAATGAAATTGGAAGTGACTAAAAATGAAGAATTTGTTTTTTTTCTTCTCTTTTGCTTGTTCTTTCTTTCGCACGAAACGGATAAATAACCGAAAATAGATGGCAAGAATAGCGGATAAATAAATATATCGATTTTGACGAGACCATTCATCTCATATAGTTCAAGTGAACAAGACTAATAAATAATGAAACATTTCGTATTTTCAGTGGTATCGCAGTTTTCTGAGGTACGAAAAGAAGCTTTGGATAGAGCAATAAAATTAAGCGAATACCACTCACTCACACACACACACACACACACACACACATGCTCACGCACACTTTTCTGCATTGCTTTCGTTCACCACGTCAATCGATCACTGCTTGCCACGTTCAAAGCACCTTATCCGGCAATCATTGTTGTGCTGTGATTTCATTAGAAACTCACTTGAATATTCACTTCAGGATTTACGCAATTTTCCATGAAAATGGGACCAAAGCAGGAAGGGTAATCGTTTGTAACCATTTTAAAAATCAATCCGCTAAATTGGATTCGTGATTGGCATTTCGGCCACATAACACCACTCACTATCGACCAACCAAACCAGAGTTTGGCCCCGGAATTTTATTTCGGTGTGTGTGTATTCCCGTCGAAAAAAAACGAACATTCACGCGATGCTTCGAAATAAATAAAGAAGTTGGCATGGAATTGTCAATGGAAAATCAAATTCAAATACAAACTCACTGAGTAAAGTTTTGTTTGTTTGTTTATTTTGTTTTCGCTTCTTTCATTGCCATTTTCATCTTCATTCTTCTTGTAAAATCGTTTGCTACGGCGCTTCAGCCGTTTGAACAACTGAACTTTGTGTTTCGGTTAGTGTACCAAAGCAATTATGCGATGTTTATTACAAGTTTAAAGTTCAGTCAGAAAAGTCGGAACGATGCAATATCAGATATCACATCAACATTGAATATTCGAAATGCACTAGAACGGGTACCACCATTGCCTGTGAGGCGAACAAATAAACGTGTTAAATACATTTGGTAATTTTATTCGTATTTATCTTTGCCAACAAATTTTCAATAAAGTTTGATTTCACCCCTCGTCACAATTTTGTTTTTTTTTTTTTTTTTTCTTCAACGGAACTAAACAACACCAACCAAATTATGATTGCCACTTCACTATGAGTCTCACATTCAGATAGAGACAAGCAAACCACAGTTAGAGACATAGTGGTATGGAGAGGGAAAAGGTGCAGAAGTGTTCGGTCGGGATTTGGAATTGTAATTTGCATTTCGAAAGGTATAAGCTGGTTGTGTTTTGTGTCATCAAGTATCAAACCGAAATGAGAAAGAAAAATCAACCAACAAATAAATAGGATGTACGTTTGTCGTTTCGATTCATTTTCCAAAACGTATGAATTGATGCGTTTCAATGCCAACACTGACGATGCTCACTGAAAATCAAAGTGCGTACAAAAGGCGACAAACCGAACCGAGCAAAAGCGAACGATTAAATGAGAGCTAAGGGGGGCGACAGTTTTTTGGGGGTGACACCGCAGGCTCATGGTAAAATAAATAAAGAAAAGCGAGAAAGAGTAAATATTTAAAATTGTTTTTCGATTGTTGTTTGGCGTGTGAATCGAAATTACATTCAGTGTGAACAATCATGTGAAACGAGCATTGGTGATGATGTCGCGCGAATAAATAAACATTCAACATTTTTTTTTCTTTTTTTATTGTTAGATATTCTATTAACCACAAAGAACTTTATTCAGTCTTCTATTACTGCTATTTCCATCATCGTTTATCGAATGAGAGAAAAAAAAGTGAGATTCGTTGAATCAGCAAAAGCAGCGGGAGAAATTTGTTGGTTGTTTTTTTTTATTTCTTCGAAGAGAATTTAAAAGAAAACAAATAACAAACAAACAAACAAACAAATAGAGCGTTCACCGGTATCAATGCTATAGATGCATTGGATAAGGAAAGAACAGACAAAACATGGCAAAAATCAAATAAGTAAATGTGAGTTAACGTTAATCTATTGAACTGCTGTACTGTCGTGTGCATACATACTTTTTAGCCCAAAAGCAACGTTTTGCTTTGTCGAACACAAAGGCATTTCCAAGCGAGTATTTATTTAGCAAATGAAAAAAACACACTCACCCCTGATCTGCGAGTGTGGTGATGTCGGGAGCACATTTTTGCTATCCTTTGTTCTTCGATATCGTTCGATATGGTTATATTGACGCGTGCATCAAAATACTATACACGATTTTAACGTTTAAAAAAAAAAAAAAAATAATTACAAATTAGGAGTAAACACTGAATGTGTTGCTAAGCCATATGCAATGGGCCATCGTTCGATGGGTGTGTGTATGTTTGTGTCTCTTTTGGGTGATTTTTTATTTTTTTGTCAATTCACGCTTCACTCTGTTCACCCTCACAGTGTACAGGCCATACATAACCATTCAATAAACACCTCATTTGGCGCTATTCAGTTGACAGTAAATATTTCCAATGATTTTCAATAACAATACAATGTGAATAATGAACATGAAATATTGTATTGAGTTTTGCAATGAAGCGCATGAAAATGCGATGATTTGATGTCATTTTTGTCGATATAAAATCTAATCAAATTCAATTGAAAATTTAAATATCAATTCGATTATGTCAGAGTTTTTTTTGTATGTGTGTTGGTGATTCGGTTATTCCGAGTTTGTTTCATCGATTTATGATCGCACGAGTCTATAGTACTGTTTGATGCAAAAAGCCACACTTAAAATGGACGAATGGCGGAATATAAATGAATGAAAATGAAAATCAATTCCTAAATATAAATGTTTTTTTTTGTTCAGTTATTTATAGTGTGTTTTTGTTGCTCTCATTCGTTTGCTCTCTCCATCCTTGATTAATAATAGTTCGATCAAAGATGCGCCCATATGGACTAACCCATTTGTGTAACATCATACGCATACAACAAATGAATAAATAAATAAATACGCATTTTTAATACATTAAAAAAAAAAAAAAACAAAAACAAAACTAAAAAACAAAAAGATCCTTTGATTTCCATTGATTTAAGCGTTTGAAAAGCATTTAATTGGATTTCATATGGATGAAAGGGGATTTCAAACTAAATATAAAACCATTTGATTTTTATTCAAAAGGTCACGTACAAAAATCTTTTACTATTGAATTGTTTTCCGTAATCAAAACAATCTGTTTTTGTGTGGGAAAAATAGTTAGTGAGAAAGAGAGAGAAAGAGGGAGAGATAAAATGATGCCAACTGCATTTTCGAGGTTTGTTTTTATTGTAGTCGAGAGCAAATATTTAGATTATTCCAAAGAGTACTTGAGTGCACCCACTTTCGATGATTTTCTCAAGCTGATGTTCTGATTTCATTTTTTTTTTCATTTCATATCATGTACAGATGTGTTTTTTTGTTCCTTCTTGTACTTGTAATGCAGTATTGGCAAACGTATTCCTTTTGACTCTCCAACTCCACCTTCTCCTTTACTGTATTGAAGTAGCAAACCAATTGCAATGAGAAAATTGGTCACATCGATTTGAAGTGACACTTTGGCTGGCGTTGCTACTTTTTTTTGGATATAAACGATCTGCTTTCGCACGGAGACACGCACAGGAAGATGACTACGATATTGATGCCTTTTGCAATCGTTTCCACTACATACATTCAAATCTCGAATATTTTTGGCAGCCAGCAACAAAATGTAATTTCGATATGCCCGTAGACCGTTTCAGATAAATTTAACTGTCGCCTCATCTTATTTCCATTTTGTGACGATGATGATGACGACGGTCGTATGTGTTCGGTTGTTGTTGTTTTTTTTTGTACAGCCGAAATGGTGTGCGATAGCATTTGCCGTACTATAAAATGTCGTGTTACCCATTCGATTCTCCGAAGCCATTCTAACGTATTTCATTTGCGTAACGCATCGCCAATTCCACAGCATACGCTTGCGAAAATCATCTAACCCAATAAAATTTATGATTTATGCCTTGACTTTTGCACTGCGAAATACATAAAATGTAATAATTGCATTTAATATGCGGTGTGATGCCTTTCCAATGCGTCTCTGTTTTTGTTTACGTGAAATGTGTTGAGTGTGTGTGCGTGTGTGTGAGTGGTGTCTGTATGCATTGTGCGCTGACGTACGATATTCAACCATACAATTCATACAATTGGCTTGCATGCACTTTGCGGCCCGGAAGTCGAATGTACGAACACTATCGCCAACAATCGGGCGGGCGAGAGTGTGAGAGTTCAATTTTGTCTCAAAATTATCATATATTCGAATTTGAGTGTCGTGTATTTTGCACTTTGTGTGTGTGCTGTGCACGCTGTAACTTGAAACCTTCTGGTGCGAATATGATCTTTTCCGATATGTCATTGGCGTTAAGCCGAGAATTTCGATGCCTTTTTGCCGTATATCATATGCACACGTATGCACACATGAGCATAAAATACGAAAATTGGGATTAGATAAAAGCTCACCAAATGAATGAATGAATGAATCAACGAATGAATGCAGCTCAAACGAAAATGAAGAATGTTTTCCATTTTGTGAGAGAGAGAGAGAGAGAGAGAGAGAGAGAGAGAGAGAGAGAGAGAGAGAGAGAGAGAGAGAGAGAGAGAGAGAGAGAGAGAGAGAGAGAGAGAGAGAGAGAGAGAGAGAGAGAGAGAGAGAGAGAGAGAGAGAGCGAGGGCGGAAGCAGAAGGGTTGCAGAATGGTTTTTCGCATGGCACAAAAATGCTCACCGGTCGAATATTGGGCCACGTGTTTTTAATTAAAAATTATGTAAACGATGGCAATTGGCACTTTCAGCTGCCAACAAATCCATTCAATCCATTTAACAAATGAAATAGAGACGCACTTTCCGTGTCATTTAAATTACATTTGATTTATTACTATTTTCATTTTTCAAACAGGGAGCCTCATTCTATTTACTGCCCTTGATTACACAACACTGATACAAAACACGTTTCTAAATAAATATCATCGGTGTGTACTGTATCATTGCTGTTTGATTTGAGACTTACACGAGAAACAAAAAAATCATCATCATAAACAATAACAACAACAACAACAACAACAACAACAACAGCAACAACCGATTTGTGTTATGTTTATGTGATATTTTCGATGTTTTGTGAAATCGATGTGCAAGTGAAACGAATGTCTGTATGCAGAATGTGTCAATTTCATTCATATTTATTTTAGAATATTTTTTTTTTTTTGCTTTTTGTATAACCATTGTATTTAACGCATATTGCGATTTGGCTTTAAAGGGTCTTTCACATTGGTGTTGTGCTCAAATTCAAATAATTTTTATTTTCACTTGCTTCAAATCTCCATCTTTAAAGAAAAACCAGAAAAATTTAAATGGTGAAATACCAGTATTGATTTTGTTTTCTTTAATTGTGTTTTTCTTTTGTTTCTTTTTTTTAAAATTTAAATACTAAAAACTAATTCGTCTATGCGTCACCGAACCAAGTAATTATTTTAAATAAAGTAAAACCAGTCGAAAAGAAACCATCTCTCAGCAAATTAACAGAGGTATATTTGTTTATACTGATTTTTCTTTTGTCGTGTGTCTCTTTGTTCTGCATTCTGATTTAAGTTAATTGAATTCATACATAATTAAACACCCACACAGACGACAATAAAAAAAAAGAGAAAAAAATGTGAACGAAATTCAATGAGCAAATTCAAGAAAAGAAAACAATATTACTACATACTTAAATTAAGAGCCTATTATGGATTTATATGTGTTAAATGTGAACCAGTGATTTTGTATTGTATTTGTTTGTGTGTGTGTATGTGTGTGTTTGTCTCGTTTTGCGAGTTGCATGCTTTTTTCCCTTCTTTTATTTTATCTTGATTTTTGTTTTCGTCCCATAATTTTTGTTTTGGTTTTTACGATTGAAAATGTACTCTGAAACAATTGATCGTGATGCTAATTGGTCTAATAAGATTCTTTACTTGTATATGAATATAAAAAGAAAGAGAAGAAAATTGGTTGCAATGCGGTGGCCGTTTTTTTTCTTCTGTGTTGCTTTTATATATATATATATGTCGTGGTCATCAAAATTGTGTTCCGAGAGACAGAGATTGCATTTCGATCCAACAGTTGATAGAGAATGATGTTTTATTTGATTTGATTTTTTTTCCAATTTCGTTAACAAAGTAAGCTGTGTGTGTCTATTCGCTTTTGCCGTCACAAGCCACAATTTTCACTTTGTCGACGCGAGCAAATTCGTGCACCTCCCGGAATTCCACATCGTTCAGCATCAATGTCCAAACATTATCACAAAATCGGTACGTGTTCAATTTGGCTGCTTTAAATGTGACACGTGCTTTAACCTTTGTATTCAGTGCTGTGTTTATTGATTTGTCAAATTGCAGCAAGACTTTGAGCGCCAGTTGAGGTGTGATTTGGCCAAACTGCAATAATTAACGTTCATTGATTTTATTGTTGTTGGAGGGGCCCAGCCGAATGTGTGTTTTCACCATACAATTACCAATGGAAATCCCATGAAATAGAGAAAAGCGATCAATTGAAACATCAAACATGATTTCATCATTACAAATGCACAAATCTAAATTGACAAATAATTGAATTGAATTGCATTTGATGGGCAAAATGTCTGGGATATGATTCAGCAACAAGTAATTGGGCTCCACTTGAAGTGCGAATATCACTTCAAGCCGAACGAATACATACACAATGACTTATTGGCCCAGCAATAGCACATTCAACAATGCATACCTGAATCAATTCGTCCAAACTTTCCTGCAACGTATTTCCCAATGTTGTGTTTCGATATAATTGATACGTCATTTTTCTTCAAAAACGTTTTTTTATTTGTTCTCACACAGATCACGGATTTCAATTTCGAAAAAAATCTACAAAATGAAAATTCGTCTCGTTCCTTTAGATCTACAACACTTTGTTATTAGAGTCCGGCAGTGAGCCCAAGTAAATGTGAAATGTCTAAAATACAAAATGCCAAATGTCATCGTCAATCGGTGTCGATTTTAGTAAACCGATGGTGGCGCTGGTCGCAACATTTTTTAACAATATTTTCGTCACATCCAAACACAAGATGGCGCGCATCTCAACTGAAACTTTTTGATCGCAATTCAATTCATGCGAAGCACAACCTTATTTATAGATGAATATGTAAAATCGACCAAATTGCATTCGAATGATGCATGAAACTTGTTCGCATGACTCACCGATTCAGTTGAATAAGAATCGCATAACGATTGATCCATCGAAACCAACATTTTCTGGAAAATTCTATAAAATTATTGAATTTTGTAAATTCATCATAAAGTGAATTTAAATCGAATGAATCGGAATTTTGGTGTTTTTTTCACAATCATTGTCACGTAACATTAAAAAAGGCGCCTCTAAAGCGTTTCGTTTAGAACTGAATTTCATCGCAAATTAAAAAAATGTCAGTTTAGTACATGATTTTGACAGACATTGAATTGACCATATTGCTTGTATTATTTACCTACATTTTGTGTGTTTGCAAAAAGAACTTCGAGACTCTGATAAATTGATTGTGTAAAGTGGAATTTCGTGTTGTTTTTTTTCTCTCTATGTGTATGATTGGGTGGCGTTAAACAATTCAAAAATCATTGGAATTGTTACAAACAAATTACAGCGAACAATTTTGGTTGCGGCCCAACGAATTCGCCCATTACACAAATCACTCCGATGAACAAACTAAATATATTCGGAAAATAGTTGCGTTCAAGGCTGGCATAGAGAAAACCCGAAAATAAATGTAGTTGAATAATGCTTGTTATGATATAGTTTTTCGTTATCGTTTTCAAACGAAAATTTGCTACAAATTCGCGAATCCATTCATTTGGCTTGAATTATCAAGCAAAAAAACAACGAACAACAACCAAACAAATCAGTTGAAATTGGCGAGAGAATCGTTGTCTTTTACATTTGTCAAAAGGGCGATAAATGTTTAGAATGTCACCATTTCGACGAAAAAAGTCGGACAAATCGTTCCCAGTGAAAGTGATTACGTTCGATTCCGAATTGGAATTTAAATTGGAGCATAAAGCAACCGGTGGTACGCTATTTGATTTGGTGTGTCGTACGATTGGTTTGCGTGAAACGTGGTTCTTTGGTTTGCAATATGAAGATAACAAAGGATTTTCAACATGGTTAAAACCGGATAAAAAAGTACTCGATCAGGGTGTCAAACAAACCAATGGTGGATGCGTATTCATGTTCTATGCAAAATTCTTTCCCGAAGATGTCAATGAAGAATTGGTGCAGGAGGTGACACAACATTTATTTTATCTGCAAGTGAAACAGGCCATTTTATCAATGGACATTTATTGTCCACCTGAAGCGTCCGTTTTGCTCGCTTCGTATGCAATTCAAGCCAAATACGGTGACAGTGACGGTGATGGATGCGATCCAAATATGTTCAATAATGAAAGTCTTTTGCCGCAACGTGTCATTGATCAGTATCAAATGACCCCGAAAATGTGGGAAGAACGAATTAAAACTTGGTACGATGATCACAAGGGGATGTCACGCGATGAAGCCGAAATGGAGTACTTGCGTATCGCTCAAGATTTTGATATGTATGGTGTCAACTATTTTCCCATTACCAATAAAAAGAACACGGAATTGTGGCTCGGTGTCACATCAATGGGCCTAAATATTTACGAAAAAGGCAATAAATTACAGCCACGAACAACATTTCAATGGTCCGAAATTAAGCACATCAGTTTCGATGATAAGAAATTCACAATTCGGCCCATCGACAATAAATCACCAAATTTCGTATTTTATTCACAAAAATTGCGTATCAATAAAATGATTTTGGATTTATGCATCGGTAATCATGATTTATTTATGCGACGCCGTAAACCCGACACAATGGAAATTCAACAGATGAAAGCTCAAGCCAAGGAGGAAAAACTGCGACGTCAAATTGAAAAGAAAAAATTGGCCAAAGAAATTGAGCTACGGAAAATTGCCGAATTTGAAAAGCAACAACTCGAACAGCAATTGATTCAGTTACAAAATGAAGTGCGAAATGCGAGTGAGGCGCTACGCCGTTCCGAAGAGACGGCCGAAATTTATGCGGAAAAAAGTCGCTTAAAAGAAGAAGAGGCTCTCTTAACCGAACACAAAGCGCACACATTCAAACAGGAAATGGATCGATTGCGTGAAAGTCACATGAAAACGGAAAAAGAAAAAGCGGAACTCGAGCAAAAAATTCGCGACTCGGAATTTTGTGTGCTGCATTTGACTGAAGAGAAAGATAAACGGATTGCCGAAGCTGATAAATTGAAAAATGAATTGATTTATGCACGTGAACGTGAACGCGAAGCGACAAAAAAATTACTCAATTTCTTAAGCCGTTCGGTGGCACAATGCTCGATGGAATCGATTACAACACTTACAAATTCGAATGCCGATTCGACGGCATTTGATACCGATTTAACGTCATGCGATTTAATTGTGGCCAGTGGCGATATGCAACAGATTACAAACGAAATCGAAAAGAACCGTGTCGAATACATGGAAAAGTCAAAACAGGTGCAAAATCAATTGCGAACACTACGCTCCGAAATCGAACTATTGAAAATCGAAGAGAATCAATGTGCCTTAGATATAATTAGTGCCGAGCAAATGCGCGCCGGTGAAACGAAATACTCAACATTGAACAAACTTAAGTCTGGCTCGACCAAAGCAAGAGTGGCTTTTTTTGAAGAGCTTTAAGAGGCATAATGGCGATACACCATTTATATAGCACACGGAAAATAGGTCTTAAGGGTTTGCTGCCTATTTAAAAAAAAGAAAAAGAAAAAATCCCACAACAACAGGAAACATATTCAACACAATTTCATTCAGCACAATTTAACTTTTAGTTTAGCAAATTTGCTCTAATGCATGACAAAAGCCAGGACATTTTTTTTCTAGAAAAAAAAAAATGATAAAAAAAATTAGTCTCTAAATTGTAAAAAAAAACCAAATTTTAGTTAAGTTCTGAAAATGCCAACTGCAACTCGTTTAGTTACTATATTTAAAAAAAAATGCAAGCAGTCCAGATGTGTAAAAAGTATTTAAAAGTCAAATTGAAGTGCTATTAACTCATGGAATTTAAAAAAAAACATGAGTTGAAACATTGTGCGATATATTCAATCGATTGTTACTCACATTGTTACTAGACTTGTTTCGTCGATTTGTGCCTTCAATAATTTTTTGTTTTTGCAACCATTAAGTTATTAGTTTATTTTGTTATACACATGGCAAACGAACAGATTGAATACACAAACACATTTTTAAAAGACCACTTGAAAAGCGTATCGCTGCACCGCAATCTAGTATATTCGATATTATATTCATATGTAAAATCTGACTGAATTTTGAATGAACAAAATAAAAACACTATTTTTTTATACATATTTTAAACATAATATCGAAGAGTCAATTTATACACAGAGAAATGTCTATTTTTTAGAAACGAAAACTGTCATGTAAACACCAATTGGTACACACATTTCAAATTCAAATGGTAAATCAAACACATTAATTTTGTTATTTCAAATCAAAGCAACAACAACAATCAAATCGGTTGTTTGGTGAATTTTATTTACTCGAAACTGTTTTATTGTAGAAAAAATTCTATCAAAAACCACATAGTGTCAATTTTATATAAGTTAATTAAGATATAAAAAAAATCAAACAAGAGAAGAAAATAATGATTTACACTATATATATCTAACTATATATATCCTTGAATAATCCAAGATTAAAGCGAAACAAATAATAAAATAAAACAAACACCAGCCGTTAAGATATCAGTAAATTTATCCGAATGAAACATTCGACCGACAAATTTTACGGTAAAAAATATATCATAATGTATAAATAAACATTGCACGTCTATTTATTTTTTTTTTTTCAATTTAAATTATAGCTTTGATTTTGGCTTTTTGGTAACGTAATCTCGTAAAACACGGCGTAGAATTTTTCCCGTAGGATTTTTTGGTATGGCATCTATGAACTTAGCACCTCCATGAAGTCGCTTTGCAGGCGATGCAGTTTCTAATTTTTTTTTTTTCATTTTTTTTGCGCAAAAAAAAACAAAAAATGAAAATAAGAGTATTATTAATTGAATAAAGTATTTTAAATAAATAACAAGTGGTGTATTTCTGTTTTGATGTTGAAACTTACTGGCAACAAAGTCGATAACGTCTTGTTCGGTTAATGTTGAGTTGGGTTTACGTACAACAAATGCAAATGGTAATTCACCAGCATTTTCATCTGGAATGCCGATAACAGCCGCATCCATAATATCGGGATGTGTGAGCAATTGTGCTTCAATTTCAGCCGGTGGCACTTGAAAGCCTTTGTATTTGATCAATTCTTTGAGACGATCAACAATGAACCATTCATGATCGTCATCGTAGTAGCCAACATCGCCCGTATGTAACCAGCCATCAGCATCAATGGTTTGCTTGGTGGCTGCCTCATTGCGAATGTATCCACGCATAATTTGATTGCCCTTAAAACACATTTCACCACGTTGATTTGGGCCCAATGCTTTGCCAGTTTCTGGATCGATTACTTTACCCCATGTTCCAGGCCGCAGCGTTCCTACACTACCGACTTTGTCATAGTCTTCTGACTGCACCAATACACTCAATGTCATTTCACTCATGCCATACCCTTGACGCAATGATGCGATATTTAGTCGGGCCTTTACTGCATCACCAATTTCTTTACTCAATGGCGCTGCACCACATCCGATGACCAGCAAACTGCTCACATCATATTTATCAACCAACGGACTTTTTGCCAAGAATACAAGCAATGGTGGCACCAAAAATGCCGTATTCGTTTTATACTTTTCAATTGTACTCAAAAACAGATGCTCTTCGAATTTCGGCAACAATACAATTTCACCACCACATAACGACATACTAAGGGTGATCAAAAAACCATACGCATGAAAACAGGGAATGACCATTAGAATACTAAGACGACCCAAAAGTGTAAGCGCTTGCTCAGCCGTTGCACTAAAATTTCAGACAAACAACAAATAAGAACAATTCATTAAAATTGATTCAAATGGTTTTTGGTTGAAATCGTTCATTTTTTTTTCTTACGATTCAATCTACTACATTCGAATCATTTTCATACTCACTTTATATGCGATGTTGCATTGAGTATGTTGGCTTGAGTGAGCTCAACGCCCTTTGGTAGGCCGGTAGTACCAGATGAACACAATATTAATGCCACATTATTTTTCATATCCACTGGCTTACAGTTAAATTGATTGCATTCTTCGATCTGAAAATTATGTTTTGTTTATTTTTCATATCATCCTCTGAACATTTCGAACTATCAAAAAAAACAACAAATGCTCACTTTCACTGAACTAACGAATTCGGAATACGTGATGGCGAGTTTGCTGGTAATTTGTTTACCCTTTCGATCCAATTTTGAGTCCATAAGTATAACCTTTTGTACGAATGCATTTTTTTCCGAAATTTGAACGGCTCTGCGTGCAACTGCGGTCGAGGCAAAAATCAATTTTGGCCGCGATAGATGGATGGCGTGATCAAATTCACCTATAGAACATGAAAGACGACGACGACGACGACGACGACGACGACGGGGGCAAAACAAAGGTGTAAATAAAAATGGAGAGAGAATTAAATTAACGACAATGTAACTTAATGTTCAATTCTTTTGTAACTGTGTGCTTACGATCGGTGTAGGTAACATTTAGTGGTGCTATAGTTGCGCCCAAACAGAATACAGCAAATGCAACGACTGGAAATTCCAATCGATTTTCACTGTACAGTCCAATTACATCACCTTCTTTTACACCGAATACGGTCGACAAGCTTTTCACCAAGCGAATGACCTCAACTCGAATCTGTGTCCGAGTCAATTTTGTGCCGTTGACACCGTCAATCTAAAATCGAAAAATAATGCTCAGTCATGATGTAAACGTTAATTTGGTCATTTACTTGTTTTTTTTTTTTTTGTGTGTGTGAACTTCTTTTTTTTTCTTTTTAAAGCACCGACCCATACTTACAAACATCACATCATCTCCATTGGTGATGAGTTTTTTCAATATTACTTCGCCCAATGATTTTGAATCTTGGTCGAATAACGGCGGCTCTGGTCCACCGTACAGAATGTTTTCCTCATTAGTATCGCCCATGTTTGTTTACCTATGAATAATTTCAAAAAAAAAATTTATTCATTCCTATAGAAAGTACTATGGGTAATAATTGTGTGATGTTCAACGTTTAGATGAGATTTGATTAAAAACATAAACATAAAAAAGGGGAACCAAGAACACTACAGTTTTCAGAGGTCGATGTAAAACTCCAACTAGACTGGTTCAATGACAGTTCCACCAATAAATCAATTTCCAATTACAAATATTATCAAATATTGATAGGTTTTATCAATTATCTCCGATTTGAATACAACTATGAAAAATTGTTTTGACCGTATTACATCGTAAATTATCGATTGTATTGATTGGTTTATCAAGAATATGTATACCGGCCACTGGATCGTTTGTTTTGCAATAAATACAATAAATATCTGACAACAATTCAGATTATTGAATTATTGTGAACTGCGATGTTTTTTTTTTTGATTTTATTTTTTTAACCAAAACATCTCAATGCGAGCACTGTCTAATTTGCATCGAATATAATATGTATTTAAATTCGGCACGTAAACATAGAATTTCGTTCTTTATTTTGGTTTTTGAACAAACAAACAAAATGCTTTGTACATAAAAAAAAAGTGTTTCTTTATCTTTCAACTGACTGAATAATAATTAAAATAATTTTTTAAAAGTTTTACTGTTAAACAAACTTTTAAAACAACAATATTCCAATGTATCGTAAAAAATACCACAAAAGAACACAACATTTTAAAATGTAAATACTATTATGATGAAGTTTCAAAGTAAATAAAATCAGGGTTAAGTATTTCAAACACCTATTTGGTTATTGATTGAGCGTTGCGTGTACTTCACTTGAAATTTAACAGCAAATGTTTAGTTTTTGTTTCATTTGAATTTAATACAACTTCAGAATGGCACAACAATCAAAGAAAAAAAAATAATTACCGACAATTCAATAACGTTGAATAAGAAAACTTCTGCACAAAATTGTAATGCGATTTAAAATGTAAAATTATAATATTGTATCTATATGGGTTCTGTGCTGTACAATTAACCAAAGTACAATTCTTTGATATTGTCGTTAAGCGGTCGGCTGAATCGTTAATTGGATTTATTTTAGTTGTAGTTGTTGTTTTTCAATAATTATAATCACAAAACCAATTAAATGGATCCAATTTGAAAGAATCTAAATAATTTTGTTTGTATCACCAGAAAAACCAATCTGTTTAATTACCCGATTCAATTTTATGATGTGATTTTGTGTGATAAAATAAAATAACTTATGATATTGCGTTTAGTTCATTTTTCAAACGCATCACAATTGAGTTTGCTGGTAATGTTTGAATGTGAAATACGCTATTAACCAATAGTTGTTAATCAGACATGTGCCGAATGTATTGAAATCACGAGATGCGTGTATGCGAATGAGAATGGTCCGTCTTATGCTAGAGGCACCCAATACATGAATGTTCACCAAAGCATTTCAGACGTGCACATCGATAAATATTCGTGACCGCTCAACTTGTGGGCCTCGGTTATAGCACGGGCCTGCTGAAGTTGAACATTAGACAGGCTTCAACTACCAATAAACTCTCATTGTTGACAGCCCCGTTTCAATCGACGTTTAGATCACGCGATTTTACACCAGGCTTATGTGTATGAGTGAATGATATTGATACGCGGTTTGTATGCGTGTGATGTGCATACAAAACTCAGCGTTCGTGTATTTGTGTGTTGGGAAACGTCAACGACATATTCAATCATATGAAGTTCGAAATTGGCGCAATTTTCAAAATTATGTTTTTTTTTTCTTAACTACCAATGGCTAAAGTAGTTTGCGCCTTTTTTCATTGTTCCTTTTTATTATTATTATTATTTTAATTTAAAATATAATTCCGATTTTGTTGTTCTTTTGAATATTTCCAAATAAAAAAACATTGCATCGTTTGCATGATAAAAAGAAATTATTTGGTGTTAAAATATTTTAAAAAAAAGATAATATTCGATACAAATTCAATGGCAATTTATTCAAATGTTAATTTGGTGTATTTTTTTTTTATTAAATCTTAATTCATCTCAAACACTTCAATAAAATGATTCCCTAATTTTCCCATTTCATTAACAACAATTGAAAATCTATTGTCTATTAAGAAAGCAAACAACAAATTCGATTATAATTTTAATTTCAGATTTTTTACCATATCACGTAAAAGTCGTCGTAAAATTTTGCCCGTTGTACTTTTCGGTATAATATCAATGAATTTAACACCGCCATGAAGACGTTTTGGATTCGATAGACGTTCTGCAATGGAATTATCAAGCGCATTTTAGCGCATAAAATGAAAATTATGAATTGTTCTGTGGTGTTTAATAAATTTTACCAGCAATGTATTGGATGACATCGTTTTCATTGATGTTTGCCGCCGGCTGTTTAACAATAAATGCAAACGCTTTTTCACCGCATTCTTCGTCTGGCACACCAATAACACCAGCATCTTTGATTTGTGGATGGGTTAATAGAACTGCTTCGATTTCGGCCGGTGGTACTTGGAAAGCCTTATATTTAATCAATTCTTTGATGCGATCTACAATGTACCATTCACCATTTTCATCATAGTATCCAATATCACCTGTGTGTAGCCAACCATTTGCATCAATGGTGGTGCTGGTGGCTTCTGGATTTCCAATGTAACCTTTCATGATACATGCACTTTTGAAATGTAGTTCACCAGTACGATTCGGTCCGCATATTTCACCACTATCGACATCAACCACACGTCCATACACACCTTTATGTAGAACACCAACCGAACCATTTGTATGATGAAAATCATCTTGACAAACGACAGCAAATGTAGCTTCGGTCATTCCATAGCCTTGCCGTATCAATTTAACACCCGTACGACGTTTTGCCACCGTTTCAACGTCTTTACTTAACGGAGCCGCACCACACCAAATCACATGCAATGAACTTAAATCATATTTTGTAATCATTGGTGATTTGGCTAGAAAGACCATTATCGGTGGAACCAAATATAAAGTGGTTACTTTGTACGTCTAAATGGATAAGAAATCAACAATTGCGAAATCTTGAACATTGAACATTAAATTTCCTCCAAATTACCTGAATTGAATGCAAAAAACTTTCCTCCGTATAACGTGGAAGAAGTATGAGTTTAAATTTCTCACCCAATGTTGTGGTAATGAAAATACACATACCAAATGCATGATACATTGGTAAATTGCCTAAAACAATACGCTCACCAGATGCAGGCATTTCCAAACGTTGCTGACGATCACTAAAAATACCGGATTTCAAATTTCGGGTTTTTCTCTTTGAAATCAATGTCATAATCTTACTGATAGTGCATGTTGGCGACAAACATATTAAATTGCGTCAGTTGAACACCTTTCGGTAGACCTGTCGTTCCCGATGAACATAGAATGATCGCAACATTATTCTTCATATTTTGCGGTTGACATTTGAATTCATTCAATTTTAATTGAACTGTTGCGTCCATGATTTTTGTAAACGATAGCTGTCCATTGACATTGCTACTTGCATTGTCATACAAAATGAGCTGTTCGATGCACTTATGGTTCTGAGCGACAGCACAGACTTTTTGAAAATATGGCGGTGAAACAAAGATAATCTTTGGCTTTGACAAATTAATTCCATGATTGAGTTCATCTGTGGATTTTATGGAAATTATGTGTATAAATTATTATTTGGTGTGTTATAATGTTGAAAACATTGATTCATAACCATACATTCTGTATAACTGTGATTGAGCGGCGCAAGAGTCGCTCCGATGAAAAGTGTTGCATGAATTGTAATGACAAATTCAATTCGATTTTCACTGACTACTGAAATTACATCACCCGGTCGGATACAAAGTGTTTGTTGTAAATATTGTGCCAAATGTACGGCTTTTGATAGAAGATCATTTCCGCTGAATTTACGGCCGCTAATTCCATCAACCTATGACATTTGTTGACATTTGTGATCAAATTATCAATATCGTTTCTCTCATGTGTAAAAAAGTTAAAATGTTTGTCTTTTTGAGACAAAAATAAATGAACGCATCGAAAATCAATGTGTTTGGTTTTAGATTTTTGTTGTTTGCTCTTAGATTGACGGTTTTTATTTTGTTTACCAAAACTACACTTTGTCCGTCGCCTTTCAATTTATTCAACAGAGCTTCGCCCAACGATTCAACATTTTTGCAAATTTCTTTATCGGTTCCTTCGTAGCCACCGTACAAAATGTTTTTCGTGGAGCTCATTTTTTTGTTTTTTTTTTGTTCTTCAATCGAATGGAAACGTTTTAAATGGAAATAAACACGAACATTATCCGTATCCTCACAAATGGCAAACTAATCACTGATGAACGGTTTAGTGTATAAAATATACAAGATCGTATCAGCAATTAATACATGTGAAAGAATCTTATCAATGTGGCTCATAATAGCCGATAGAAGAAGAACGAATAACAGTCAAATTCATAGTGAAACTGGATGGTTTTTTTTTGTTCAAAATTATGCATGCATCGTTTTTTGTTTTCTTCTTTCAAATAAACCAACAGAATTGGTGAATTTTTGGTTTTTGATTCTTAAATATTTGGATTTGGCAACTGTTAAATGGTTGAAATACCACAAAAATACAGTCAAATGTTGAACAGCATGAGGTGTGTACAACACACACTGTACAAGTACATGCTGATGTATTCACCAAACCAAGCTAAAATGAAACCCAATCGACCGAAACGAGATAACTATATGTGCTTATAAATCACGCAGCTGCCGTCTGGTATAGCCGTATAACTGTCGTATGAAAGAGAGAGGGCGACCATTGTTGACTGTCGCATAATCTGGTTCGTATTCTGTACGGGTCGGCATTTTCTATACACAAACACACGCACACACTTATGCAGAGATTCACGCACACAGCGACAACAATACAAAATCCAAACACGGCACGGATCTTTCACAATATCTTTCTCTGTCACCTATACACGAACAAACGATACGCGTTTTCTATTCAATCTAAACAAAATCAAGCAGATAGAATGAAATAAAGGCCAAAAAGTGTATGTATAATAATTTTACTCTTTTCATCTACTTCGGATCACTCTGTGTTTTTAGTCACACATTTTTGTTGTTGTTGTTGTTGTTGCTGCTGTTATTTCGTGTGTGTTATATTTCTATTTGGTTGTACGTTGTGGCAAACGGGCAATGTATATTGAATAAACAAGTTGGTTGTTATTATTCTAATAGGTGCTACTTTTGCGAAATACGTTGAATATAAGAAAGAAAAAAAGAGGCGATTCAACAAAGGCGAAAAAGAAAAGAGACGTAAGTAACATATAGCGAACAGAAACAAACAAAAGAAACCATTTATACACAATCAAACGATATATAAACAACGAATGAAAAAGAAATGATCCGTTATTAGGTGTATCTTCATTGATATGATTGTCTTTGGAGATTCAGTCTTATGCATTTTATCAGTTTTGCATTTTAAAACGCAACAGAATTCGAAATTGTGTAAGTGTTGTTGTTGTTGCTAGCCTTTTTTGTTATTTTCTTCGTCATCTTCGTCATCTCGTCCACTTGATCGTGTATGTGTGTGTGTTTGAATCCAAATTGAATTGAAAGTACGGTCTGAATTACATGGCAATTGGTTGTGCGAGCAAAAGACATCAATAAGAGAAGAAATTCAATTTCGCCGAATTGCCAATAAAACAGACGCACACACACACACACACACACACACACACAAAAACGAGCGACCAAGAGATACTTAACAAAACGCGACGGGATTTTAACGAGACAGAATTTCTGAAATCGAGAAATCGGAGCAGAGTGAAAAAAATCGGTGAAACTAAATCGCTGTGCATATATTGTGTATATTCAAATAACACATTGTACGGTTTCTTTTTGATTGTGTGTGACAAATAAAGTTTGCTGACAACTATCTGGATTTGGTTTAAATTTTTGTTTTTTTTTATTGTTATTTCTCTATTTCATTCAAGTTGGATTTACATCTGTATGGTTGAAGACTATTATCACTTGGAGTTTAGTTCAAAGAAAGAAAAAAAACGGTGGATACGAGCATTACACATTACCATATTAATTATCATCGCCCGAAGCAGCTCAGACTTATCAAATTGATTTTAGTGTGTTGACGTTGCTTAGCTAAAACAGATCCAACTATAATATATCTTTTTTTTTTAAATACGCACTGCGAATACACAGTGTCAAAATGTCTGGACATAATTTGAGTGTTGACGGTGAATTGCGATACATTATTCAATGGTTTAATGAGTGGAGTGAATTGCAACGCGATGATTTTCTACCGATTGTTGTTGAGTATTTGACAAAAGATCGTGGTACACACTACATGAATGGTGTGGTCAACAGTCTATCGGCCGCTTCATTTGAAGAAAAACCAATGAGCTTGTTTCAATGCCGTGTAAGTAAAATTGGCCACTTTGCCAATTTGAAATAAATCATTTAGTCTTGGCTCAAAATTGATAAGGCAATGTGATTTGTTTTATGTTTTCGTTGTAGGTAAAATTGTTCAAAGAGTGGAGTGCCAAGTGGCCGGAAGACAATAAAATCAAACTGAAGGAGAAAATTTGCGAAATTGATGCGACATTTGGTGATAAATTGAATCAAGAGATTTTGAATGGATACTCAAATGGTAACGGAACATCGGGCACATCATCACCAACAGATCAACCACCACCAATTGCTGAATTACAGAATGAAGCGCTCGTTGCATAGAATTTCATTGCGTATTAGAAATGAATAACAATCATCCCATCACGTGAAATGCCCATTCATTGACAATTGTTTTTCTTCTTTTCTTTTTTTTTCTAACGCAATACCAAATGATGTTTGATTGAGCAATGAATGCAGTCAGAGTAACATCCATTCCGTCATTCCAATACTATTTTTATAATTCATAATTTATCGCAAGCTGTTCGGATTTTTTGTTTGTTTTAGTAATGCCACGAAAACGTAATTATTATTCGGAAATAAGCAAACAAGCTCATTATTATGTTTAGATGCATGCAAGATATATCTAGTATATATGGTTATTAATTTACCGAAAATAATTTACATACACGACGCAGATATGCGATAAACAACACGAAATGAATGAAGAAAAAACACCAATTATAACAGAGTGATAGAGAGAGAGAGAGAGAGAGAGAGAGAGAGAACGATAGAAAAACAAATCAAATACAATGCCGTCTCAAATCGCATCGCAAATAATTGAGAGGAAAGTGTTGCACTTGCTCATCAACACATTTACTAGATCAGTTTCAGTCAACATTTTGTTTTTTTTTTCGTTTCTTTGTTCACGTCAGCTCATTTTCTTTTAAAGCAGCACACTTTCTTTTTGAGGGCGAAAAATAGCACATGTTGAAAAATTCCAATTTCGATTGCATACCACGTGTGTGTGTATGCAGCTACAACGCGACCTGTCTTTAACGTCATTGTTAAACACTTGTTTGTTGTTGCTGTATCTTCTTTCTCTCAATTGTTATGTAGATGGCATGTGGAAACCTCCTCTATATGCATATATCTGATATATTTGTAACAATCTTTTCAGCATTATTTCTTCGTTTATTTTTTTTCTGTTCGTTTCGTGTAAATGTGACGCATGCAAGTAAAAGATTGTGTGTTTCTTTTCCAATTCAATTCAATTCATTTGGTTTGAAAAATTTCTTTCTCCGTTTTCTATCTTATGAGAATACGCCATGAACTGGCTTCTGTATATAGAAGATATAAAGAAGTTTTCAACTTTTTTTTAGTTGTTGTAGTTTCTTAAACACGTAGATAATTGAGAGAGCCCACAGATATTCCATCATTTTAACACCTATTGGTGTTTGAAAAAGACACCCACAACAAAATCAATTTGATTTTTTTGTTTGTTTTATGTGCGCTCGCAAATTGCACGTGTACGATTGCGTGACAAATGTTCCATCTACACTTTTTTTATTGTTCACATTAACAAAACACACCGAAGCTTGCATTGAATGCTAGATTTGTATTTGAATCAGTTTGTAATGTGCCAAACATGGTGATAATGGTTTTAATTAAATGCTTTTCCGCAGTGTTTTTCATTCATTTTGTCCGTAAACATAAACAGCAGAATGATAGGAAGGGTAATCCATCGGAGAGATACTTATCAAACACATATATTTAATTTATTTTGTATTTATTAAAATAATTTTTTTTGTAATTGTTTACCATATATTCACGAGTTTTATATTTAGTTATATACTCTCTCTCTCTCTCTGTCTTTCTGTCTCTCTCTCTATCTCTGTCTCTCTATCTTTTTTAACTATATAAACAAAATCGATCCAGATATCAATATAACGAAAAATTCCGCACAAGGCATTCTATTTAATCAAAATATTGGAAATAGTCACATTAACAAAAATAAAAATAAATTTTTTAAAAATCACTTTTTATATTGAATTTGAACGTCTTTTAATGGTAGATATTCTAATTTGCTTTAAAACCCGGTATAATCCTTAAGTTATGCAACAATTTAAACAATTTGAATAAGATATAGTATTTCACAATACTGAACTGACCCTCTCTGGAGGTATGTTGTCTATAAACAACATCTGATTCTTTATATGACATTTTTTAATTTAAAAAAAAGGTAAGCAAATCGCCCAATTGGAATCAAGGACGTCCTGTGAATTTTATATTTTTAGATTGGAATGTTATGTCCGAAAAAAGCTTTATTTTTATTCTAACTAACACCTAGAGGTGCGAACGGACACGGACTTTTGGCCCAATGTGCGTCCGTTTTGAAATTGATTCTGGACGGATTCATGTTTACTTTTGTTTGATTTAAAATATCCATGATCATAGATTCTCTTCAAATTCGAATTCGTCCGTACGACACAGTTTCAATTATTCTAATATTAAAATATTATATTCAGCCGAACGAACGAATGAAAGAACGGACATGTTTTTATGCTATGCCACCTTAACCATCGACTTGTTTATTCCAATGAAAGACAAGCTCTTGCAATAACAACCGAAACGATTTTAATAACGTGTTTCGATCACTCTTGAAAACACAACTTTGGCCAGGGACATTGACACTGATCAATCTTTTTTTTCACAACACAAACGATTTTAAGTAGTAATTTAAAATTATTTCCCCTAATTCAATTACGAAATGGAAAAATCCATTTGATTTCAAAACATCTCTTCCCGTAAATTGGAACTGTAATTTTGGAAGCTTTCAAACGATGACAATATGACAAACGATGTGGTTAAGCGAAAAATTTCTTGGGGGATAACGAAACAAGTCAATTCCATCTAAACCGAGTCTGAGAAAAAATTGAGGACCTAAAAAAAAGGTCCTCAGCTCGAAAATTCATCGATGGGTAACGATCACTCAGCGGGGAGAGGGATAATTGGACCCTTCGGACCCCTAGTGAGAACCTATGCTCCATATACATAATTTCTATTACAGTCTCTTATATTCAAAATATTCACCGCATTTCGTAAGTATTGTGTACTTGAAAATATTAAATTTGAGTAGAAGGTCTAGTGTTACCACAGCGAAATTTCCAAATTGAAAATACAACAAAAACAAATGATACTACTTTTTGTTACCTGTACACTAAAGTATACACATTGAATACACTTAATTCATATATTGTTAAAAGAAAAACTTTGGGCACCTCCGAAAATGTTTGGTCTATATCCATTACATATTAAAATTGCATTTTTTTAAAATCACAATTATATTCTTTTTCTACGTTGATTAATCAAGCTTTTTGGGAAAAATTGTAACACGAAAAAAATCATGAAAATGATATGGAAATTTATACTCGTAATCACTATATTCAAAATATTTCCCGACTGCATCACACTCCATAAAAATGCACATGCATTCTCAATATTCAAATGCAAATATCTTGCAATTAATCATAGACCCCATCCGAAATAACGATCGTTCCAATCACATTTGATTGACACATAATCTACACACATACATACATGCACGACGTTGGAAATGAGAAAAGTACTTCTATGTTTTACTTTTGACAATACAAAGCTTAGCCGTGGGAGGGAGAGCTAATGATTTGAAAATTGATCAATAATCATGATGATGGAAAATGGATGAGAAATTCCAATGGAAGCTTAAGAAATGATATCTTTTTTTAATGAGTACAATCATTTGGAAAATATGCTAATAGAACCGCTCAATCTAAATTCAAATGGTGTTGGATGGACGAATGGTATGTTGTTGTAGCAGTGATGACGTCAAAAGAAGCAAACATAAAAAGTGAATATTGAACTGTTGAACAAAATAGCTGCGAAACAAAACCGTTTCGAGGTAATATGCAATGGGGCAACAAGTTACGCTGCTATCGAAATAATTTCACCAACCGTCTGTGCGTCATTGTTTGTGGTCAAGCCGTGGCTATTTTTAAACTCAACAGGAGAAAACAAATGACAATTATTGCGACTATTATAACTTGATGATGATGAAAGAATGAATGAAACGATACTATTGTTACAGCGTACAGTTCTCTCTCTCTCTCTCTCTCTCGCTCTCTCTCTCTCTCTGTCCCTCGATGTGTGAGAATATGCAAATCTTTTGTTAAATCGAAAACGTGTTGCGATTTGGTTGATGTTGAAAAGCCAATGGACTATTACAAACAAACAAAAAATGCCATAGACACACATTCCTTGGCTTTATTTGTTGATGAAAATCATGATAAATCGATTCTGTCTTATTTTGTCTGATTCGTTTCATTTGCACTTTGTTAGATTTACATTTAGCATCTAATTTGAAATGGAACAGTAATTTTGCAATGATCATGAGCGAAATGCTCATGAGAATGTCAGTTAGAGTAGCACATTAACCAAGATCAAGAAAGCACGTTGACCAACATTACAAAGTCATAGTTGAAGTGAGAAGTGTCTTAGCAATGACGTCATCGTGTTGTGAGAACAATGAACCATCATTTGTTTATGGTCAAATTGACATGCATTTCAAATTAGATCTATTCACGTGTTTAGGTTTTAAAACATTACATGGTATCGCTAGAGGCTAATTATCTGGACTCGCTATCAACATGCAAATTAATCATCGAATTTCGGCTTTAATTTTTGTATATATTTTATTTCGAAGAAACTGATTAAAAACCGATTAGAAATGGAATTTTCAAAATGAATTGAGTCAATTTTATTCTGGATTAATGAACCTTTGACATCAACAGAAGAACACAAATTATGAGGAAGATTAAACAAAACAAAACAAAACACACACACACACACAATTGTTAACATCAGCTGCGCCAAAAGAATCAACCACAATCCATTCGGAAATGTCGACGAATTTAATTTCATGCCATGGAATAAAAAGCAAATTAAATAGTTAATAATATGCGCAATGTGAGCATGACACAAGATTACAATCTCTGCAACGATTCGTTGCATTTGCAAGTGCCGCTTCACTTAATGCAACAGTGAGAAAAAAAAATCCCCCATAAAAAGTTCAATTTGTTGTTTTTATTCTGTACTTGAGTGGTCTGCGTTCAATGATCTAGTCCTGTCATCGATTTACGCACCATATTTTGTAGCGATTGGAATCGTTAAAATTGAAATTGAAAGAGAAAAAAATGAAGCCTCAGCAACAGCGGATCAAGATAATTTAACTATCGCGAGCATTCACATTTCCATTCGATACACCGGCAAAAATGGTTTTTATACGAAAATCTGCTGAATCACTCACAAAGTACAAATAGAACGCAGTTTTAGCATGCAATGGATTTGTTTACGAAGATTGTCGACAATTTGTATTACATATACTCAAAATGTATGGTAAAAAAAAACATTGTTAAATAGTGTGAAACAGTTTTTAACCGACTATTTTTAAATGTTAATGATGCGGTTGGCGACCAGTTCTGGTAGTTTTTTAGTGTTAATTCAAGCCGATGCGAAATTGATCGTATACCATTGGACACTGATGAACAGTAGAGTGCCTGTCATTTGTTTATTATTTCCTTTAAACACCATAAGTTTCTGGTTATGCAAAATCTTATTTTCAAATTTCGTTTGAAGAATTTAATGTAGGGGTCAATATCATAGTTTTTTTTGTGCCGCATTAGTTTGAATGAACGTTTTAATAATTGGAGAATAAGAACGATATTTCTCTAGGCGCATACTACAACATAAAATACGCTTCATTCAATATATTTAAACAAAAAAAAACTGTTTAAAAAGTAACCACACATGCGATAGCAACAAACGTAGCTCACATCGAGGCATACACATGAAGAAGGAAAAACCGTAAACAAAAGCGGCAACATCAGCCACAACAGATACACAACATTCATTCAAATATTTAAGTGGATCGCGCGCATTCAAATAGAGTCAACGCCACTGATCACACAATATGGACCTGAAGCATTTTATAAATTGAAAACAGTTTGAACTCATCACGCGTCCGGTAAAGAACTCGAACGGTGGCCCAAGCATCGAAATAAACTGAAGACCGTTTCACGTTGAGTAAACAAGAATTTCAAGACCAAAAACCATTTGTTCAGTGCAGTCAAGCGTCAATTGCATTACATGAAATCGCATGAAATCATTTGGTATTTGCCATTAATGAAGTAAAGTGATCAGAGTAATTAAATTAATTAAGTGTCATTTGAAGAAAGAACTTGCTAAAGCTAATTTGAATTCACTACTATATGTGGACATTCAATCCGAAAAAAACACACACATATATAAACACATTAACCATTTACGGTCTTTAATGTTAAAGTGATTGCGTTTTAATTAAGCTACTTACTTTCGAACAACAATTAAAGAACCATTTACATTCCATGTGATATTTGTTTAAATAATATCGTTGAATGTGTGACCTTTTTGCACCACTTGTGATTTACTAGTTGAAATAAACTTTATGAAATTTTCTTTCTACCGAAGTAACGATCGTTGGTCGAAAACGACGTTTTGTTATACTTTCAAAAATAATATAAATAAACACGTGTGTGTGTGTGTGTGTGTGTGTGTGTGTGTGTGTGTGTGTGTGAAAAAGAGCTAACGGATCAACAATGAATTTGTTATTTTTTTCATGCGTTGTCCTCTTCCTGGCAGGTAAGTTTGATATTGTTTGTTGGGAATTTTCACAAAAAGAATAATCTATTTTGAAAGCAAACATGTTTACATTTGATAGCGAAAAAAAAACATTGAACACAAGTCAACACTATCTGACGAATGTTTCTTATTATTCATGTAGTTCTCAGTAAAATGATTAAAATTCCGCTGTAAATTCCAATGTTCGAATGATATGTATAGGAACTACGCGGTGATTCATTGTCGGCTTATAGCTGCCCAAAATGATTGTGTGCGCGTGTTTCTGTTTTAGACGTACTTTAAACAACTAACCATGAATATTTTCATTCACCTGCAGCATCAACATCGCATGCATGGGATCTTGACTATTATTATGATGACACGCCGTATTTTTTCGATGCACTTGAACACACCGAAATGGATCGGCTTCAATTTCCAATGTATCAACAGACCCAATGTAATTGCATGAAAATACATGAGTGTCCAACGTTTGCGTTTAAAATAAATGCCGCACCAAAACCACTGCCATCCAATCTAATGAAGGAAATTCGGAAAAAGACTTGCGGTTTTATTGGCAATGAACCGTTAGTATGTTGTCCATCAGTTGATGTTTTGCCACGCAGTTTTCGTGAGGTAACAACGGAAAAGCCATGGATTTGGGACGTTATCAATAGCCAAACGAAACCAACAAAAACCAAACCAACCAATCTATTCAATCGAATAAATACAAATGCAAATAATTGGAATAATTTCAATATACCACGTCCAAATGATGTTCATTCACCACAAAAACCATTTACCCAGAAAAATATTTACACAAACAAACCGAAAAAGAATTTCTTTTTCGATTTTGAAGATCCGCGCACATTTCGAAATTGTCCACCAAGCTTTTCGCCAGACTTTCATATTCCATCACATTTTCAACACGTCAAACCAATAAAAAATTTCCATTTGATATCGAATAATGGATTTGGCGGTACACCCGTACGCAATGGTTTCGATTCGAATCGTGTTGACAATGATGCCGATTTTGTCTTTCCAAATATACCGGCGGATGTGCCAAAATTTCCATCACGATTTTCGAAATTTCCACGTGAAAAATTGCGATTAATCAATGGTGACAATTGTGGCATTTCAATCAATGCAAGAATCATTGGCGGTGATAATGCTGTGCCCGGTCAATTTCCATGGTAATTTTCATGATTTTCACTGACACACTCACAATTTTCAACACACATTTCAAACGATAATTTTGGTTTG
Organism: Aphidoletes aphidimyza; assembly: GCA_030463065.1. Taxonomy (NCBI): domain Eukaryota; kingdom Metazoa; phylum Arthropoda; class Insecta; order Diptera; family Cecidomyiidae; genus Aphidoletes; species Aphidoletes aphidimyza. The sequence continues at coordinate 21,003,923 of CM059998.1, read as the reverse complement.
GTTTATCTTTGCAGGATGGCTCGTCTCGCTTATCGCAATCGAAGTAAGTTTCGATAGAATTGTTTATTTCTTTGGAAAATTATTTACAAAATTATTTCTTTCTTTCTTTCTTTCTTACCATAGCTTCACAACTGGTCTCATACAGGTGCTCTGGTTCAGTTATCAGTGGTAAATATGTTCTAACCGCCGCCCATTGTGTCACAAATTTGGTGGATGATTTAGAAATGTAAGTAATACATTTGCCGCAAATTAACTTTGTTGAAACAATATAATGGAAAAAAAAACCACTAAAATGATTTTGAAACCATACAGGGTGTACGTGCGACTAGGTGAATTGGACTCGAGGACAAATCTGTGTGATAATAATCGTAATCTGTGCTCCGAACCGCAAGATTATGAAATTGAATCAATAGTTCACCATCCAAATTATGACAAGCCAAAATATGCAAATGACGTGGCTTTGATTCGCCTGCGGCAAACAACCAACTCAAGTATGTCCAAGAATCGCTTGCATACTCTGAAAACACATTTGCAGGGTTTTCAAATAAAACTTGCAGTGAAATGTCGTTTCACCACAAGATTTTATATGCATTTGGAAAATGTGTGGAGTTTTTTACCAATTTTTGTGTTTAAATACACTTTTTGACAGTTAAAACCCCACACATGTTTCAAATGCAAATCCTGTGGTGAGATGGCATTTCACTACGAGTCTTTTTTGGAAACCCTGCAAATGTTTTTTCAGAGTAGGATTGTGTGCATCCAATATTCTGGATTATGTATCTTTTATTTTATTGAAAAAAAAAGATTTTGCACAGGATTTCACATGAAAATTAAATTGAAATTTGATTTTTTGGTTGGACTCATGACAACAATGCATGAGAAATTCTATAAGTAGAATAAGAATGCCATTTTCATAACAAATTAAGGCAATTAAAGAAAACACACACACATTTGTATAACATATTCATGCTAGCGTTGAAGCGATACATGACTTAAAACCGCACTCCAAAATATTCCATTGTGGGAAGATTTCGTGAGATATGTTAATGAAATTCTGTGAATTTTCAATTCGATAGGTTTTATCAGTCCATTGTGTTTGCCATTGGGAAACTATGAGTCTGTCGATAAAAATTTGCTACAAAAAACCGGCATCGTGGCTGGTTGGGGTGTTTCAACTTTAGGTTTGTATGAATATCACATGTGTAAATGTCCAATGCACACTAGAATTGAAACCCATTGTACTATTTATTTATTATAGGTGGAACAGTTGCCAATCCCATGCTGCAATATTTACAGTTGCCGATCGTTGATCAGCGAAAATGTGCTGACTCGTATGCACGATTTAGTGCAAATTCACGAATGCCAATTATAATAAGTGAAAGTCAATTATGCGCTCAAGGAACTGCAAATCATGACACATGCCAAGGTAGATAGTAACGCTTCAACAATAAATCGTTTGTGGGTGGTTAATAAATTGTTAATCCAAATAATAAAAATGTATGTTTGACCATTTCAGGTGACAGTGGTGGTCCATTGATGAGAGAGCATAAACAAAGTGGACGTTATGTTCTTCTTGGATTGGTTTCATTTGGGCCACGAACATGTGGTGTGTCGAGTTTTCCAGGTGTCTATTCACGCACATCATCGTTTTTAGAATGGATTTTAAACAATATGCAACTGTGATTTTATCCGAATTTTAGTCGAGCAATGACAAATTGCTGAAAGCATGTTACGTATTTTGGGTAAAATATTTCGCCGCAGCACAATCAGATTGAACATATTTTGCGCATAAAATATGTAATGTTAAAATCATGAACGAAAACTGAATAGGTCTGAACTGTGCATTTCTGGTTCAATTGCACTCAAATTTTACTCAATATATATACGTATACGTAAAACATTTTATACTGTTGTGTTAAACACAAACCATGACTGATGGGTTACGAAATCGAATTGAGATTTCTTCCGAAAAACAAACAAACAAACAATATGTAATGTTATTTAGAAATATTGATATCAGTGTAATATTTATTTATTTAAGAGTGTTGATGAATTTTGTAAATAAAATGAATTTTCCATGGAACTAATTTCATTTGTGACGAATTCTAGGACAAAATTACAATATCTTGGGAATCAATTGGTTTTGTAATTTGGTGTTCATTTAAAAATTAACGTGATAAAAAGAATGGTTTTTACCTAGGGGCATTTATGTATATTTATCGAGGGAAAAATATGCGATATTCAAGAGTTTTGTATAATATTCACGTATTTTGAGTGTTTATACGCATTATTTGTCAATATACACGATTATATTTTTTTATTTTTTCAAATTGGCTGCCGCATATTTAAATATATGCACTATATTCGTGGTTAATTTTGGAAGATATACGTCATATTTTCGGTTTATAGACGTTTATAGATGTTTATATATATTTATATTTTTAAAAAAATATATACAATATTTACGCTTTATACACATTTACAGACGTTTATAGGCGTTTATAAGTATTTATATTTTAAGTTAAAACCCCCTAGGTTTTTACTCAATATTTATAAATATTAATGGGCATTCTAAATTACCTTTCAATGTACTGTGAGCATTTCATTTGATTGCACCATGTTTAAATTCGGTATTACTTGTTGTTTGATGGGCATTTTAATCATTGATGGTATGGCCGTTGATTTTCGAAGCCATCCAAATTGGCCAAAACAAATGGAGGACATTTGTGGTGAAAGTAATAGTGATCGTATTATTGGTGGTTCTTACGCAACTATCGGACAATTTCCATGGATGGCACGGCTTGTATTTCAAGTTAATGACCAATACGCAATTGATTGCGGTGGTAGTTTAATAACCGAACAATTCGTTTTGTCCGCAGCTCATTGCCTGATGGGAACCGGCAAACTGTATGTGTATCAATAATCATATCTATTACTTATACAATTGTAATTGTAAATCTAAAGCATTTTTCGTTTAAAATCAGTGAATTCGTGCTATTGGGTGAATATGATGACACCAAAGATCTCGACTGTAAAGATGCCGGTTTATGTGCAGAAAGTGTCCAATTGATTCAAGTGGAAAAAATTTTAATGCCTGCAATATTTAATCGAAGTTCGCTTACAAATGATATTATTTTGATTAAACTCAAAAAACCAGCCCGTTTTAATGGTCAATATACAAATTAACATGTGATATTTCATTGTTTTCTTTCATTCGTTAAAAATATGTCACATTGGAATTTCTTTTTTTTTTAGATTGGGTTATGCCAATATGTCTGCCAACGGGACATCAACATTTGGGTGAATTCGCTGAAGTTGGTAAATGTTCACAGTTTTTTCTTTCTCAAATTTTGCCGAATTGAGTTTTATTCATGTTGCGCTAAATCTATTAGAGCTGACGGTTTTTAGAACTTGGTAATGTCTAGTTTTATTTGTCAACTATCTTAATCCGTATTCCAGCTGGATGGGGTTTATATGAGAACGACGGAAATACATCATCCATCTTGAAATATGTTAGGGTACGATCAGGAATCTTTTTCCATATGCTATGTGATTTGAGTATCCAATGAACGAGTTTGATCAATATTATGTTTAATTGATTCAATCCAATGTAATGACATTTCATAGCTTCCAATAGTACCCATGAGTGAATGCCGTAAACATCTCTATGTGCCAACGAATGCCTTGGGACAGATTTGTGCTGGTAACGAAAACATGGAAGGTAGTTCAAAAACACATTCCAAATATTTGATTATCATTAATGTTTTGGTGGTTTTTTTTGTTTTGTTTTCACTTGGTAAAGATTCGTGTGGAGGTGATTCAGGTGGACCACTGATGCAGGTTCTAAACAGTGAATATGGTCCACGCTATTATTTACTCGGCATTGTTTCGTATGGGCATCGAATTTGCGGAATTTCACCTGCTGTCTATACAAATGTAACGTCATACATGCCACTTATTTTAAATGGACTACATTAATCAATTATTATAATGCCAAATCAAATGTCTAATAATAATAATTACTCAAAGAAAAATCATCTAGAGAAAACCAAATAGAAGGTTTTCACATTTCATTTTAACAGCAGTGCAGTGATTGTAGCTATTATACCTTGGTTAGCAGTGCTTAATAAACCTTTCACGAAGTGTATAGAAGCAATTAGATTCAACCGTATGCAGATGATTCAGTGAACATGAGATTTCGTTTTTTTTTTTTTAATGAAATGCGTGCATCGTGGAATGGTAAAGTACCAAAGATTTGCATCGCGTGTATTCACCAGTCCTGTGCGGTTTGTTCAAACAAATGAGTTGATAGCACATTCAATTCCATTGGTAAAGTTAGTTGACGGACACGAACAGCATCGAATGAGATGATGCGTATACACAGTATCGTATAAACGAAAGATATAAAAAAAACCAAACCGGATTGAATAAATAGTAAAGACGTCGATTGTATGACACATTACAGACACGGTAAATCCCCACGATTGAATCTGCTGTAAGCCAATTTCATTGAGAAGTTTTTTTGCAGGCTTTAAAAATTACAATATAACCTCTTACGCGTGTAGTGGAAACGTGTGATTAGACGTCATGGTGAAACTCATAGCAAATCAAAATAAAAACTAACGGATTAAAAATAACATTATTTACGTGTATATTTTTGCGAGGTGGGTTTCACCCATGCTGAAACAAATAACATCTATGATCTGGAATGAAAATGTGTTGTGCAAACTCTTAAGTTTACATAAAGAATCTCTAAAAACAACACCAATGAAAACCAACACCGGATTTCTATGCTCATTGCTTATAATAAACGATAACCTGATATCGCTATATTCGCCAATCACGGTCGATCCCAAAGCTATTGAATTCAAATCCAAGAATTCACAATTCTATTTCAATTTACAAAATCATCTGTGCCAAATACACACATACACACGCACACGCAATCGACAAAAAAAATGCGCACACACACCACAATTCGGTTGAGTTTCGAATTTGAATTCTTACCGAAACCAAATGTCAATTCTTGTCAATTCAACCGGATTACCTTTGGCTTTTTTGATAGCACACAGTTTGCGAGCGAGCAAAGACAGCAACAACAACAACAACGTAAACGATTGTATATAGCAATACAAGACAAAATACATCGAGATATGGACACAGCTTCTATGATGTGCTTACGGCCACTTAAAAATCATATTTATATACATGCGAATCGTGTAACGCACACAAACTAATTTCCAATGTGTGTTGACACCACACGCCACAGAGAGTCCAAGTGTTTGCTGTTCCACTACACAATGTTGAAATCAACATATATACACTGTATACAAACACTCGACGAGACAACCAGTCAAATGAAATGAAATAAAAATGAAAAACACACAAAAAACATTCAATATCAAGAAATAAAAATATTACATACACACAGCGTTGTGAGTCTTCTGGACAACACTTAAGTTAGATTTAGCATATAGTTTGATTCAAATTACTGAATCGGTAAGATTGAAAGAAACGAACATCGACAAAGTGGTGCTAGTGCTGTTCCGGAACAGAGAAAGCAACACCGCGCGAAAAAAAAACAACAATTAGACAAAATCAACTCAATTTTCATTTCTTTTTTTAAATCGTCATCATTCTTTGTGTGCCAATCGTTCAACTCAAACGTATCATTTCGGTACTTTCCACATCAAAACATGCATGCACATTAACATCGCTTACACGTTAAAAATCGGTTAACCGCTAAATTAAAACCAAAAAAGCAAAGAAAATCCACTATTTCAGTGTAACTACAAACATCCACAAAACTTAAGTCAAACTAAAAAAGAAAAAAAAACATCAATAAATACTCAGAATACTGAATGATGCATCACGTTAAATTGCTTGTCATTCTCGTGTGTTATATTTATTTGGGGAATGCACGTAAGTACAAAGTGAATGGAATGAATTGTGCGATATTCACGAAAAAATGAACTCAAGTGAATTGATTTGAACATATTGTTATTGTTATTGGATTTACATCTTAAACATTTTAAACCAATTCAATGGGCAATTAAAATGGCTGCAACAAATAAATGTTAATTTTCAAATATGTTAACGTTGTTTGAACATATGTAAACGATTCGATTTAAGCTTGTTCATTACTTTGTTGAAAAACGTTCAAGTAAGTTACTTGAAGTAATTGACTGGTGCCATCAACATTATGATAAAATATTAGTTAGACAACCATTAGTTGCCCTTGACATATGCATATAAGTCAATGTACAATGAAACGAATCTCTTGGCACATTTACATGGATTCCAATTTGATATTTCTGTTATTTTTTTATCTAAATTTCGAAAATATTTTATTCCAAGAAATCATTTTTAATATTGTGAATGAGTGCAGAATGAAAGGATCCACTTGATATATGTTTGTGTTGTCATTGCTGTTATAGCTACTATTTTTACCCAAGCTGCATTGTCTTGCAAAACCGGTAAAACACCAAAACAATGCATAAATCTGTGTATGTATTGCAACATCTGTATATTTATTTTAGGCACAATCTCATTGGTTATCTTTGTCTCTCTCTCTCTCTCTCTCTCTCTCTCTCTCTCTCTCTCTCTCTCTCTCTCTCTCTCTCTCTCTCTCTCTCTCTCTCTCTCTCTCTCTCTCTCTCTCTCTCTCTCTCTCTCTCTCTCTCTCTCTCTCTCTCTCTCTCTCTCTCTCTCTCTCTCTCTCTCTCTCTCTCTCTCTCTCTCTCTCTCTCTCCCAATCACGAAAAAAAGAGAAGGAATTTCCTTTTTTAAATTTTAAATAAATAAACTCATCTAACAAATCCCAATAAATAAGCAAAAGTTGGAATTTTCAACGGTTTTTATTTATATTTGCTGATTACATGAAGCTATGATCTCATGAAATATACCAGTTTCACAATAATTTTTGATAAAGTTTTTGACTGTGTGTGCAGTGATTACTATACCAATGAACACGAACAACACATTCAACGCACAGAGAAACAATTTTCGTGTTGTTTCTTTTTCACATGTTTACATATCGGTGGGCATCGCACTTCATCTAAGCACCACATCTTCACAACGGTTCAATGTGATAGTAGACGAAGTTTTATTGTGTGATTCAACGATATATTTATATACATACTACGTATATTTAACTCAGAATAAATGTATGGTTTTGGCCATTATAATTTCAATGTATGAGTGTTGAAATAAGAAAAATTGTTGATACAACAAAAATAACCAGTTAATTAGAATAAATTAAATGCGAAATGAATTCGTCAAAAAATTAACATTTTTAATTTCAGAATTTCAACAACCACAACAATGCATAACACCGGACCGAAGACGAGGTGGCTGTGTTGATTTGCGACAGTGTACTGTCCTCTTCAATTTGATACGTAAGCCAAACATTTCATTCGAAGAAAGAAACTTTTTGAGGCAGAGTCAATGCGCTTATTTTAACAACTATCCATGGGTAACTGTTTTTTCTATTCAAATTTCAAACTAATTAAGAATTTAAAAAAAAAACAAGCTGTTTATACTATTAATACTATAACATTTATTTGAATGCACATTTTTAGGTTTGTTGTCCACTTGATGCACCTCAACAGCCCCAACAACCACAGCAACCTCAGCAACCGCAACAACCTCCAGTGACTCAACCCCCTGTTCTACAGCCAGTAGCTCAGCCCCCTCAGTTTCCACCCTTCAATCGCGATGATCTACCGAAACCGGGCGTTTGTGGTTTTTCAGTGGCAGATCGTATTGTCGGTGGAAATGAAACTCGTATCACGGAATACCCTTGGATGGTTTTGATTGAATATACAAAACGTAAAACATGACTGTTTGAAATGTGAATGCATTCAATTTTAACTAATTCCGTAACATTTACAGCTCAAGGTAAAAAGGGTTTTCATTGTGGTGGTGTACTCATCAACAAAGACTACGTTGTAACAGGTAATATAGCTGAAAAAAAAATAAATAGTGATCACCCATTTAATTTGGTATTTTATTTTAGCATCGCATTGTGTCAATGGAAAAGATATAGCTCAACTCAGATGGAGACTGTCAGGTTTGCCAAAATTAAAAAATAACAATTGAGAATGCATTTTATTTTGATATACTCGTATTAATTACATCTGTTTTTTTGTTATTTAAAAATGTTAATTTCTCTTGAAATGTTGTCCATGAAAGGTGTGCGACTCGGTGAATGGAATCAGGCAACTGATATAGATTGCGAGGATGATAATTGTTCGGACCCTGTGGCTGATGTACCTGTTAGCGAACTCGTTCCACATGAAAATTATGTGCCCACATCGAAAGCCCAAGAAAATGATATCGCGCTGCTTCGATTGAGCCGATCAGTTGACTTCACGGACTGGATTAGGCCAATTTGTCTTCCCATTGCGGATAACATCCGCAATCGAAACTATGATGGTGTTTTCTTTACCGTTGCAGGATGGGGTAAAGTAAGTGTTTTTTTCTTTTTCCTGTCAAATATTTTCAGCAAGTATTTTAAATTAATTATTTTCGATTTTTTCTTCTTTTAGACTGAGGTAATTTGAAACGAGACGCTTTTCTTCGTCAAATTGTGTAAACTAACAAAAATTCGTTCTTATTCAATTTCAGACCGGTAAAGCATTTCGTTTGAGTTTGTTTGAATATGAAACATGAGAGTAGTGGCCTCTATCATTGAATGACAGTTTTAATCTTTTTTTAAATATTTTTGCATGGAATTCAATTGTTTCAATGAATTGATTGATTGATTCAAATTTTATTCGAATTCTCAACATCTTTTCAGCTTCCACTAGTAGTATCAAGTTGAAAGTCGATCTGGCGGGTGTTTCACTCAACGATTGTAATAATGTTTATCGCTCGCAAAATGTTGTTTTATCTGAGAAACAACTGTGTGCCGGCGGACAACCAGGAAAGGACTCGTGTCGAGGTAAACTTGGCGAAATGCATTTAAATTTCCAAACACCTGAATTTATTCTAATGAAAATTCATATTCAAAATAGGCGATTCTGGAGGTCCATTGATGGTTTATGAGGCAACAGATCGGCTGAGACCATATTGGTATTTGGCTGGCGTTGTTTCGTTTGGACCAACCCCATGTGGGCTAGAAGGGTGGCCTGGTGTATATACTGTATGTATTCAATTTAATTGAAAATTCTTATTTAAATGAGTGAGAAAATTTTGTTGATTTCAGTACATTTGAAGTTTTCACATTTAAAATGAACAATTTTTTTTTTTCATTTTGTGTCTTTCATTAGAGAGTTGATCAACATGTCGATTGGATATTGCGTAACATGCGGCCATAACATCTAATCAAAACCACACTCTGACGTTCGATCCCGATGAAATCTGTTCAATGTCCTCATTTTGTTAAACTTGTGGTTTTCTAATTTCATAAAAAAAAAATCTCAAAAATAAAATTGTCACTGTGAAAAAATGTTCTTTAAAATGCGTTTCTCTGCTTTTAGTTTACTCAAATACTAAACTACTAAACACACTGTGGTACTTTCGTTTGCTATTAAAATCAATAGCAATCAACGAAGGTTGTGATTTGGAGCTGTTCCAAGGGGCAAATCACTGAACCGATGGCGTATTACTTATATATTTTCCGTACATGAAAGTATTGGTTTTGCCTCGAAAATTCAACTCCACCGTGCTTGAGGAAATGATTAACGATCGGGCTCAAATTTTGACCTGAGTCTCAGTTCATCATGTGAACAAAGAGTCTCTTAGATTTTTGTATCATTTGACAGATTTACTTGACATGTGACAAATGCACCAAATATATAGTAAAGTTTTTTATCGCCATCACAAACCAATGTAAGTATCGCTCTAGATGTTTAGAAAACAATTCTGGCACGGCTTCTTTCAAATGTTGCATTTTTTAATCTCAAATGCATCATTTGAAAAAAGCCGTGCCAAATTTTTTTTTTTATATATCTACAGCGATACTTAAATGACCATCTATTGGTTGGTGTTGGCGATATTGTACTTTGCTACATATTAAGTGCATTTGTCACACGTCAAGTACATCTGTCAAATGATACGAATGTTTATTCCTTAACTGAAGAGATTCTTTGTCTTAACACTTTTTGATTTGGATACTCGGTTCTGGTACCTCCTTTTCACATTTTTGACTCTCCTGATCATATTTTTCTATGACAATTCATGCAGTTATATTCAAACAATGCACATGTGTCTTCATGCCGAAAAATCCTGGAATATGAACTATTTTGAAAATGTACGAGATTTTAAGAAAATCGAATTGTGGTATGAATATACATCAAGAAAGGAGCCTCAAATCGCAAAGTGAAGTGGCCAATTTGTTTTATTGTGCAACAGGATGTTTTGTGTTGAACATCAGCCATATTGTAGTAGCAATTTCATAGCAACGTGCACTGAACTGCCCAAATACAGCACATTGTATGAAAAAAAACATTTTCGTAACAAAACCAATACGTTTCTCTTGACAAGTCAATACGTTTCTGTTGACATTTAAATTGTTCAAGATAAAAATCAAATTTCAAAATAAATCATTAAGTAATTACGATTCCGTTAAGACAATAATTATTTTGAATTGATACGTTGTTGACAATGTATGACATGAATCAATATGCATTATTAGAATTAATTTCACATTTGCTTGAATTTCAATTGAAATATGAATTGCTTTACAGTAATTGGCCCCTTGACCGGTTCTCATTCTTGTTTTTCCAATATCTAACGTATTTATGGGATTTTCAAAAACAAAAACCAGACTATCGTGTTTGTGTTTTTTGTTTTGTTTTGAAGAGTCGTTTTGCCATTCAACCATATGATAGTTCGCTTCATTGTCAATGTACCGATAAAGACCGCACACATATGTATGTATAAGCGCCACATACACAAGCACTTTCACACACAAACACAACTGATATTCAAAACGTACATTTTATGCAATTAAAACATTAGTTCCTGCTCAACCAAAAAATAATTCAACCAAAACAGGATTTGTTAAATAGATTATGCTCCAGTGAACGTTGATATTTTGCAGAGACAACATCTCGTTTACTAAACGACATTTAGTCCACTAAGTTGTTTATTATTTCATGGGCACGAATTTAAGCAAATTAAATTTCATCGATAACAACCAAAAATGGTGGCATTTTTGGCCATTTACAGCATTTGCTTAGTTTTCATCAATTTTGCAAATGCACGTAAGTTTACAAAAATTCAATAATGTGATGAAATACATAGCTTAAATAAAATAATAGAAAAGTGATGTCTTTTTGTCGTAGCAATATTATTGTTTCAAAATTTACAAGGACACTTAAGATATGCAAAATTTAGTATTTAAATTAGAATTTGTGAATATTTGTATACAGTTTTAAAAAAAAAAAAGTATGATCTTTGACGGGAAAATGTTGGTATTTTCCAAAGATCATTCATTTGTGTATTAATAAAGTGTGCAGGCACAACTCTATTGTTCAAATACCACAGAATATTGAACATTTTTTTTCATTTAACAAATATTATTGCAACAGTTTAATGAAATTCAGATTAAATCCAAAATTTCAGTTTATAAAAAGATACTGATTTGAAGCTCAAGATAGATATTCATATAATAGACACTTCCATATTTTGATCTCTTTCATTCTAAATAATCATCAACATTCGTGGATTCCCTTTTGTTTAGCCGCGGGCTAAATTCATGTTAGAGACCAAATACGTATACATATCATATTTAAAAGTTGTTTTTCGAACAATACGTCAGTATTAAATCGTATTACTGATTGTTGCCAACAAGTTGTTCAGTTTTGGTGACTCCGTGATGACAAACATGACGGTCAATAATAGTTTTTCAAGAAATTATATGAATAAAATTAAGTGTAATGCACAAAATATTACTTATTCATTGACTTCATTTTTGAAACTCGAAAAACTAATTTCTATTTCACAGAATTGCAGCCTGAACTTGTTGATGCACTTAAGGTTTCAACTCTAGAACTGTACTGTAATTTCATGGATTTCCAAAATGCTCAAACCTATTCCAAAGTTTCAAGTCTTAGTGAAGATTCGAAATATTTATAATCAATTATGTCAGAATACGTAAGAAATACGTTTGGATGATAAAACTTCCAAGCGTTGCTGCTTGCTATGTTTCGTACGAAGATAGAGTGCTCAGACACTTCAGCTTGTGGCCCATTAGAAATATTTGAAAAACGCAGAATATGTCATTTCCCATTCCAGAGATTCAGAACCGCGTTGAGCTTTTGGCAGCATTTCATTCAAAACTTGTCAGTTGAAAGATTCGATAGCATTCCTAGAAATGAACAATGCTCGAACGGAATAATGCAAAATGTGAATTTAAAAAATATCTACGTGCCTGTTTGTCGGCATGAACAGACAATTTCAATAATCTGTACAGTGTATATCACTAATAATTTGAGACAAATTTCGAAACATGTAATTTTTTTTTTTATGGAAGCTAACCCAAGATAGAAAAGTTCATCAAGCTGATAATGATTTGTATATGTTTCATATTCAACATGTGTTTATTTTTCACAGAAAATTCATGCAAAACACCAGATAATAATGATGGCAGCTGTGTACCACTGGGACAATGTCCAAAACTGTTTAATCTTGTGTCGGCATCACTATCAAATGAACAGCAAGAACTTTTGAAAAAATCTCATTGTGGATTCGATGGTTCCACTCCCAAAGTAAATTTCATTTTTTAATGCAAGATCACTAGAATTGAAAGATATAAATTGAAATTAATTTAAAATTTAAATTCAGGTTTGCTGTTTATCTGAGTCCATTGTGTCAACAAGTGACCGCTTTTCTTTGCCATCTAATATAGCACAATTGTTTGAACAAGGCTTACATTTCTTCAATACACATCGCCCCGGTTCACTTTCAAATAATGGGCAATCTTCATTTGGAAGCCCTAGTTCATTTTATAATGATGGACAATCTTCATTTGGTGGACAACGACCTTCTTCACTGAATGATTATGGATCGACTTCTCTAGGTGGACAATCTTCCTTCGGTACCAATCGACCATCTTCTTCCAACGACTATGGTTCTAATCCCTTTGGTAGTCAAAGGCCAACTTCTTTGAATGATTATGGACAGTCTTCATTCGGTGGATCTCGACCCACTTCATCGAATGGGTATGATTCGTCTTCTATAGGTGGTCATCGGCCGTCTTCAGTAAACGACTATGGACAATCTTCCTTCGGTAGTCAGCGGCCCACTTCTACGAATGACTATGGTTCAAATTCCTTCGGTAGCCAGCGGCCCTCTTCTTTGAATGATTATGGACAGTCTTCCTTCGGTGGGTCTCGACCATCTTCATCGAATAACCATGGACAATCTTCCTTCGGCAGTCAGCGGCCCACTTCTTCGAACGACTTCGGTTCAAATTCTTTCGGTAGTCAGCGACCTTCTTCTTCGAATGAATATGGACAGGTTTCATTCGGTGGATCTCGACCCTCTTCATCAAATAACTATGGATCTGGTTCATCAGATCGATTCCGTGATCTTCCAACCCCAGGACAGTGTGGTACGCAAGTCGGCGAGCGAATCTTTGGCGGTAATGAAACATCGATTACAGACTTTCCATGGTATGTGTTTTGTGAATTGAATTTCAGAATCTAGTCCAGAATATTCTCTATCACTGTGGACGGTAGTCCACGCGAGTGACGCAAGCAACTACTATGCATGCATATTAGTGCAAATGTCACAAGCCTATATATACACGCAGTTTCGAACGTTTAAACCATATTACCGATCAAACTGAGCTGAGTATCATTGGAAAGGTCTTGGAAAGTAGAGGCGAAAAAAGTATAAAATTTCGAAATTTGACCTCCGATGACCCTTGATATGGAGGTTTGAAAAAGTGAGAAAAATTCCCCCATTACGATTTTGAATACGAATCCAACGATACCCATATCATCAAAATCGGTTGATTCGTTCAAAAGTGATGACATTATCCAAATTTTACCCCCACCCCCTCGATAATGATGAAAAGAACAACAATTTGTCTGTCGGTACTTTCAATCGATTTCAACGAGACTAACAGAAGTTGATAGGCTAGTAAAACTAAGAATTTTTTGTTCTACACTTTTTCGATCTGGGGACCCCTTTGACCAGGGGGGTCCTCGAACTTGTAAAACAGCCCCCTCTCCCAGCGGTCACTGTGCCTCAACCACAACACATACAGAAACAGTATGGGTATCATTTGAAAGGTATTGAGGTCAGCTTTCAAACTGCATATCAGCAATTTGAAAAACAATTCGTTATTGGGTGACTACTAAAACAATTCCTTAACAATTCGTTAACTGAAAAGTTGCTAATCGGTCTCTATCTCAAAATTTCCGCCAAACTTTTTTTCCATAATTTCCACAACCCGCTAGCCGCGTCACAAAATTGATATTAGTAATTTTAGCACCGCTTTCGCTTGCGACACGAGTTTTTACCGCGCCAAGAGGTTTTTCAGTTGATAGAGTATACTTTGATTTCATAAATCGTCGTGGTATGAAATTAAACGGATTAAAATCAAGTGTCATGATCATCGGCTCCAAGCACCATACAAGTCGTTTGAACTTCGATACCATTGATGATGTTTCAATTGGGGGTGAGAAACTTGAATTCTGTAAATCAATCAAGAATCTTGGCGTCATTTTTGATGAAAACCTGAACTTTCAAGAGCATGACAGGAATAAATTGTAAAAGGTGTATGGTGTGCTTAATCGCATATGTCACATTAAGCATTTTATACCTAACTACATTAAACGTGACATTGCTACCGCTCTTATTGATCCTATCATTGATTATGGTAATGTGGTGACATTTGGTTGGGGTGCACGCAGCACATCCAATCAGAATGGTCGAACCCTTGTTGCTGACAACGATAAGATAAGATACATTTACGGACTTAAACGTAATGATCATATTACCGAATATCGTGAGCGTTTGAATGGTATTACCCCTGAGTGCAGAGCCAAGCTGCACTCGGCTGTACTAATTTACAAGCAACTTGCGAATAACCGAGTACTTGAATCACATGTTTATACGTAACGGTGAATCATCGCGTTATCCTGACAATCTTCGTGTTCAATTTCATCCGCGTACTACCTTCGATGAACGTGCATTCAGTTTTTCCGCGATTAAATATTGGAATAGTATCCCGGTTGAAATTCGTACGTAAATCAGATTCGTTAAATTCATTTAAACTTAAATTAAAGCACTTGCTTCGGTCCAGTCAATAATTTAATTCTCTAATTTCTTGACTCGAATGCGGTTTTATTCAGACGACATTATGTGAACTCTCATCAAATTTTCCATTAGTTTTAAGTTCATTTCATAAGCTGTAAGTCTTTCCCCTGATTCTCCTGAGTCAGGCCGGTTTTACCATGGTTTTCCGGATCCAATTTGATATTTAAAGTCTATTCATGAATATCACTCCCCCCTGAATGTAAATGTCTCTTTGTTAAAGTCACTCCATGTGTGTCATTTATGCCGTATTGGGTCTATGACCAGCATGAATGCAGCTTACTGTATTCACATATTGGTATAAATGCTTCGTAACAAATAAATAAATAAATTTCTCGAATTTTATTAAATTTATTCAATAACGTTTTTTTTACTGGAATACAGGCTGGCACTTCTCCACTACTCAAAACGTAAGAAATAATGATCATTAAATTACATTTGACTCGAGAATAATGAGTCAATAATTTTCAACAGGCAATTCTCGAAGTGGGGGCTATTTCTGTGGTGGTTCACTTATAAACGAATACTACGTCCTAACTGGTTTGCTTACATTTGTTTATACACAGCAAATTGAGTTTCGAAAATGATACACTAAAATTACTCAAAATCTTCAACAAATACTCAAAATATATAAAAAATGACAACAAAGTGTCTTATGCTTGATTTAAACATTTCAGTGTCTCATTTTCTATTCCGATTTGTGTATGTTTATTAATTAGTCACAATGTAGAATGAGTCTAACATAGTTGTATTTTATATTTCAGCCGCCCACTGCATAAGTGGACCAACTTTGGTTAAAAGCGGATATGCCGTTGACCAAGTGCGATTAGGCGAACATGATCTTTCTACAGAAAACGATTGTGAAGAGGTAAAGTTTCATGTGTTGTAAAAAACTCTGATCGCTCAAACCAAATATTTACGTTCTTTGCTCTGTTTGAATTTTGAAGGGTGAATGCGCAGACCCAGTCAGGGATATAAGAGCTGCAGAAGTTATTGTACACGAAAGCTATAATCCAGATTCTCAATCTCAATCGAATGACATTGCTTTGATCCGATTAAGAGAACGAGCACCATATACAGATTATATCAGACCAATTTGTTTGCCAATTGCACAAAATTTCCGAAGCAGAGGCTATGGGGAATATCCATTTGTGGTCGCCGGATTTGGTAAAACTCAAGATGGTAATCGCATTTTATCGGCTGCATATTAATTAACGCATGGCGAACATGTTTCAATATATTTGCAATTTGTTTTAAATTATGTAGCATCTCGAAGTGATATTAAACTGAAGGTGGAAGTAAAAGGATATGATTTTGAACGTTGCAAGCAACAATTTGTTGGAATCGGTTTAACCAATAAGCAATTGTGTGCGGGTGGTGAAAGAGGCAAGGATTCTTGCAATGGTGACTCTGGTAAAATTGATGATTTTCATATTGAATTGTTACATAGGATGTGGACGCTAAAAGTATTCAGAAAAAATATGATTTTTTCAACAGGTGGACCTTTGATCGGACAAGAGCGTCCAAATCCATCGAGCCCACCGTATTCGTTCCTTGCTGGAATTGTATCATTCGGACTTTCACAATGTGGTACTCCTGGATACCCCGGCGTTTATACGGTAACGTTTTGTTTTGTTTTAAATAAAATTGATTGATGATGAACATATTTCCATTTTGTTTACAGAGAGTTGATCAATACGTCGATTGGATAGTAGATCATATGCGGAGATAAATAAATGACTGTTAATACATTCTCTTTAAGCCGGCCCTAAAAGAAATCATTTGTTTTTCATTTTATTTTATTGTTAACTCGAGTGCGAATAAGAATTTTCAATTTTCGTGGATATCATTGAAGCTATTTGTGTGGTATTTTTATGTGCATGTGTGTACAAAACTGAATTGTACGGGCTACTACATACCAGGACTAGGAAATTTCAAGTCTTCATACAAAATTTTTCAATTGGCTGTTACTCTCAACCATTACCATCAAACACTGATCACGTGAAAAAGCGAATCAACTGAATGTAGTCTATTGTCTTCTGTTATATTTTGACAATCTCACCGTTACAATCTATCTAGGCACAATGCGAATTCATTGCTTTGGATATAGATTTATAAGTATGCCTGTGTCGAGTCAACAGGAACGCTCTCCACGTTCAAGTTTCACGTATGCCAACACATAAAAATATCACTTAAATTATGGTTTCAACCATATGTGGTATATCTGTATTAAAAATTGAAAACTCTTGTTTTAACTATTAAATAAATATCAATAATTTAAATATCAACTTTTGGAAGACTTTCGTTTTATTGAACAGTTACGCTACTGCTGTCACTTAAATTTCACACAACGAACTGTCAGTATAATATGAAGTAATTAAACCACCATTAAACGGTAATTTACTTATAAATAATAATGTGCGCAAAACATGAATTTGAAAAAACCGTTCGTTGTGGGCTACATGATTTGATTGTCCGCTGATTTTTGGCCATGCATTGGATTGATGGGCATTTATGTGACCCATTTTCCTTGGGTTTTGGCATACCGCAAGAGGAGGATTAAAATCCGGGATTTAAAGATTTTTTATTTTTCTTATAGTAAAAATCGTAAAAATTGCATTCTGTCTTTACAAACTTCTATTATTTTCATCAAATTTTGACTCCGCTTTAGTGAAAACGAAAAACTGTTGATATTTCACATAGTTAAAAAATTAAATCCAGGATTTAAATTAAGTGCTGGTGCTCACTCATCAATGTAGGTCTCTCCGTTGGGAATTTATCTCCGTTCAAATCTTGCTAGGTGCTATAAGACATTAATACGACTTTGAGTTACGAATTACAAGCTACAAATTACAAGCTACGATTGTACATTCGAACACCGTGGCAATGCAATAATGAAACATGTGGACGCACTTAGCAGAATGATCACAAGAATCATTTCAAAAGAAGACAATTTGTGCGAGAAAATCAAGAAATTTCAACAAGAAGACGACGATTTAAAGACAATTACAAACAATTTACAACAAAAGCGGTTCGATGATTATTTGGTGCGAAACGGTACTATTTACAAACAGGTGAATGGCCGTGAGCTGTTAGTGGTTCATTGAAAAAGCAAAGGAAAAAATACAAAATGTTATCAACAACTGTGTTCGTTGTATTTTGGCCGAACGCAAAAGTGCTCGAAAAAATGCAACAGAATTTTGGAAATCCACTTCGAATTGTATCGGACCAAGGCACGGCATTTACGTCGAATGACTTCGAACAGTATCGTGAAGATGAGATTGAACATGTTTTGATCACAACGGGCATGCCAAGGGGGAATGGTCAAGTTGAGCGCTTAAATCGAAGCATAATGGAAAAGCAGCGAAACTATCACTTGATGATCCATCGAAATGGTACAAACATGTGCCATCACTCCTGAAAACACTAAACAGTACATATCAACGAAGCGTAGAAACAACTCCATTCAATTTGTTCACTGGTGTACCGATGAGACAGAAGACCGATCAATTATTGCTTGAAGCCATTGAGGAGATCTTTATCAAGCAATTCGAGGATGAAAGAGAGAGTGAGCGAGCAGCGGCAAGAGCGCAAATTTTGAAGGTTCAAAATGAAAACAAAAAAACATTCCATACCAAACGAAAGTCGGCACATGAATACGTAGCCAATGATCTGGTTGCCACAAAGAGAACACAATTTGTCAACGGCAACAAATTGGCCGAACATTTTTATGGGCCATATCACATCACGAAAATCAAAACAAATGAACGATACGATGTCGAATAAAGCTGGTTCCATTCCGGACCAAACATTATAAGCACAAGCAACGAATACACGAAGAAGTGGAATTAATTGATTTGATTTTTTTTCCAGGTTATGATTGATTTTATTTAACGTAATTTCGATTTTAATTTGATGATTTGAAAATGATACTGATTTTGATTTTGGTTAACGTATACTAAATACAATTATAAGAGATAATTTGTAAGAAAATAAAAATTTTGTCAGGTGCCACAGATTTTTAAGGGGGCCGAGTGTAGAACATAGAGTTGACATGAACGTATGACTTAGCTCTCTGTGTTGCTAAGCAACGTGCATCGATGTACGTATATAATAAGAAACGACAAATAAAAGAGATTCATTACTCATGTTAGACTTGTAACATCAACACTACGTCTTTCATTGCTACAAGTCGCTTCAATCCAATCTTTAGAACGAGCCAATCGAGAACTAACTCCGGACACTATGCTTATATTGTGAATAGACTACAAAAAAACGTTTATATCATACTTTAGTGACATTGATATTAGAAGTTACAGCTTTGCTGTGTTTAAAAACAGAATTTAAGACAGTCTCTCATCACAAAAAAAATATCTCCATATGTTTAATTCTGCAACGTTTAATTGTGCAATAACACTTTATTTGCATCAGTTCTTTATTCATTTTAAGAAACATTCAAGTTAGCCTTTTGTGCTGTTGTACACGGGAATGCATTCTAGCATGTTAATTTCTTTTTAATACTGTATTATTCACACAAAATAAATGGAGGTGCCATTTGCGCTTTGTATGGTAGAAACATCAGCTCCATTCACTATATAAATATATTGGGTTGGCAGTGCTACAACTAAACTCCACTCACTTTGGGTAGCTTCACTCACACAGCGATGATAAGATTCATTTTGTACACTCTTAATTATTTTGGTTTACTGTAATACTAATTTCAGCATTAAAAACTGACTTATCTGTAGCACAGATTAAATGAACGATGGTCATCTGATTTTTGGTATTGAACTAATATGCGCTGTATGTTTTACCATGTTTGCGCGGATGCGTCTCGTTTCGAAAGGGAAGATGAGACAGAAAAATATTGTGAAATTAATTATCACAAAAATATATCATTATTGGCTGGAAAATCGAATTTTAGTGTCGCATGTCTCTTGGGAGCAAAAAAATGCAGAATAAAAACCAATTCTATTTATTTAGCTCGCAATTTGTGTGTTTTTTATTTTTTTTTATTACATTTTCTTTTAACAATAAATGTAACATTAACAACATGTTATAATATTTAATTTTTACTTTAGTTGTGTTTTTCTTTGAATGCTGATGAAGAATGAGCAAATTAAAGTGCAAATGGATTTTTTTCGTAAAATGAGTTTTTTTTTCTTCTCTCCTTCTTCACTAAATTTATTCTAGTTTGAATTTTTCAATAAGGTATAAATATTTAGCGTTAAAAGTTTTTCATTGATTCTAAAAAGGAACGAAAAAAAACATGATATCGTGATTATTACTCATAGAAATGTTACGTTTGTTCTGAGTGATTTATTTTTGTTGTTGTTGAAAGTGTTTTAGTGTGAGTTTTTCCATTTAGTGTGTTGAAATGTTCATTTTTGTTTTTAATGTGAACCATATCCATGAACAAATCGATTGGCTTGTAGAATATGATTTTCCTATTGATTTTATTTTTCGCAACTAATTTAGTGGGTTTTTTTGTTGTTGTTTGAAACGTATGTTCTTCTTAACAGACATTTCAAATTTGTGATAAGCGATTACAAATTGTTAGTTTTATCGTATTCAATTAACATTTTGAATCGGTTGTGAAACAGTCAAGAGATTGCATTCAATTTGCAAGAAGAACAAACAAAAGATAAAATATGCACGATTCAAAAAAAAAAAAATTAAAACGGACACAGAAAATGTTAAGTCTCTAATATTAATCGAACGTTGATTCGAATTGGTGACAGCCATCAAAATTATTTATTTTTATTTATGTGATTTTTGTGTATGTGTGTGTGTGTGTGTGTATTCCTCTACACAATATTTATTATGAAACGAAACGATATTTGTTAATGATTTTGGTGTTTTTGACGTTTTTGCGATTGAAGGATGCATTCTCGGACGATGCGTGTATGTTCATAATGATCTTTGGAAAAATCTGTATTTCTTTTCAATTGATTGTGTCTGTGTATGTGTGCTCACGTAAAATGAACAGTTTATTTTTTGTTATATTATTTAGCTTACAAACGAATCACACAAACAAGAAAGCCAAAGAAGTTGAATACTTTCCAATAACAATGGCAAAACAGTTGTTTGAATTAAAAATTTGTGGGGTTTGAGGGGGGGGGGGGGTAAATTGACAAAATGTTCATCCAAATCATCCTCGGTTGAGATGATTGCAGGTTGTAGTTTTATTGCTATCGTGTAATTTCGTTACGTTGTTTTTTCTTCTGGTTTTAGTTGTTTGTTTTTTTTAAAATAATCATATTTTTCTAAAATCTTCTCGTTTTTTTTGGTTGGATTTTGTGAACTTTTTATAAAAATGGAGAAACGAAATAGCTTTGGATCATCGAAGAAAAAAAAAACACAATTTTTGTTTTTATTTTATGAAGTGTAAACACTTATGAAATTAAAAAATGCTCCAAAAGAAAAATATACACAATATTTTTTGTTTTGTGTTTACACAAATTGTGTGGTTGTTCTTTCGCTTGCGTTGAGTATTTCAAATTTAGTTCCAAAGTTACTTTATGTTAGATGTATTGTGTGTTGGTTGTATTTTCTTTTATTTCAATTGGATACCACTTTTTTGGTGTTTGTTTTCTTGTTTCTCTCAAAAAAAGAAAAAAAAATCATTTCGCTACATTTATATTGTATAGTTATTTTAATGTCTGATTTTTTTGTTTTTTGTTTCTCTCAATATATAAATTGTGTAGAATTTCTTTATATTTGTTGTCATTTTCAACATAAAAGACAACTTAAACGGCTCATACAAATATCTACAATACAATTCTCAATTTAGAAAGTGTTTAGAAGCGTATTTATTGTGAAAAGTGAGAAGTACCACAAAAAAATGGAGAAATTGATTTTTCTTAATGAATCGAACTAGATGCGAATAGAGGAAACGTGGTTTAGACAAAAGCCAAACAAAAATTTACCAATAACGAATGTGAGTGTTCAGTTCTCAAACTATAGATTCAATGAGTCGCCATTTTATTTGTCTATCTTTCTCTCGTTTTTATGTGTGTGTGTGTTTTTTGTTGTTGTTTTTATTTAGTTTTGTTATTTCGTCGATTTGTGTAAATAAAAAGTCTCATTTTTGATTTCAGAGTTGCAGCCAACGATTCATCTGATTGAACTGAATGTGTGAAAATATTTGTCAAAAATCTTAAACTGTATTTGTATAATCGACCAACATTTGATTGTGTAATTTTTATTTTCTTTGAAATTTTATTCAATAGATTTATTGGAAAATATGTTGTGGTGTTGTTTTAGTATATTTTTTTTGTATTTTATGATGAGACACAACCTTTGAAAATTCAATTTAGATGATACGTGTTTTTGATGGTAACGAAATGAGAAACAACGAATGGCTTTAACACTCTCAAGTAAATCAGTGTTTGTAAAAAGACTTTAAGACAGTTCTAACACGTTGAATGTTCTCGACTTCTGTGCGTTTTTCATTGATATTTATTTTAAGTTGGTTTTTGAATCTTGAGAATCGAAAGGGAACCGACTCGAAATGTATATTTTAAGTGATACGGATAGCGACAGAATCAAGCATTTTATTCGTATAACATAGATGAGTATTTCATAGATTGATTTCGATGATCGATGACCAACGAAAAAAAAACCAAAATCGAATAATTCAGTGAATTCGTTCAGCGTTCATTTTCTGGTTTTCACATTTAAATAGCCTACTAAAAATAATGTCTAATGCGAATTGTTCTTAATTTGCGTATTTAATCATTTTTTTTTTATTCTTGTATGCGTTTTTTAATTCACCTTTTTCTCACTATAATTTGCTTAGCATCGCGGTCGGTCGGGCTCTGTTCCGATTACATTGGAATACATCACAGAGGTGTGACCCTACTAAAAGCGAAAAAAAAAACGTTTCGATTATGATTATGAACGGTCGTTTTGTTTTTTGTTTTGTCTGCGTACATGAATCAAAACTGGCCCAACGAATGTTATTCAGATTAACATGAATCAATGCCATTTCATTCAAGACATCACACATTGTTGACGTTAGTTTGCCCGCGCGGTGAGAATAAATTCAAGGATTTTGGAACAACAACAAAAGAAAAAATAACAATAATCAAACGAAAACCTAAAATTTGAAGTCACTCGTTCCACTCATCACATCATCTGATCGCCGAGTATTTCGATTCATTTGTTAAATGACTAAATATTACATAAAACGAGAATAGTCAACGATAATATTCATAATTTTGGTTTTGTTTTTTTGTTTTTTTTTTTGGATTGTTTCATTTAATCCACTTTGTAATATTAATTCCTTAATTAAATTGTTTGTATTTCAATCTTTGTCATTCAACATATATTTAGATACGATCAGACAAAAAGGTTTTTTGTTTTTTCATTTTGGTTTAGCGGAAAAAGCTCGAATAATAAATCTGACATCTGTTGTCTTGTAATTGGTGTATTTTATATAGAATTATTTTATTTTTTATCTCTGCTTGATCTTTTAAATCTTGTTTCATTTTAATTTAATTTTTCGATAAAAATTGTTTCAATCGTTTGTTTTTTTTTGTATTTACACAGTTTTCATTCAGTTGAATTTTATCATCTGTTTTTTTTTGTCTCCTTTATTTTGTCATAAATGTGGTAGAATATGGATCATTATTTTTTTTCCTTTACACATTTAATTCTTAGTAATTTTTTTTTCTCTAAAGAATACGCCATACGTTCACATAAATTCTTCTTGTTTTGCTCTCTTTTAATGCACTAAATTAATTTAATTCATACATTTATTCACTGGTTTAGCGTTTGTCATTAGCAAATTTCTATATAACATGCATATGTTTTTGTTTTCATTGCCATAGCTCTAAGTAGTGGTGTGCATGTGATGTGGTTAATGCTCACTCTATCTCAATTACAATGAAAAATTGCAAGTTCAATTTATCACAAAAAATATTTTCATCAATTTTTTTTTTATCATTTAATTTTTTTTTTCTTTGAATTTTTATCGAACATCTAATTCGGAAATGTTCTAGCATTTCGCTTGCAAATTTCTATGTGTTTTTTTTGCCTATCGTTTTGTTTTTAGAACAATCCATTTACTCGATGAGGACATTTAAATGGAAACGCTTCGTTTTACATTTACTTAGGCGATTATCGCTTTGCATTTGCATCCATTTTACAACGAATTATATTTTATTTATTTAGTTTTTTTTTTAGTTTTGGTTTTATTGGGTGATTTTTGTTTTGGTTTTCAAAAAAGACTACATATACATTTATTGCGCAACACATCGATAGAACAATTCTGATTTAAATTTTTTTTCAAAACGAAAAACCAACGGAATATTTATAGCGCAGTAAACGATCACAATTGTGATGTGTAATTACGATTGGATTGCGATTGAATTCATTCTGAACGGTAACTGTTGGAAGTGTCAACATAAAACATAGTGCAATTGTTTGTTTCGTAACGTGCAGTTGGCTAAGCAACATATCACAAAAAAAAAATGTATCAATACCACGAGTTCAAGCCAATAGCCAAACAGCCGCGCAAAATTGGCTGTACAATGAATTGTGATGCTACTTCCAATTAAAGACACAACAAAAAAAACACATTCAATTTGATGCAATTTTTGTTTTTATTCTTTGGATGAAAACTAATAAATTTCACTCTCGAACGACGAGATTTAGCCCATTTAGAAACGACATTCAGTTGAATTTGACTATCGGAAAATTGTGTGGAAATTGATTGAACTATGAGTCTGATGGAACATGTATTAAAAATTGAAAATCTATAAAATTGGATTTGGTTTTGTTACGCTAAAAAATTACGTTCATTGCCATTTAGTTTGAGTTTTTGAAATTAGTTTCATTGAATATTTAGATTTGGAATATTTCAGTTTCGCGTACTGATTTTATTTTCCACATCAAATTGTATTTTTTTTTTTGTCGTCTATGTTATCAGACATTCTATAATGCATATATTTTATGTTGTTTATATGTGGATTTGGGTTTGTGTGTGTGTGTGTCTGAAATTTATGCTCTCCTTTCGTAATGGTGTGTGGTTGGTGGTGAATGATCGAAGTGCATGGAGTTTTCAGTCTATGGCACTGGATCGTTTTAAGTCAAATCGACTTTTGGTAAAAATATTTGCGCCTTTACGAGATAATGTTCTTCTCTTTCTCTTTTCCTTTCGCTCTTCCTTTCTCTCCCTCCTCGTGTCGTTATTGATGTTCTTGATTTTAATCTTTCGTTTTGTAAATAATTTATACGTTAAGTTATGACTCATTGATTCGCTCAAAATTAGAGATCGAAATTGAGCTGGGTTGTATTTGTTGTGTGTGTGTGTTTTGTTAGAATAACTTCACATAAACTAGGTTTCACCAATTTAATTTCAATTGTTTTTTTTTGTCATTTTTGTTCCACTATTCATAATTTTTTTTTCTTCTCATTTTTATTTCATTTAGCATTTATGTGACTAGGAAATTGGTTCAACCATTTAATTATTTTAAAACTGTACTTCGTTCATATTAACTAGAGCTAAATGTTTTGAGTTTTTTTTCTTCATTTGTGTGTGTGTGTGTGTTTTTTGTGTGTGTAATTATCTTTTATGTATTCATTTCAAAATTTAGATTTTTTTTTTATTTAGACTTCCTTAATGTATGTTGAGTGTAGCAAGCCTTACTGGTAGCGCCCCATGTGCCCGTCCACACCAATCAACAAAGAAACTTAAAAGAAACGAAAAAAATAACAACAAAACGTATTGACTCTTGCTCTCTTCTTCTTACAACAAGACAAACATTGCAGACTTTCGCCGGAAAATGGATTCATCTTCCATTGAAATTGGCTTAAAAACAAAAATAAAGCATTTTCTGTTTGGGGGGGGGGGGAGGGTGAGAGATATTATTGCGTTAAAACAAAGCACAAACAAAAAAAGCTCAAAGAGGGACATTTAAGATATTTAATCGGAATGGTGTGGCTAGCAAATTTTTCATATGAATGACGTATTTTACAATACTTCCTAGCAATAGGTATTAATTCTATGGTGTAAATCCTTCAACAAAAATCAACATAAAGGTCATAACAATAGAGTCTCTAATCAATTCGAAAGAAAAAAAAAAACAAAAACATGTTCGAGAGCTTTAATGAAGAAAGCAACAATCGAATTTGTCAGGTTCACCGTTGAAAAAATACCATTTGCCAGTACCAATATGCAATGTGATGCAATTCAATGAAATTTATTAAAAAAAATTATTTGATTTTTTTTTATTCATTGCGATTATTTGTTATTCTGTTTGTGATTTTGTGGAAACTGTTTTTTCGGATGTGTATAAATTGCCAATATTTCAATCCGTTTTGAGGCAAACAAAAAAATTGGCAACACGTCAAAAGTGATAGATCGTCGTATCGGTATCGGCCTCATTATTATACGGTACGGCCGTTTTTTGTAATCGCAATTTTCTTAAAATGAAATAAATTTTTCCAATAACTTTCTGATAAATGGTTTGGATAAATTGCATTACATTGCATATAGAGAATTTCTCCGTCGTTCATATGTACGAATAAGGGCCATCAGTTAAGGCGCTACACAGCAACAGTCAGGAGTTGTCATCTTTATTCGAACCACCACCACCTACACCGGCGCTCTGTGTGTTCACATTGGTTGCACGACGCACTGACGGCGGCTTATACTCCAGCCCCGGATCGAATTGCATTAGAACGAACACCTGACAAAATGAATTTTTGTTAATTTTCAAAAATCGACAACAGCATTGGAAATTTTTTGTTTTGTTTTACCTGATCGGTTGGCAGTAGCGAAAAATCGTCCGGTGGATTTGTGATAACATAACGTTTGCTACTTGCATCACAACTCGAACTGGTGTCTCTAAATCTGTACAAGCCTATACAAAGCATGCCATACGATTTTAAAGCCGCTACAAAAAGATCACCGTATTTGCCAGCCTCGCCAAACTGAGCCAATGGTCCGTCGTATAATGAAATTTGCCCGACACGACATCTGCGAAACATACCCAAAATTCAATAAATCACAAAAATTCATTTGATTCATTTCGGGCTATACAGAGCCCCGCGGCTCTTACCTGTCTCGATTACTTAAACTATCTACAGTGCTATAGCCGCCTCTAAGACCAGCACCTTCAGCCAATATTAATTCCAGTTCAGGTGTTGCACCACCCGTAATTAATGACCGAATTAATGTTAAGGCGTTTTGATTAAAGTAAGTCTGAAAAGTAGAACGAACCAACAGTATTATTTTGTTTTTCTGGCATACGGAAAATTTTAGCCATCAATTTGATTTACCGTAGACATTAAAGAATCTAATACGCTAACTGCAAATGCTGTACCACAAGCAAACGGCTGTGTCAAATATAGTTCTGTGTCCGGATCGTCGTCATCGTCTTGATCTAAGAACTGTACATTACTATCGTTAACTAATTCTGTTGAGAAAGAGAGAGATAGAGAATACCAGAGGAAACCAATATATTAAATAGGAAATTCAGTAGATGATGTCAACGATGAAATATTTGCCTGTAATCATTGGAACATTTGCTCCGTAGACTGAACCTCTTCGCTGTAACACTATTGGACTGCCAGCCGTGTTCATGTTGTCAAACTCGGGGCCACGTTGACTTAAAACTCCTAATCATTTTCACACACACACAAAAAAATGTTGAAAATCACATGTCATTTCATTCTTTGGTCAGTTGGTGGCATTTTGGAATAACATTGCTCTCTTACCAATGGTGTCATCGAACGTCATTGCTTTGATATTCAGTGAAGCGAGAATAGCCTCTTTGTCAGCCAATGTTGGATCATCGTTGCTGGGCACTTTAGCTGATAATATGCAACACATATCACATAAATTCACATTAACAGCGCGTAAATCGGCTCGGCTCAATGGTGATCCATTGAGCACAGAGATTTTTGGTAGATTCTGTAACATTTTCCATTCGCGTCGAATGTAATCAACTGAACCAACAATAACGACATGTTTGAGTTCGTGATAGTGGAAATTCGATGCACGCAACGGCATCACCAAATTTCTCAGTCCAATCAACGGTGAATCTGGATCAGCGAATAGACACACCACAACGTGCCCATTTAGAACGGTCATTGCTGCTTGATTTCGATCCTGTTTATTTTTTTTTTCACAAAATGAAACCCCAAAATGTATTCGAAATCAAGTTTGAAAATCTGTGTTAAAATAATATAGTTTAAAATTACCAAAATACAATCCTCCAAATTGCGTGCTGGACTCCAATGAAACATTCCGGTCGAATCGTATTTCATTTCAGTTTTTTCGAAATCAAAATCTTTCGATTGATCATCAGCAATGCCAGCTGGCATTGATACGCCATTACCTTGCTGTGTACCAGATCCACCACCTCGGCTCGTCGGCCTTTATCAGAAAATCCAAATATTACAATTTTACAAACGAATAGATTTTTCGAAATGGGAAAAACTTGCATTCACTACAGACTATGGCTTACAACAATTGCATGCTATTTTAAATCAACATAAAAGGAAAAAAAATAGAACGACTTGAAAATACAATCCATAACATCCATGAAATAGAAGAAAAAAAACCAACAAGCTATATTGAAAGTTTAACAAAAGATAAGCTAAATACAACAATTGTTTATTTGATGTGCAGCTTGAATCAAAGCGTTTTATGTGAATATGAACAAATTAAATCATAATGAACATTCCCATTTTGTTTATACAAAAATAATAATAAATCAACAACTATTAGTATAACGGAAAATAAAACAACGAGAACGGAAATCTTTTGCTACAAATCTTGCTAACTAGAAATCCCGAAACGACTCGAAAACATAAGCCATTTTCAATTTTACAACAGAATTGATTTTTAAAATTGATTAAAGAAACAAAAACTGATAAGCATACATGAGTTTTTTCACTTCATAAGCAAGTTGATAGCCCGCATACGGATTTGCTTCAGGTTCCGTAGGTCTGGAAAAATGTCATGTTATCAAATACGTTGATTTTGTTGGAATGTTAAAGTAATTTTTTTTTCTTTCTAGGATTTGTTTAATTCTTGTTTGTTTGTTTTTCTGTCTAAAAAGCGTTTTTTTTAAATTATTTATAAAAATAATCAAAACAAAACGAAACAAAACGAAACAAAACAAAAACAATTGCAACACATTTTCCCTGTACTTTTGAGATGGCATAAAATGACGATGATAATGATGATGTTATTGAAACAGAAAATGAAAAGCTTTGCAAATCAACAAAATTTGTAAGTTATTTATAAGATTTTCATAAATAAAATGCCATTTATATCAACAAAATTGAGTTAAAATAAATGATTTTGTGATGATTATGCGAGATATAATAAAATATATCATGGTATAGACGAATGAGTGGCTGCTGATTGGGTTGAAATCAGCAACATATGATGCCCATGAATTCAGGTTAAATTGTAAACAAACACAAAAACTCAAACAATGAGAGATAGAGCGAGAGGGAGAGAGAGAGATAGAGATAGCGAATGTAAATGGAACGTTGGTGGTCACTCCAAAAATCACTCTCTCTCTCTTTCTCTCTTGGATGATGATTTCAATTGTTGGTGTCGGTCTGGCCATACCTGTTGTACGTTGATGGTGAGACTGCATTATCTGGAGGTTGTCTATTTACATTTGGTTTGACTTTGTTAACTTGTTTTATGGAATTCACTTGCATATTGACCGATTGCTGTTGCTGTGGTCCAGTCTGTTGGGGTTGTTGCGCGTTAAGTTGTTGCGATGAACCCGTAATACCGCCATTTGAACGCCGGTTTCGATTAATTACTGCAAATACAATTTTGAGCAAAATCATACCTTTTTATTTATGGAATATTCATTCGGCGAGCATGAATTGTTTTTTTTTTATATTTATTTGTTTTAAAATTTGTCTCATCACTTACAGTTAATATCTTCCCGATCTCTAGTAATGTCAGCTGCAATTCAGTTTTAAGTTCATTAGATAAGATTGTTAGAAATTAAGATTTATCAAACAATTGCATTGATTGTGATTGAAAGCAATTCAAACGAACATTCAATTTTCTTAAGAACATTTCGCTTTGAGTAAATTTATCGAGTTTTTTGCTTTTTTTTTCAAATGAAAACTTTGAATTGCTTTTGAAAAAACTTGACAATTAATGCAAATAAGTTTTTATTTTGTTTGTTTCAAAATTGATTTATTAGAATGAATTAACTGAGGAGAAACTTAAAAGGAAAGCAAATTAATCACATTTGACGGGCATGCAATATTCTAATGATATGATTCTGTAACGATTATGAGCATTTTGGCAACGAATGAATATGCGATTCTCAACATAAAATTGAATGAAAAAAAATCGAAAAAATTGGTTTTTGGATGATTTTAGCGATATATTTGGATTGGGCTCTGGTCCATTATGATCAAATGAAAAAAAAACGACAACAATATAAAATGATTAATGGTTAATAATGCAATTACAGATTATAATCGATTACGAATACAAAACAACATCAGTTTTGACTTTTTTTGGGTTTAACGTTACACAATCACGATCAGAGGGAATGGATTTACAACACAGATTATTATATCAGGTATATATTAAAAAAGATTATACAGTAGCACGAAATTACATTTGGATTCTGGTTGTCCAATGAGTTTTTTTTTTGGTTTCAAAATAAAAAATGTTCAAATACAACGTACAAATTACGATTATTAATCATAACATTAAATGATTTAGATGCACGATTTTGATTTTCAAGAATAAGAGACGACCGAACAAAGAACTGAGGTGTGAGTGTGTATTGTTCGTAGTGTGAGTAGATAGTAATGGCAAATTAACTATTTTGAAATTACTGATTAATTTGTCCATTGCTTATGCACAATTACTGGGTACTGGAATTGTGATTGGTTTATTTTGAATTTGGTTATTCTAAACATAATTTTACAGTATAAGTTATTTTGTTTTTCCAAATATTTCGGTTAATGGTTTTTTTGTGTGTGTGTTGAACGATGCACATAAAATATTGAAACTGAATCATAAGTTGTCATTTTGATTTTAAAAATCAGTCAAAGAGATAGAAATAAATGGGACTAAGAATACGCATGCAGGTTTAATATTATTCCATGGAATATTTTATGTTTATAAATTTGCTGTGGTAAATGGTTGGTTTGTTGTTTTCTTTTCTTTTCTTTGCTCTTCTTTTTTTTTGAATTAGAGAAGCGATGCTGAAAAGAGCGATCAATGACAGATTTTTTGTTGTTGTTGTTTGTTTATATTGGCTGTTGATTGAACTGTGTATCGAAGACACAGACACA
The DNA here is from genome assembly GCA_030463065.1 of Aphidoletes aphidimyza. Classification (NCBI taxonomy): domain Eukaryota; kingdom Metazoa; phylum Arthropoda; class Insecta; order Diptera; family Cecidomyiidae; genus Aphidoletes; species Aphidoletes aphidimyza. The sequence continues at coordinate 20,972,345 of CM059998.1, read as the reverse complement.
TTAAATTTGATTGCGATTGGAAATGACATGTATAATGTGGAACAAGTGAATAAGGAATCCATAAAAAAATAAATAAACAAGGAACTAGCAGAAAAAAGGGGTCCAATTAGATTTATCCGGATAAATTCTCAATGTTGTGAATTTAAAGCAAGTTTAAATCACCAAAAATCAAATTTCACAATTTGACAGCACAGAAAACAGAAAACCGGATCAAATGTACAGACATTGAAACAAATGGTTATGTAAATATGGTGGTTGTCGATGATCCATTGAAAATAAAATATGACACAACATGACACTTTCGTTTTTTTTGGTGAATGAGAACGAAAAAAAAAAAAAAAAATGAAAGAACGATAAAAAAAATATGGACAGAGAGTGGTGTGAGAACGAAAGGAAGACGGAAAATTATGAAAAATAAGGCATTTGGTTGTGTTTTTTTTTGTGTTGGCTGATATGTCAATGATTGTTTCAAAATTATTGTGTTTACCGGCAGTGACTCCGCGCACATGCACCCGTTTTGGAAGTTCTGGAGGAGTAAATGTAGGCGCGGGATGATGATCATCTGAAAGATTGCACAATAGTTTCATTTGACACATTCAGTACAAACGAACGCTTCGATTGTTATGATTGTTGGTAGTTTTTTTTTTGTGGGGTGGGATTTTTGGGGGATAAAAGATTGGTCACTAAAATGTTTGGTTTGCAATTAAATGTGTGTGCATTCTAGTCTTTTTTTATATATCGCAAAAAGCTGTTCATTCTGATCTCGTGAAATGGCCGTCCGACTGACGTTTGGAAATACGGATGTGATTAAAAGAAAGGGGAAAAAAATGTTCTACTATTGGATAAATATAGAACAAAAATTTTGAAAAAAAAAAACAGTTTGGTCATGGTGAAGCGATTTCGAGTGAAACGAACAAATAAAGACAACAATTGTTTAACGCAATTTGAAAAAAAAATGACACTCGATGCAAACGAGAGTCTGAGAGAAGGAGATAGAGAGTAATAGAGATCAAAAGTGATAAGAGAGATAAAGAGAGAAGAGCGAATGAAGCTAGAAAATTGGTATTTTGTGTGTTGAGAAAGAAAAAAGCAATCATTTGTGATAAACACCGACAATTAAGTGTGCGCTTGATAATATTTAAGGTGTGTGTGTGTGCGTGTGTGGACATTCTTTATTCAATTTTCATTGTAATAACCATTTCATTTTTGTATGGAGAGTAAATTTGTCCGTTTATGTGACTGTCTAACTAAAGTCTATATACATAAATGTAACGCATGCAAAGTAAAAACGACACAGTGACATATACAACAAATAGCGTTAGAAATGAAGAGATCATGCACATTCTGACATCAATGAATGCTGTTTGGTTTGTACATATCAATGATTTTTTCTTTTTTTTTACACAATCGAATGACATTTGCAGTCGAGCAGATTTTTTCTAAATGTCATTCAGCGTTAATCTTTTTCATTTTTGCTGTTTAGGTGAAGCATTTTATTCCAAATTCAGACTAAATTGAGGCATTTAAAAAAAAAAATTATGTACAGAACGGAGATTGCTGTTTTGTATTGTTCAATTTTGTAAAATTGTTTTTGTACAATTTGCAAAGTGTGTATGAGTGAGAAAGTGTGACAGTTGTTTGAGTGTAAGAGTGTGTTGTTGTGCTTGAAAATGTTTGGTGTGTTCATTGTTTGTTGAATTTGGTTAATGTTTGCCCTTTAGACTCCGGTGTCCGAATTCAAAAATCGGATTTCCGATCAACAAATATTTACTGGATTTTACTGCTTTTTATTGGACTTTTTGTTTTCATTTACAGCTTAAGCTTTTTCCATGTCTAATGTTCTCTATTTAAAAAAAAAAATACTTGGTTTGATTGGTTCTATGATTTTCTGAAACGACATTTAAACTAAGCGTTTTTTTTAGTGTTCTGGCTGCGAGCATCAAGTCATATATATATTGTTGCCATAAAACAGTGCTTTTTACTGATTTTAAATACGAAAAACCTATTCAGTTTTGTAATAAAAATAAAATCCATATTTTCAATGAATGAGCTCGCATTTTACTGTCTTTTGAATCGATCATCGCATTTTATTCGTTTGGAAAAAAAACAGATAATATGATTTTGTGATTTTTGTTTTGTGTGTGCGTGTGTGTTTGTGGCAAAATTGGGCTGGTCAATTAACATCTTGTGGATCTCATCATTTCCAGATTTTTGAAATTTTGTTTTCATTTTCTTTTCCTTTTTCTTTTAATTTCTGAATTGATTTCTCTTGTTCATGGCGTTTATTTCATGGCGCATAAGCATTTATTTGTTTTTACCATTAACAATTCGAATCGAACTAATAAAAATATTTAAAATTAAAAAAAAACCTATGTAATAGGACACAAGTTATTTTCCGTTTATTTTCGGTATGAGCTGCAACAAAGGCATTCAAAACAGATCATAAACAAGAACAATGTGTTTAAGCAACATATATATTATATTGCACATTAAGTAAATGTTCATACGGTACAAAACATAAACAAAAATGTTGGTAAAAGACAATATTCAGGTGCCAGAACTTACTTGAGAACAAGTTGTCATCGTCTTCTTGGCCGCAATTGTTTTTTTCGAATTTAAAAATGTTTGTTCAAATTTTTATTGCGTTTTCATGAATTTATCAATCGCATTATTTTTTTGGTTTAGAGGGTTAAAAATGTATGTTTTGTTTGTTTGTTTGTTATTTTATTTTGGTATCACTCATTCCAAACAGGGAATGCAGTTCAAATTAATTATGGACGAGAGCATTTATAAGAACAAATACAAAATATAAAAAAGAAAAAAAAAACATGAAAATTATGACATTTTAGTTGATTCAGAGGATTTGATTATTGGTCAAATTCAAATTTTTACATAGGTTTTAAAATATCGCATCTCAAATTTTAACTGAAAGCTTAATGATTTTTGAAATCGAAAATTGAATAAGAAAAAATGAACGACAGAAAAACAGAAAAAATTGTCACAAACAAAATGGAAAATGAAAAAAAAAACGATAAAATCCCTCATCAATGACACACCGACCAAGTATTCGATATTTCAATTGAAAATGGTTTTGAACTATTGCCTGACATTCTTTCACAAGTAATCGTCTGACAGCCCTTGGAGCATTAACGCAATCTGAAGTTGTACTTCAATCAAACTTGTTCGCAAAAGTCTTCGATTTGTGGTGTTTTGGGGGGGAGGCGGGAGGAGATTGACGAAATGTGAAACGTATACGTTGTACACAAATAGCAGATAGACATTGAGTGCACGGGTGCTGAAATCGATTTTTTTTTGAAACCACGAATTGTGGATTGTACAAAATCTCAATTTTATAAATTCGGTTGCTGTTGCAATTGCGATTATTGAAAATTGTGCCGACAGAATGGTGGAAGAAAAGTTTTTGTTTTACACAGAGACAGAGGAGATAGAGAGAATTGTGGCAACCTTGGGCAGAGTTGAGTGTTTTTTTTTCTTAAATTTATTTTTGGTGCACAAATATCAGACCAGTTGAAATGCTATAGCACCGGATAGAATGAGCGATTTTAATCAAAGTTTTTAACACAAAATCTAAAGTATTCGAACTGCAAAATGGAATCAATTATTCCAATTGTATACGAAAAAAAAATGATTAAAATGACACATTGATCCAGTGATATTTGGATTTATCAATCTTGATAAATGACAAATCTTATTTTGGTTTTTTTAATACAACATAATACGTGTTTTTAATTGGTTTTGGCTCTCCATTCGAATAAATATTACATCTAATACGAACAGATGGTTAAAAAAAACGAACAGAATCATCATCTAAACAAATGCAAGAGGATGAAGATAAATTTGTGAAATCCTTTCAAAAAACGATTGTACCCGATATACAAAAATTACGACGATGAATGTAAAACAAAATCAAACGAATTGTTAGTTGACATACACTGGTACGAACGTACGAACTTAGACAATGAAAATATTCTACACAAAAACACAGATAAAAAACCAAAGAATAAAAACCAAAAACAAAAATATTCGATTTCACACTGCATAAATAGGTATTGAATGTAGTAATATTTGGTTTTTGCTTTGTTATTCAAAGAGAAAATCAACTAAATAAATATCAAAGGACAAAATATATGGACCTTTTGAAAAAAAAAAAAAAAAATAAACAACCAACACACGTGTCATCCTTTGATCGAAATATATTTCATAAACAAAATCAACACAAACAAGTGGTCTGAATATGGAATAAATATATTTTGTGAATAAATACGATAATATAATGAGAACGAAAATCACACAACGAATTACATATTCAACACTGGTTTCAACAATATGGATATTCACTTTGGATGTTCAACAAAAATATAAATAGATAAAAGAATTCGTTCAACTGTCCAAAAACAAAACGGTTTCTCTTGATTGTTTTAAACACAACAAACACAAAAAAAACAACAGTATTTTCATCATACAGAATTGACAACAAAAAAAAAACATCGACACCGAACAAAAACGAAGAAATGGAAAATTATAACGTTATATATGTGTGCATATATATCCGAAAAAAATGAAAAAGAAATTACATCTAACCTGAGAGAGAAAGAGACAGACAGACAAAATACAACGTTTGTATACGAAGAGGAACCAAACAAAAAAAGAAGAAAGGAAAAAATTATCCAAAATCAAGATAAAATTACAAAAATCACAAATCATTTGCGAGAGAGAGAGAGAGAGAGAGAGAGAGAGAGAAATAGAAAGAGAAATACAGATAAAATGAATAGAATCAAACGAAAATTAAGACTTCAACAGTTAATTTTTGTATAGCAAATACACACAAAAGAAATTACATGACATTTTATACGATACACAGTACAATATTTGGATGTTAAAAAAAATTATATTGTGCATTGTATAAATCCAAAAAAGTATCGTATGAATCCATAATTTATACAGTAAATCGTATAAAACTTTATCTAATTTTTTGTGTGTAGTTATTGCATCACGCTTCAATAATAACACGAAATTCACAAGTATTCAATTTCGACGCGAGGCTTACAAACGTTTCATTTTGATTAATCAAAAATCTGCTTACACAAAAATGTACATCTAGTTCGAAAACAAACAAACATAAAAACAAATGATATTTTTAAATGATAAAATGTTAAGAATCAAATCAAAAGCCAAATCGAAACGGAATTAAAAAAAAAAAACAATTGAATTTGGTGGTGTGTTTTTTTGTTTCATTTCTTTTTTTGTTTGGTTTGGTTTGGTTTTTGTTTTGGATTCATTTCAATGAGATACATACTTGCTCGTCCAACCATTTGTACGGCTCGGACGCCTTTCCTGAACGTGGCCACTGTGGTGATCGAAAAAACAACAAAATGAGGTAATAAAAAACGGAAACCATAAAACAAATGCGAATATGTTAATGTATGCGACATGGAGTACTGAAATTAGCTAGAGGTTTTACAAAGGTTTTTTTTGTTCTGTGGTTTTCGATTCACTTTTCTTAACTGTTAACTATTTCATTTCGGTTTTTCTCTTTCATTTGGCTTCAGTACTAATAGCGATTTCTGTTTTGTTTTTTCTGTACATAACACAAACTATATTGATAATTTGGCTTTACATCCTAATTTATTTGGCACAACTTAATTTTAACGACAACGAAAAAAGAAAGTACACAGCAGATTTACTGGTGGGTGGTGTCTGGCTTCATTGTGATTTCAACGTTTGGCTTACCAAATTTATTACATTTATAACTTTATACATTTGATTGGAAATTGCCACTTACAGACTACTGCAATACCCTGGGGAAAGTTGAGTGCGTGTTTTTTTTTCTTGGTTTGGGTTTGATATCAATAGCAAGACTGAGACAAAAACTGAATTAAATTAAACTAGCGGTCTTGGTGGTGTAACATACAGTTGTTGTTGTTTTTTTATCTCAGTATGATCAATGAACGATACACACACAAAAAAGCCCAACAAATCTCGTTTCAACCAGAAGCAATTGAATTGATTTTGGTGTAGCTATGCTGTGCCCGGACTGTATTCGGATTTGTTTTGATTTGAACAAGCCATCATATGGTATCAAACACAAGCAGATGATATATCAAATAAAGCTTTTAAACAATAACTATTTCCGTCGAAATGGACATTTGTTTTGTTGCAGATGATTGAATTGAACTGATGCATGACTGTATGAGATTTCAATGTATTTAATCAGCTGATTCAGATGATCACGAGCAAAGTATATTGGTTTGGCGGGTAAGCTCATTGAATAGTTTCACAGGATTTTCGAACAAAAGAACAACAAAGAACACAAAAAAAGAGATACTTGTTTCACATAAGACAACATTCGAAATGAATTTTAAGGTATAATAATATAATATTGATTGGTTTTGTTTGGAGGGTGGGCAGGCGGATGAAGGCAAGGAAGCCGAGCAAATTGAAACGCAGATATACATAAACAAAGCGAATTTGTCGTAGGTTGAAGCACAAATCATGCCATTTCTTTGGATGCGCTGCGCATTTACTGTCATTTTTCGCAAAACAAATCATCGTGCACGCGCTTGGACAAATAACAATATGCTGTAAGGAAGAGGAGAATGTTCAGCATTCGGCAAAATTGCCATCCGTTCATCACATCGCAGTGAAATGAAGACTGGAGTTGTCGTAAAATGAAAACCATTTTACACAACAATTAGCGACAACATTGATTGACCGACGCCGAGAAAAAAAAAAACAAAATCAAATGGGATGTGCAACGAAGTAATGTGTTTTGTGGGTGTTTTGTGTATGTGTAAGATTTTCGTCACCGAATAGCATTGCCACCATATTTTTTATTATTTACAGAGAAAGAAAGATAGAGAGAGATATAGAGAGAGAGAGAGAGAGAGAGAGAGAAATGGATATCGAGAGAGTTTTCAACACATTTGCATCGTTCAACAATCCCATTTTAATATTGTGATTTGAAATCAATTGATTGCTTAGAGGCGATGTTGATTTGTGAAATTAGTGATTAGCATAATTTAGCGGGACAATTATGTCATATCCATTGAGATGCGTCTTGCTAGCAATAACGAGCGATACAATTGGTTAATTTGTTTGTTAGATTTTTTTTTGGTTTAAATGTTAGTAATTATATTTGATTAACAAACGATAAATGAACATAGAGAAGCAGCTCGAGGTTATTTAAATGCATATAAATTAAATAAATTAGCTGGCAAAGCCAACATGGACATGTGTAATTGTTGCCAACATCCAAATTAACAATTAGATTTAATATAAAAAAGAAAACATAAACAAAAAAAATTTAAGACAAAAAAATTGCTTGCAAATTGTTTTTTGATTTTGCATTTTGATTGCATTTTTGTGTGGCGGATTAGAGGTAGATAGACAATTTTTAGATTTGATTCGTACCGTCGATGTATGTGTGACAGGCTGAATTCAGACCGTGTTTTACCATTCCAGTTTGCATCATAATCATGCCTACATCTGAAAGGGGCAAATCGTTTGTGCTGTTTTAAATTGTATTTTAATCTAAATTCTAATGTTTTTTTTAAATTGTGTATTTTGTTTTTTTCTGGTTTGGTTTCATTTATACAAATTGAACGGAACAAAAAAAAATCAATAATGAAAAGAAAAACAAATAATTTCAAAACCAAAATAAAGAAGAAAATAGTTTGAACACTGACAAACACACACTTGAACCGATGAGCTTTTCGGTCATAATTCGTTGTATAAACAGTTGTGCAACACAACTTGTGTTATTGCTTTCACACTCACACCAAACAAACATATGCAGCGCCCCTAAAGAGTATTGCGACGAATTTTCAATTTCACGCACATCAATTTTTTGTTTGGTTTTAGTTGATTGAACCCTAAAAAGCGCTTCGATTTCGGTCGCTTTATGTCAGTTCTGGTGTTTTTTTTTTCTCTTTTGGGCGGGCGGGGTGGGAATGTTCATAGCGTGAAGCAGATTTCAGTTGGCTACCACACAGAAAAAAAAGTAAGCTAAACTGATAAACAGACATCTAACACAAATGTCAAAATCCACATCGCGCGATTTCGTTAGTAATCTGTGTATATGTTTGATGTATGTTATTTGATTTGATTAGGATGATTTTTTTATCGATAAATATTTGTACCCAGGGTATTTTCAGTAATTTTTTATTGATAAAATTGGTTTTAAACTAAATAAATAAATGCAACGGTATGACTTTTGCAAGTTGATCGTCGATTCGGAGCGTTTTCATTTCAATGCACTAAGTAAAATTGATGCACATTATTTACCCTTTATTGATCGTAAATAAGCCAATGTTGGTCCATTTTCTGTTTGTGTTTCCTTTTCCGAGGCAATATATAATTTGAATTGTTTAATCTAATCGTTTCATATATGTCTGTATGTGTAATTGTGTTTTGATTTTGTTTATTGTTGTTTTTATACAATTTTTGTTGTTGTTTTGGATTAAGAATTAAAAACAGATGAATTTGTTTTTGTTTTTTGGTTGTTGGGAAATATGTCAACAACATTTGTGCTGTCTGAACGTAGAGGTGATTCGGGTATTGTTTATTAGAATGTTTGCTTTGAATTGTTTGTTTGGGGATTTTTTTTTATTCTCCAACAACATCAACAACAACAAAAAATGAAACTAAACAATAAAGTTGTCATTAAAGAAACATGCTCAATTAAAGCGATTTTTTGTGCATTTGTAATTTTAAAATTTAATAGAAATATATAAAATTTGTATATTTGACACATGATTTCGTTTGCTATTCGATTTGCGAGCGACGGTAGATCCATTTTATATGTGTGTGTGTGTGTTTCTTTTTTGTTTTTTTTTGGAGTGTGTTTTTGTATGTGTGTGTTTGTGATTTTACTGATGGTTTTACATATCATATTTTGTCTGGGTGATTGGGCTAATTAATTATTATTTAACAATATTTCATTTAAAAAGCCGAAACAAAAATTGGTTCATCATGCAATCGAACGATCGTAAATCATGGTCAATGGATTATGCGAATGGTAGGTATGTGAGTATCAGTAATCGCCACATCGGCCTCAATTATCTATTCGGACACGATTGTGTGCACTGATGCTTAGTAAAAATAATTTTATGAACTATGAACAGAGTAGTAAACGAGTCTAAAAAAATTATATATATATATATATATATATATATATATATATATGTATATATATAGAGAGAGAGATTGATATTTGATTTTTGATTTTTAATTAGGGACAGATCAAACAGACAAACGTAATTTCAATGGAGGACAAACGAAAGTTTCTGAATTAGATGAGAGGAGATTGAAATTCGAAAGAAAAACCAAAAAACACAAGAAAATTAATTTAATAAGAAGGCACAATCCACTTTTGCATATCGAGGATTTGAAATATGGTTTGTTTTAAATTGGGCAAATTATTGGTAGGTGTTCACCGCATGTATATTTACATTGAAATGTAATTCATTTATCAATGGATTGGATCAAAAATATGAAATTAAAAAACAAGATACAAACGGAAATGTTCATTACATCAAATGCACATACAAATGAATATGGAGCAGGGTTGGGAAGGAATTGATTATTTATTATCCGATGTTCATAGAATACGAGCAATTTTAAAATTGGTGCAGCCAATTGATAAAATGAAAGGCGAAACATTAATTGGATAGATTTTGGGCGAACGAATTTATGGTTCGATAGGTCCACTGTTTGTTTCATTGAAACAAAAATAAAATGTAACGAAAAACACAACAAAGGAGGACGGAGGGGGGGGGGCGAGAAGATATGTCTGAGATAAAGAGATATAGGTAGATAGAAAGAGAGAGAGTATGTGAATGTGGGTGTGTGTTAGAGATAGAGACGGATGATTATTATAAAAATTTAATGGAGGCAAATTATAGATCACTTGAGTAGTTATATTAAATATGGAACAAATCTACACAAATAGAGATAGATGTATGGTTTAATATATGTAATATTATTTAAAAAATATGGGCATTAAAGGATGTGGCAGATTATCGTAAGAATAGAATTGGTTTGGAACAAAAAAAGTTTCATAATTTTGAATTGAGTTTGAAAAAGATAAATGCATCCAATCGAATATATGTGAGTTATGATAGAGAGAGAGATAGAGAGAGAGAGAGAATTTGGATATTCAGTTGAATTTTGTTTACCTAAATCACCGAATTTATTCCTGGGTTGAGCAGTCACTGTTTTCATTGACATTTATATTTTTTGTATATGTTTGTTTGTTTGTTTTTTTTTTATTGGTTTTGCATTTTGTTTACGTTTTTGTTTCAGTTTCGAATGTTTGTTTGTTTTGGTTTTTTTTATTGTGTTTAATTGAAGGTGACATACCCCAAAAGAAAAACATTTGATAAATAATATTAGATGAATATTGCGATTGATATTATTAAAATTTTGAATCTATATTGATTGGTTTTATTGTAGCTGCTGGTTTCTAAAAATCCTTAACGCTTAACTTTATTTTTTTATTCGTTTATATTTGTAATTAAAATTATTTGCTGTTCAAGATATGTGTGTGTTTTCATAAATTTGTTTCTCTGTTTTTTTTTTCATTTATTTCCCAAATGGTAATTATTTTCGCTTTGGTCTTATGCGTTGTCAAAACGAAAATATTGCCACGTCGGTTCTTATTTGATTAAAAAAAAATCGTTTTAACTTGATTTTGAATTTTATTTTAGAAATGTATTCAAATTAGAAACGATTGAAAAAATGTGTATCAAAGTTAAGTGGTCCGTTCTGTGCACCATTTGCATTAAATTTTATTGGGATTCTCAATATGAGTGTAATGAAATCGGCAATACTTGGACCACTTGTGGCTAAAATAGGCATTTTTGTCGCTTCTTATATATGTTGAAAAAAAAAATAAGAAAAAATTAATCAAATTGTAAGTTTATTATTGGCCTGATACACTGTGGCACTGTGAATCAAGTCGCAATAAACTTGCTCCAATTTCATGAATAGATAGACATTTTGGATAATACTTACAATTTTTACATTTACACTTTTTGATTAACGTTTCATCTTTTATATCGTCATGACAGGCCTTGCAATAAAACCAAGCGCTAAACAAAAACAAAAAAAAAATTGTCAACAACAACAAATGAACAATTAAGAAAATGTGATATTTTTTTGTTTGTCAGTCGATTTATCAGTTTGAAAAATGCTGCATAAATTTGTGAAATGAAATATGAACATTGTAACATTTACCGTTTAACTTCATCGGCACTTTGAGCTATGAAAAATCCTTGGGTGTTCGCTTGGATTTTAGCACCACGTGGATTTATGGAAATTTTACTATCGATGCCTTCTTCCGTTCCTTTAATCTCAATCGCCAACAAAAGTAGCTTTAATTTCGTAAAGCATAATCTAAACCGAAATGGTAATGATATTGGGACAAACGAAACAAAAAAAAAAACAGAGAAAAGAAATTCATTAGATTCACCATTTTTCTTTCTCACACTCGCCTGAATGAATCACAAGAAGAAACGAAATGGGTTTGCAAACGATTTCAAAGCAAATGAACTATGAAAAATGTATTAAAATACGGAAAGCAATCAAAATCTGTTCGAAGATAAACAACAGAAGAAAAAAAAAATAGCGGATAGGGAAGAAAACAGAACAATGTATATATATAATATATGTATAAATTGTATATACGGAAACGAACGAAATCACTGTGTGAACTGTAATTGATGAGTGGGTCAATGTCATAACTGAGTTTTTCGATTACAGTTTGCGAACAATTGATTTGTATTGCATGAATTACAAAGCGAAATTGAAATACTACAAAATAACGGTAATTGGATTTTTTTTTGTATTGTTCAGCACAGGAGCAGAAATGTAAAATGGTGTGAATAAGACAAGTATGTGAAATAAACAGAATTGAAAATGTATGGAATGAAATCATCGAATTTGTGTTTTACGAAAATGTTATTTTTGACTGGTTTTTGTTCGTTTTTTTTATATTGGTTTTGATTCGTTTTGAGTATTTTGCCAATTTATCTAAAGATTGTCCATTGTCTATTCAAATTAAACTAAAATAATGAAATTATTTTTAGATTTGGTTTAAATTGCAATTTACATGCTTCGTATAAAATATTATAATGTTCTTGTGTTTTAATTTGATAGGTTTGAGGCCAATTCCGTTTTCTATCAATAAATCCACATTCGAAAATCACACGAAACACATCATGCAAATTCGATTTGCAAATTCAAATAACATATTCAATATAAGGCAAATAGATGTAATAAAATATGTAAACATATGGTAAATCTGCAAACTGCAAATTGTAGTTGTGTGAGACAACTGTGGTTTTTGGTGTTTCTTTGCAAAAAATTGTTTTTTGCACTTTTAACAAATGCTAGTGTCTTCTAAATTAAATAATTAATGTTCAATTTTGAATCATTGAAGAAAAGCACAAAGCCATCACAATTTATGTACAAAAGTTGTTTTATTTTAAATGTAAAGCAACGATTTTTTTTACTTGGGACTTAACAAAGCATACATCATAAGATAGCATAAATAAAATGCTGTATATAGTTTTGCAGCTAGTGATCAAAGACTTTCAAATGAACTTGCTCGGCCATTTACTGTTTTTTTAAGTGTTTTGTTCATAGTTTTTTTTTGTTCATTTGATAAAAAAAAATTAAGCTTCTAATAGGCAAAGAACACAACTGATCAATAAAAGCGATTGTAATTTTGGTTTTGGAAAATTGTTTGGCAAAAAAAAGCTCAAGCTTTGTTTGACGGCATTCAAAAGCTTTCTATCTCTCTAAAACAAAATTCCTTTGCTCTGAGCTACTGGCTTGACACAAAAAAAATGATATAAAATTGATCCTCGAACATATGAAACAGAGAAAAAGGGCAAACAATTTGCACCAGATTCGAAAAAAAGATTGATTACTATTTCAAATATATAGTAAGAAAAAAGAACAGGAATCCCCAAAAAGTGAATGAAGAGAACGCTTTGAATTTTCTATCCGATGTGTGTCGAGTTGATAAAATGTGTTTGATTGTTTTTTTTTTCAAAAATAAGTTTCAATTTCATTTAAAAAAATGAAGGCGTTTTATGAACGAAAATCTAATCTAATTTGGATATATAAAAAAAACACAAATCTTTTATTGAAGGTTGAAGGCAGTCGATTGTCAATGTTTGCTCTTAAGGCAACATGATTAAAAGTCAGACAAAATAAAGTTAGGTTAGTTGGATCGGATGTTGTTGTTTTTTTGGCTTAACTACACTTTACTGACACTCAATAAACTAATATACCCCCCTATCTCTTAGAGGGAGGGCGAGCGCCATTTTTTTGTATATATGTGACCCATCACGCCGACATTAAATTCTTTAGTTCATTGAGTGTCAGTAAAGTGTAGGTGTGCCGTTTTTTTTAAATTTCAGTTTTCTTTGAAATTCGTAATAATCGAGACTAAAATGTTCTAATGTACAAAAATAAAATCGTTTGCGATGTGTTTGTTTGTTGGTTGGTTCGGTAAAAAAAAAACAAACAAAGAGACAAAAAACGGAAAAAATCAACTCAAACGGATAATACTAGTACAGTTAGTGTGTTTGACTAAAGGTTCTTACTCGCTGGCTTGCGGGAAAGTCATGCCAGTAAATGAAGGTGATAAGGTTTCAGTGTACATCTCACATCCTGTACCCTGTAGATAATCGTTTTGCCATGCCTGCGTATCTGGCGACTGTAAAATAATAACCAAATACCAAACAATGTTTTTGTTTAGGCCCAATTCGTTTTCTCTGTTTTTGTTTTGTTTAATTTTTTTATTTGGTTTATCACTCCTATTGAAATGGTTATTTTTTTTTTTAAATCACACAAATTAGTTTCCAGCAAAAAGGAAAGAAAAAAATGTATGATTTTTTTTCGGTTTGTTTTGGTTTTTTAACGATTTGAGCCATCGACTACTTTCAATGACCGCATCAAAATTTAAAAAAAAAAAGTTCAACATTTTTATCATTTTTAAAATCATCTAGATTAGCATTAGTTCCAACAAAAACACCAAACTTTTATGGAATTATTCGATTTCAATGATGAAAATAAGTGTATATTATGTGAATGAGCAAGGTTGGGGAAAAAAATCATTTCATCCAAATGGTGTTTTCTTACACGTTGCCCCTCATTACATTCTGCATATTTAACGCATCAAATTCCGAGTCAACACAAATCAAACTACAGCAAAAATAAAATACATATTTCCATTCGAGATTTTTTATTTTGTACAAAAAATCATTTCCTATCCAGTTTCAAAACAATAAAGACAACAAAAAAAAAAACAATATAATGTAACAGTAGAAAAACGAATTTCATTTTTTCCTTCCATTTATGCAATTACAAAGGAAAATACTGCGGTAGCAAAGTAAAATTGATGTAATAAATTGAGTGAATTTGCGAGCAACAATTTTCTCATTTGAAAAAAATTAATGTTTCATTTATGAATCAAAGAAAATTAATCACGCAAATATTTGTTTTAGTGAGATTGATTCTCATTTTGAATATACATCATCCAGGACAATTGGAACTAAAACTTAATGGTTTCGTTTTCGAATGCGACAACATCAAAAATCAATAATAATTTTTTTTCGAAAATGAAAAGGTATAAACGCATAGAACTCAAATTGAAATAACAACATCGATAAGCTACGATTTTTTTTTTTGGAATCACAAACAATTCCAAATTGGTTGCGTTGGATCAATCGCTTTCGTACAAAGACAACACAGCACACGCACGCACACAGAGACTAGAATTTAACAGACAATATAACACAGTGAAAATAGAAACAAAACAAAACAAAAAAACACACACAAATAAAGATTGATGTAACAGTGCTAATGATTCCACAAAACATTAGCAAATCCATAACGTGGAGTGTTGGACTTTGTGTTAATGGAATTGCTGTTGTTATAAAAAGCTTGACATTTAAGTTTCAAGACCTTCAAATGAAGTCGATTTCATCTACGAGTGGCTTTGAATCATTGTTTTATTCTTATGTTTTTTGCTTCTCTAAACATGACACAATGAATGATTTATGACAGACTAGCGCAAAACAGACACAATCACTCGTTCACTGTATTTTGTTCTTTGTTGTTTTTTTTGTTATTTTGTTTTTTGCTGTTAATTATTGCGTTTTAATAAGACAAAAAAAATGCAGAGAACTTAAGACAGAAGCTGAAATTAAATCAAAATTTTTTGCTGACAATTGCATTAATAATGGGGGAAACGAAAACAAAGCATTGGTATATAAAACATCACACATACAACATTAATCATATCATAAATTTGATCAATTTGAATTGTACGTTAGTAAGTGCATTAAAGAGCCATTTGGTAGTGTTGGCTCGTCACAGTTACTCATTGCTTACTTGCTTAATGGTTTTTCATTAATAAATGTTTCAAATGTTTTGTACAAATGCAACAATAAACAACGACTTTTAAACATTAAATAAAGTATACACACGCACACACACGCAAATATTTGCAAGGTTCAAAAATTCATACAATAAAATAGCTGAATTGCGTTGAGCCAAAATGAATTAATAGTATTTAATTGTGTGACAATATTTGTGAAAATTGAAATTGATTTGCACTGCTGTCTATTGCTATCAATTGTATTTATTCACACAGTGTGCCATTTTTGTTTCCCATTAAATAGAATCATGTGCATTGCACAGAGGTGTCGGTGGTTGTGCGGAATTATCTTCAATTTTTGAAAGTTTTTTTTTCGAGAGCTCAACCAAGGGCACCAACCTCAAGAGGAGTACATGTGCGCCAAAAAAAGGACCAATACAAATTTGATTAATTCAAATTGAACTCAACACAACACAACTCATTTTCGATACATAATCTAACTTAGGAGTGAATGCGTTTCTTTTTTTTTGTGTATATTTGTTACGATTTTTCGTTTTGTCAAATTCAAATTCGATTTCATTTTTTAAAATGTGGTTTGTTTGTCGATAGGCTGATTCATCCGCAAATGAAAAGTAAACGTAATGCGTGGATATTTTTTGGTTTTTGGTTCACTTTGTGGAAACTTACTCAGTGGCTTGCGCAAATGGCATGCCAATAAAGGACGGACTTAATGTTTCCGTATACATTTCCATGCCGGAGCCGCGCAGATACTCATTTGTCCATATTTGCATGTCCGGTGACTAAATATTATAATCAATGGATAATCATGGTGTTTGATATGGAATGAATGGGTTTTTGGTTTTTGGTTTTTCGTTTTGCAATTACAAATTGACATTTCAGAGTCTGGTTGAAAATTCGATATATGTGCAATTTACATCCGATGCTAAAAATGGTAAAAATTCACTTTTGCTTTCGACTGATGCTGTTTTTCATTCGAATAAAAACAGTATCTATCCGCACAAATCATGTGGCTATTGTTTTGTTATTCTACACTACTATTGGACCCACTGCAAATGGATTCAACACAATTGTTGTCTTTTGCCTTTGATCTTGTTCTGTGTTGAATACATTTGCATTGAATCGGCGCTAACATTTTCTACTATAATTCCAATCAAACGATATTTGAAATTATGACCACACGAAACAATAAAAAAAGACAAATAATGATATGTTTGTTGCTAAATATATGCGTTTTGTGTCACTTTTTCTCTCATTCAGAAAATTCCAACCGCACGAATACACGAATTTCCTCATCAATATTATTAGAAAATATTTTCACAATTCATAAATGTTAGTGTTCAATATATTTATATAGATGTTTGTTTTATTTTTCTTTTTTTAAATAGATAAATGTTTTATCGCAAACAAATTGATATGAACAAGAAATACTAACCGTTTTAAATGATCTCATGGCGAATAGATTGGCCATCATGGTTGAAAAGCCAGGCGCTAGGCAACTTTGTGCGATGAAGCCCAATTTTAGTTCAGCCAAACATATCACATCGTCTCCTTGCTTCCAATCCCACGATGGGATATTTAATAAATAAGCCTACCACACACAGAAAAATCAATTTAATCAATCGAGGATTCGTATTCTAACAAACCGAATATCGGTTTGTTTTGGTTGTTTATTGAAACTGAATGTTTAATTACCTTATTATGATATTGCATCAATTGGATGATCACTCGAATGTCATCGCTGTAATTTTTTATCGAAATAACTCGCATAATATTGGCAGCATCTTCAGCGTCTGGATCTTGACAATATTTATTGGCTAAAACTAAACAGGCATCAGCTTCATGTACCTAAATGAATCACAAAACACACACAAAAACGCACAAAAAATGTTTTGATGAGTGAGTCTATTTGACGAATGAATCTACATCAAAAGCTCTAAAGAAAACAGTTTATTTGCTTCGTTTATTCGAGTGCGTCTGTTTTTCTCTGCTTTATTGTCGTTTATCCCAAGCTTTCCAATTGTTTTCTTTTATTCAATTGAGAGTTTTCAATTTTGATTTCTTTCTTGTTCAAAGAAAAACAGTGCTCACGATAATATCAATGTCAAAAGCCATAATGTGTATTGCATTTTATTTAGATTTAAAGAAAAATTTAATCTCGATTGATTTCATGTTCAGATGAATTGATTCATTTTATTATTTTTATTCATTTTATTTGTTTTTCTTTTTTCTTGTTTGGTTCAATTTCTTCCAGTAAAGTGTGTTTGAAATTGTCAAAACTAAAATATAGAATTTAAAAAAAAAATGAGTTGAGAAGAAGCTAAAAGCATTTATTGATTGAATGAATGCATGTGAATTTGTGTGAAAAGCATTTTCATTCAACATTTTTATTGTCAGTTTATATAAGCCATTGCAATTTTCACATGGCATTCACATGGCATTCAATTCAATCGATTTGATTATGCACATTCCATTAAAATCCACAAAATTCACAACAGATTTTCAATATCTACTAGTTTTGAGCATACTAAAGCGAGGTCAGCGTGCATAATTTGGTGTGTTATGTGTCATTTTGCGCTTTATAAATTGCTTTGTTTTATAATATTGTACATATAGATTTGTGTTAACAGGCGAACATTCAACTAAAAGTCAACAATTAAGTTCCAGGCGAAAAGCCCTAACGAATAAATAACGATGCAGCCATCTAGATGTTATGTGTATATAGGACATGTTTTTAAATCAACGGCATTGTTTATTGTTTTTGGATGAAACTGACATGTACAGTTTCTGTAGAAGGAATTTGCTAATTGTTTGGAATTGTTTCACTCAAAAAGAGACAAATATACATATGTAAAATTCGATGATGAATGTAAATGGTGTGGAATTTTGTCATTGTAAATTTGTGTGTGTGTGTGTGTGCATTTGTTAAAGGTTAAATTTTGGTTCGGTTATTTCTTTGGAATTTTTCGACCCATTCGAGAATGTTATCAATGAAATTGGCATTCGTTTTTGGTTATAATTTTTATTTGTGTCTGTTCTCTGATGAAAATATGATTGAATATTGGTCTCTTTTCGCAACTATATATTATATATCAAAAGAAAAACAAAACAAAAAATGGAATATGTCCGAAAAATATGTTCGGCGGGCTATAAAAGAGTAAGCGAATTCCTGAAGAATAGACAAAATCAGGAGGTGACGTAACTAAAATGAACCTAAAATGAGACGACAGAGAGAGAGAGAGAAAGAGAGAGTGAGAGTGAGAGTGAAAGAGAGAAAAAGAGAGAGAGAGAATATTGGAACGGAGGGGTTGGAGAGGGAGGCATTGATTTTTTTTACGTCCGACTTACCAAACAAGTTGTTCATAGCTTTTTTTAAAGCTATCAATATGAAATATGACTAGCTCCTATTACTAGTGACTATAGCACATCAGAAGGAATGTGTATAAAATCAATAAAATTCATGTGTGTGTGTGTGTTTTTTTTTAATTTTCTTAAATAATAATTGTAGTATATAAATCAACATCTGGATATTCAGACACGGCGTGCTTTCCAAACTGTTTACATATCACAATCTAGTTTTTTTAGCGTGCTAGAAAATCTCGTTTTTCTTTCAATTGTGTGGCTATGGCCGCACACGAAAATCATTCAGACGACAACAAGGGTCTCTCTGGCAAAACGTCTAAGTGGATAGAAAACAAATGGTACACAGTTAATGTGTTTTGCTCAGTGAATAAATTGGAGTTTTTAGTATTCAACTAGTTGAAATACATGGGGCGAGGGGAAGGGGGCAGAAAAAACATTGGAAAAACCGGCGCAGAAAAATAACTGGGTCAACTGGGAATCTGATTTGACTGAATTTTTACAAAAATGCAGAATAAATGATGGTTTTCATGAAATTTGGTTTTTGTTCGTTTTTTGTTTTTGTTTTTGTTATGCTTTTTTCATATTGTTTTTTCAATTTGTACACAAACAAGGGAATGCAGAAAATACAACTATCCGGAGATTGGCTCTTTTTCTACCTTTTGTTAGTAAATTGGTTACTTTTTTTTGAAAATATATTTTTGTTTGTTTGATAGCATAAAATGCCCATAAGCACAACTAACATTACACACAGAAACGCGCACAACCAAAAATAAAATTTTGTGTTTTTTTTTTTATCAACAAACGAAAATGTTAATCAAATGAATTTAAAATCAAATTTAAACTGTAACAAAAAAATAACAATGAAAATAAAAATGGTACAAAAACATCGTCAAAATCATTTCGAACATTCATCTTAAAAGGACTTTATGTATTTCCTATTTGTCCACACAATTTGATAAAATTCTTCGTATGCCACATCGCACCCCGTTTAACAATTAACAATACCCGTGCATTTGTTTTGGGGGGGAGGGAGCGAAAAATTGATATGTGTACGCTTACTTAAGCTTGGCTCAACGTTTGCGCCGACAAATTGGAATACGAAATAAAATCCAATTTAAAGATTTTTGCTCAAAATCAATCTGTTTACATCTAAATTACTTCCATTGATTGTTTTGTTCAAACCACATACATTGACATTGAATAGAATTCTAATTCGGAATAAACTTTCGTTCAAATTAATAACAACAGAAATTCAAATTGAATTTATAAAATTAAAGGTGATTACATTTTACAAAATATGTAAACAGATAAACGTAAGTTCTGAAACGAACACACCAACAAAATGGAAAAATAAAATTGACAAACACCATATTCAAAGAAAAAAAAAAAAAAAAAACAAAAAAAAAACACAAGAACAAAATCAAAATCGAAAATGAAACGACAAAATGATAAAATGAAAATAAAGGGGTAAACGGTATTTGGGTGCCACAAAATGTTGCAGATTGTACTGTTTATGTTTTGATTAAATTGAAAATCGCTTGAATCAGTTCAAGTTGTTTATTTTTTTTATACGGTATGGTAAATTATACATAAAAACGCCTAGCATTTCGATAAAATTAGCATTGTTTTTTTTGCAAGTCCATTTTTTTCAGTGTGTTTTTCAACTGTTTTTTTTTTTTTGTTATTTTGTGTGTTACACATTCTTTTGATTTATTAAAAAAAAAAATCAAAAAACATATTTTGGTTAGCATTATTTTGTTTGTACAATTAAAAACATCAATAGCACCATCTTATGCAAAAAATGGCTTTACCTTGACGCGTTGCAGATCGATGGGATTCATTATAGTTCCTTGGAAGAATTCCACCGTTGTAAAATGACGTTTAAATAGCCCTTCTAATTCCAAGTCAGGTGGTTTTCTGATTGGCATTTGTTTACGCAATAGTTTTTTTTTTCAAGAATTGAATGGTTTGCGGGGTTTTTATTTTGATTACGTTTATTGGTTTCGTTGCAGTTATTTTTGGTTTTTTGTTTGTTATTTTTTTTGCAATTGCGTTACATTTTTAATGTTTGGTTTCGCACGATCGAAATTGGACGATATGATTTGGTTGATTTGCAATTTTGCGAAAGAATTATTTTTTTGTTTTGTTTTTTAGTAATTTTCGAGTGATGGTGTTCGAAGGATGGATAGGAATTCGTTTTGTATTGGCATTTTTGTTTTTAGTTTTTTGATAAGATTCGTCGCAGAGCAGAGTTGAGTGTGTGTAAATTTTTGTGTGGTTTTTTTTTGTTCATTTTCAAAGAAAAAAAAATACAAGTAAAAAAAAGAAGAAGAAAACAAGTGCGAAAAAATTGAATAACGTATTAAATGATGTGTGAAAAAGTTTGGTTGATTTTTTTTCTGTAAATCGATTACGACAGTTAAATGAGTTTTTTTGTTTGTTTTGAATGGTAATAGATAAGTTGGGAAGATTCAAGTGAATTAGGATAGTTGGGAGCTTATAAACTAAAATTGTACGCTGTCAAATCGGACAAATAAATCCATTCCAAAAAGGTGTTAACATTGTTTATTATTTGTTCCGCATATGCTTCGTTGATTAAGCTGTGTTAATAGGAATTTGTTGTTATTTGTTGGAAGTCGGCGAAAATTTCGATTAAATAATAATCATAAAATGCATCGTTTTTTTCCCCACAAAAAAAAATCAGAACGCGGTGAAGAGTTGCTTCGAAATCACTTCAAAAATGATACAGTCTTTTGTGTGTGTGTGTGTGTGTGTGCAAATATCATAGAAATTAGCTGTGGTCTGATCACTCAATAGAAAGGGTCCTTGCATCGTTTTGATTTGTTTTTGATTCGCATGCATTGAAAAGGATTGGCATAATTTTTTTTTTTTTTTTTTGGCTGGAATCAGTTTTGGATCAATGAACTTTACACATTTGTAATTTAATCGAACGAATGAGTATACAATTCATTCGAAGTATTTCAAAAAAAATTATCACATTATGTACATGGGTGCGGCTGTGAATGTGTTGGCTGATGTGGCCAAACTTCACACAACGCAATTATTATCGCGTTCAAGAGAATAAATATTTGAAACTGAACTAAAAACAAAAAGCAGGCATATAAAATGATCGCCTTATATTTCTAATTCAATATATTGCCAAAAATAAAGTACAAATCAATTAATCAAAACTAAATGTCAATTATTTGTCCTAAAAAAAATACAACACTACGTAGATTCACTGATCTTGTGTGTGTGTGTGTGTTTTTTTTTGTTTCACTAGTAAAATTTTTGATATTTTGAATGAATTGATTAATTATTAAATGGAAATATAACAAATAGTTCAAAGAAGAAATCAAATGACATAGACGTTTACGGATTAAATTTGTATTGATTAGTATTTTTATGTGTTGTGTTGTTTGTTGTGAACACGAAAATAACTTGAATTGAAAAAAAAAACAAATTATTAAACATGGTTCTATCTAACTAAACAGACTGACATGTCAACGAAACTATATTGAGGAAATTCTGAAGCCACTCATTTAATTGCTTGCTAACATTCATTTGATTATTATAAATTGAATTTATTGTGTTGTTTTGATCTGTTTCGCATTTGCAAATTTGATTTTAGTTGTTTTGACCATTTGCTGAAACAAACGTTCACATTGAGACAGATTTTATGGTAACGTGGCACCGTTTAGATGGCTATTGAAATGCTTCAGGTTGACACGTTGCGTTATTAACGCATCAGTGAATCGCCCTCTCTCTCTCTCTCTCTCTCTCTCTCTCTCTCAGTGGACAAGAGAGAACTGGCGAGAGAGAGAGAGAGAGAGAGAGAGAGAGAGAGAGAGAGAGAGAGAGAGAGAGAGAGAAATAGAAAGAGAAAAGATAAAAAGAGACATGCGACAATAGCCAAGCCCAAGCGCGTCTACGTTCAGTATTTCCCTAATATATGTTGCGATGGTTGATAGATTAAATGTTAGGTTAATTGCTTTTATCCAAATGGCCAATTCATAACACACGAATAGAAATAATTTTTTTTTAAATTTCAAACTAAATGAAAAATGAAATCAGACAAAGAAGGAAAAAAAAGTGGTCAAAACAAACGGATGAAAATGAAAACGTGAGCAATCAATTTCGTTGAGATAAACAACAATTGCATAATGCTCAATGCGATTGGATGAAGAATTCAAAACAATATGGACAATTAGAGGCAAACAAAAAAACAGCCAAACAGAATTTGTATGCTTTTTGATTTGCCGGATTAACAAAATATCGAAACAAAACGGACGAAGGAGAATAAAAAAAAAGATGTAAAACGAAAATCCAATGGACTGGGGAGAAAAACAAAAGAAGTCATCTAAGTTGAAATGGAGCATAGTTTTAAATCCAACGCCAGTAAATAAAAGAGTGAATGTGAGAAGTTGAAATGATTGTGATAAGATATGAATCGAAATAGAAAAATTATCGTCTTGTCTTGTCTAGTATTTTTTATATTTTTTATGTTGGTTTTGATTATTTTCTCTTTTTTTTCGGTTTCGGCTTAACTGTTTCTTCGTTCAAATGATAATTTTAGTTTTTGAAGATTTTTCAATAATAATGTTGTGTGTGTGTGTGTGTGTGTGTGTTGAGCGAATATGATTTTTCTTTTGGTTTTTGATTTTTTTTTGCATTTTTGCATTTTGCTTTGAGACAAAGAGAGTACGGTTTTGTTTTGAGTTGGTTGAATTTAAATACCTTGACTCGTTCCAAATCGACTGCATTCATCATTGTTCCCTGAAAAAACTCCACCGTAGTGTAATGACGCTTCAAAAGTCCTTCTAGTTCCAGATCAGGCTCCTTACTATAATTTGCACGATTATTGCATTGCGTTTGATTTTGTGCGTTGTGTCAATTCATAAATGCATTTTGTTTGTTTTTTTTTTTTTTTTGGTTTCATCGTTGCGATTTGTATTGTGTCGCGTAGAAAAATAGTTCGTTCAAATTCATTTGGCAAACACAATCCGATTTTGAATTGTGTATAATGTGTTCACAATTGTCGATGTTGATGGGGGATTTATTTGTTTGAAAATGCATGTTTAACACGTAATTCAGTAGAAGTATTAAAGTTTCAACCAGTCTTTTGCGGGATTTGGGATTTTTTGTTTTGTTTGGAAGGGAGATAATTGGGACTATGGGACCGGATTCTAAGGGTAATCACTTGATTCCATTGAAAGTTGAGCGTTTTTCCCGGTAAAATAATCTCTGCTGATTCAATGATTTGATTGATTAACTTTTCTCAGACAGATCGTTTATAAAAGCAAAAGCTCAACATTCAATGCGAATATCGGTGAGGTTTTTTGTTCGTTTGTTTGTTCACCGTGTTTTTTTTTGGTTTGTTCTTGTCGTTTTGGAAAGGCATTAGATAAAGTGTCTTACCGATGTAAAAATACAACTTCAACGTCAACATCTTCACGATCCTCGTGCAAAAAATCCTTGAGAAAATGTGATACCGACTCGTAGGTTATGTGACCGCATACAACAATGTGCCTGTTGTTGATTGGATTGATCCGCGGGCAAAACGCGATTATTGGTTAATAAGCCAATTGTTGTGTGTTTGTTTTTTTTTTTGTTGGATTTTCGAATGTGAAACACATTTAAAAAAAATGGAATAAAAAGAAATATATTAGAATATTGAAATGGAAATATTTTAAATTATACTTAAATTTAATGTTTTTTCGAAGATGCATGAAATGTCTGAAAACATCGCTAAAGAATTCATTTGCTTAAAATTTAACTGGCAAACACACTGATGTCTTAGTACGAACAGAATGTTATGCGTAAAACGTCAATGTTTTCATTATTTTCCAATGTAGACAACAATTTCATGCAACTTCCAAAAAGGTTCGCTGCGTTTTCGTTTCGATTTTATATTGAAATTTATATGCGGCATGACAAAATCAAACATTTATAGATTTATTTTATATCTGGTCAATTGAATAATAGCGACTACTTGAGTTTCATTGAATTTTGTTTCCTTTTTTTGGTTGTTGTTGTTGTAATGTAAAAATATTTGATCGTGTGATTTGTGTGTGTGTGTGTGTGTGTGTGTGTGTGTGTATGTATGTGGTTTTGATGTTTCGATTTTTATCAAATTCAAACAAAAATGGTATAAATTATTTTTATTTTGAACAGAAAAAAAAGAGAATGTATGGTGTGTGGTAATGTGTGGAAATTATTACTTTTGTTGTGGTTAATTTTTGTTTTTTTTTTTTCACGCAAAAAGAAATGTCAATAAATTCATAAAAATTCATTTTTAAACGTGGAAAAAAAGGTGTGTAATTTTTGGCTTTTCATTTAGGAATATATGGAAAATGACATAAACTTTTTTTGTTGTGGTAAAAAAAGCAGTGTTATTTTGACGTTTACCAATCATTGTCGGAAGTTAGTTTTTTTTTTTTTGGTTCATGAAATTAAATTGAAATCAAATTGAACATATGAAAAAATATGCATACAATATCATTCGCTTGTATTATAATATGAAAACGCTAGTTTTTTGTTGTTGTAATTTGATTTATAGCTATTGGTTGTTTTGTTTGTTAAAAAATATGTTGCTTTCAAAAATCTCTATGTTAAAAGAAAAAATCGAAAATGTGTGAATATGACAGGCATACACAAGAACATTCTAAATGCATACAAAATGTTTGTGAATATCAACTACCGTTATGAGAAGATCAAGTCAAAAAAGCCCAAAAACGAACAGCTACGATATATCAATCGAACAAAGACTAGTTAAAATGAATAAAACAAATTTAATGTATCTCGATGCATTCTATTTTAAAAAAAACACACAAACGAATCGTCTGGGTAAAAATTGCTGACATTTCACACTTGCAGTTGTGATGCAATACGAAATTCAATTCCAAATAGCGCAATGTTAATAAAAACGGGTTGACCATTTTTTTATATATATACTTCGTTATGTAGAAATGCGAGCAATTCCTTGAAAATGGTGTGTTTATAATGTGATTTCTAAAGTTCACTATCGTTTGATTAAGAAAATGTTAAAGCGTGCGTTCATAGGTGCTGCTGCGGCGGCTGCTGCTATTTCAATAGTTTTTTTTTTCGTTACTTTTAATAGCCAGTTTTAATTGCATTTAATGAAGCGTTTCAAGCCTTCGACAAGAAAAATATTCACATTTTATTTTCATTCTTTTTGTTGTGTGGATTCAATGCTATTGAACATCAATGCTTGATCAGTGCAAAATGCTTAAATTTTCACCACCAGTAATTTCAGATCGAATTGAAATTAATTTTGGATTCGGTTGGCTCCAATTAAAAACCAAATTTAACGCATGTGAATAAAATTTCTGTTCATGTTCGTTTTTTTTTTTAAATTTAAATATGCTGCTATATCAAAAATACGGTCATTTTGTGGAATCGTTGTTTGAAAAAAAAGAACAAATGCTTGAAAATTAATTAGATTTAATTGAATTTTTGTTGGTTTTTTTTTTAAATTTGTATTTGGAAAATGAAACGAAACAGGAACGTAATCATAAAACGTATTTTAAATAGATGATTTTAATAGAATAGAATATTTGGAGACTCACTATAGAATTGTGGTATATCATCATTTTTATTATTCTCATTTTTTTCATTTATTAAAACTCATTCACAGCCATTCAACAATTTAACCCACACAATAGTTTCATCTTCATTTTTTTCATGTTCTTCAAAAACCATTTTTCTCTCTCTCACTTTTCGGTAAAAAAAATCAACCTGTAAAATTGCAACCATATGAAAATATTCGCATCAGACTTGTGGGAATGTTAACGGCAACAAAAAATATATGTACGAAATAATTGTCGATTGTATTTATTGTTTGTTGATGTTAGTTGATGTTGTTGTTGTTGTTTTTTTTTCAAATTAATTCAAAATTATTCATTAAATGCTAAATAAAATGCTGTCGTTCAAACAAATATGGGTTTGATGGTCGTACATTGTATATATTTCAAGCGTTTTGTAGTTGTCGAGTTTATAATTAGATTTTGAGTGAACGGGTCTCCTGAAAAAACCGTCGAAAAATTATTTTTGAGCCATGATTTTTTGTTGGATTTGTTGAATGTGTGTGTGTTTGTGTGTGTGAATTTTCTTGTTTTGTTTTTTTTTTCCTTCTAATTTTGATTAGTTGGTTGGATTGATGAAAAAAAAGTCGGTTTAAAAAAATCGAGTCGAATGGTTAAACTTAGTACAAATTAAACATATGCATCAGAAGGTATATGAACGAGAAAGAAAATAACACCGAACTAAATCAATCAAAATGAATGAATCGGTCGAAATTGAAATAGATGCACACGGATTGATGATGACAAAAAATATCTGGCCATGATGATGCAACGGATTGGTTATCTCTAATTGAAGTTTTTCTTATTTTTGTTTTTCTCTTAATTTCGTTTTTTCTTTTTTATTTTGGTATTTAGGCAAAGAAAAAATAGATTCTCGTTACTATGATGTCTAGCAAATGATGCGAAAGGTCTGCAACTATCTCTTTTTGTGTTGTGTTGTGTTGTGTTTGGTTTGTAATCTAAAATTTGTAAATAGTTGATTGATTATGAACTAATTTTATGTTGATGTTTAACTAGTGGAACAATATATAGAATTTCAAAATTTTGCTGACTACAATTTTGCGCACACTAAATGGTGGGATTGTGGTGATAGCAGTCAACTACGATTAAATGCCTTGCCACGCATTAACTAGTCGATACTAGACAAAAAAACAGTACAAAATGTCCAGATTTTTTTTACTTGTTAAATATATTCTAACTCTGCAACACTTAAAAGTCGACTTAAATTGCAATTGTTGTATGGATAAATAAATAAATAAACAATCTAAAATCGGTTGTTTCCATAGATAATGATGTATATACACATAAATCCACTAAAACAAACATGTGAAACACTTTTCTGTTGAAATGTTTAAGATGATGATTAGCCGCCGCTAATGCTACACCATAAACATAACAACATCTCTTTCGATTGTTGTTTAACTAATTTGTAAATTGATAGTTGAATACTTCAAAATAGACAGACACACTACAAACAATTGGTTTTTCTATTTGAACAAAAAAAAAAAACAATCGATGTTCCATCCTAATGTTCAGATTTAAAAAAATCGGAATTACAAAAAAACAATTGCCTGTGTCCACAAGTTCCGTGTTTAAACATTTTAAACATTATACTTTATTTGTCCACATTTAATCAATTTTTGTTTTTTTTTAATCATTCGAGGATATTCCTCGTGAGATGTTGCCAATATTTCGTCTCTTACGGAGAGACTTTCTTGCACATCTTGGTCGAATCATTTTATAATAATAATTCTGCGCATTGTTTTTAATTGTCATTTTGTTATTTTGATGAATTAGTATGACATAGACAGCAGTAATTAATTTTTGTTTCAGTGCAATAAAAAGGTATAAAACTTATTGGAAACATAAAACTTGAATGAACAAATATATTATTTATAGAGAGAGAGAGAGAGAGAGAGAGAGTGAGTGAGAGAGAGAGAGAGAGAAGTTGATTACAATATACAATGCAAATCAAATTGAATTAGTACTCATAGGCAAAAATAGTGTTAAAGTTGGTAAAATGTCAAACGTTCTCTTGCGGCAATTCAATTCAGAAATATTATACTTCGATGGGAGAGAAAGAATATTTATAGAGAGAAAGAGAGAGAGAGAGAGAAAGAGTACAGAAATTTGTTGGAGCTGAATGAAGTACTATGGTACAGCTAGCGGCAGTGCCAAGTTTGTCAGTCTATAAAATGTGCTTAGCCATCGATTTTGTTTTCGTTTCTTATTTTCTTGTCTTTGTTTCTCATTTAACGTTCCGACTCTGGATTCGAATCCGTCTTGATTGCCCATTCGAAATTTCATTGAGACGGGCGCAGACAGTAAAAGTGTGTGTTGCCAATCCCTCGTTAGCACTGAAGGTGTATACCAAATTCTCAATCATTTAATGAAATGCCGCTTGCCATTCAATTTCACTTCATTACATTTCGTTTCGTTTGTAGATTCGTTGTTGTTCGTTGGTGTGTGTGTGTGTGTGTGTGTGTGTGTGTGTGCGTGCGTATAAGCTTTATGTATCGTCGCTAAAAATAAAACCTAATTAGGAAAATGCTCGGTTTGGTGCCACACCAAGTGCCCAAGTAAAATCAAGAGCGAAAGACATTTGAAGCGTTGTGTGCTGGAGCTCACATAAGCTTTCGTCGGTAATATGAAAATCAATAAATGGATAAGTGGTTGATAAATGGATGAAATGTAAACGTCTATAGTTGAAATTGGATATTTCTTTATCTGCCGTGGCACCATTTCATTAAGGCAAAAATGTTTGCAAAAGAAATGAACCGTTCCGTTGTGTTTTTTTATTCCGGTTTTATGGCTTTGGTTGTGCGGGCGGTACAAATTCCAACGATAATTTCAAAACAGAAACGACCATTTTTGCTTAATTCGTTGTGTTTTCAATCACAATTCAAGCACACATTTCACACATACAGCACACATGCACACAACACGAAAAAACAAAACAACAACACTGTAAACAATGTGCTCAATGTAAGTCGTGCCGCCAACAACAAGATTTGAAACTTCAAGTAGCTTCAATGTTTCGAATTTAATTTGTAGACAGAATTTTGGGCCGTAAATTTAATGAACAACGATAAATTTACACCATTTGATGGACATGACAAAGCTTAGCAACAAATTGACCGCCAAATCGGATGTAAGACTTCAAACAAAAACCCCTATCTACTCAATATATCTCAGTGTTCATTGAGTGGGACACCATTAAATAGGACACTGTGACAATAACCTGAGTGTGGTGTGTTTGTGTGTGTTTTTTTTTCTCGTCTTCGCTTTCTGTGAGTTAAATTCTAATGAACTCTTTGATGAGGAGCGGGTGATATGACCGAACCAAAATGTACAAATTGTTTTGTTTGCTTTGGCTGAATTAATGCAAAATTGACACATCGTGAACGGATGTGATGATTTTGCCCGTACTGAGACGGCAGACGGGAGGGTGGTATGTTCGGTGTGTCGGCTGGTTGCAAAAATTGGATTTTTTCCACCATGTTAACGACAAGCAAACATTCAAAATGTACACTTTGATCGTCAAATCACCCGTTCCCATTCCATGCACACCACCATCACGCACTTGTTCATTTCAGTTGTTTGTTGCCTTATTCTGTTTGCACAGAGCGCGCGCGTTCAATAGTTGAAATGTTTGTTGATTCAAACTATTGAATGTATGACTAGTAGTATGGCGATGAAGTAATAGACATTAGTGTAGTACAACAATCCAATATAGGCAAGATGAACCAAATCGAAGAGTCCTCAATTGAAATTTACTAATTTATGCATTAGTAATGTATGTAACAGAATCAGGCCAATCAGTGAGAGAGAAAGAGAGAGAGAGAGAAAGAGAGAGAGAGAGAGAGAGACATAGATAGAAGGGGATGCCATCTCTATGCGATGCTGCCAGTTATTGATATGTACACTACCGTTCAAAAATGTAAGACCACTTTTATAATATAATACTATTTGAAGTAGTCTTAAATTTTAGAACTGTAGTGTATATTGTTTTTTTGTGTGGTACAAAAATACACGCGTTTTGACCGCATGACAATACTGGTGGCGCTCTCCACCGCCATCAAAGCTCTTTTATGTTTCGTTATGTTGAGTTTATGTTGGTTTACAAAATTGATGCAAATAGTGAAGTTGTACATGAGGGAAATGTAAACAATGAATGTCACAGGTTTGATGTTTGTTGGTTTGTGTGTGTGTGTGTATTTTTTTTTTTTTTTTTTGTCAAAAGCGGCAATGGAGAAATATAATGAGAAAAGTATGCAGGTGGCAACAAACTTAAAAAAAACATTGCTTATGCTAATGTGTTTACAGTGCAAAAAAAAAAATAATTTGGATATAGGAATTTGATGAAACATTAGTTTGACACAAATATGTATATTATAAGCTCAATAATTAATAATGTATGCATAAAAGTATGTAGATATGTAATATGGATTGTCAATCGGGAAGGGTAAATAGCTTATGTTGATGAAATGAAGATTCACGCATACGGTATACGTAAAATCGATGAATTTAGTGGCTAATTCGATGACAAATGGCACACACGATAATAAACAGGTCTTAAATTATATTAACATTGGTTTATTATTCTACTTTGTATATGAGTGTGTGTTTGTTCCATTTTTTTTTTTTAAATTCAATTTCAATTTCAAATACACGAATATATTGAAATTGACGTAGAAGTATATGATATCGATTTACATATATAGACAAATGACTATTTTCAGAGTGTAGTTGCGATAGTTATAAAACAATCAAATTTTTTTTAAAGAGATAGGAGTCATTTCGTATACAATTGTCAGATGAATGCGATCTTGCATTCAGTGTGACATTGTCGATATTTAGGAAAATCGATTGAAAAGAAAGTATAGATAAGTAGTTGAAATGTTGAAATTAACAAAAGAAGAAAGAGAGAAATTGAGAGAAAGAGAGAAGAAAAATCATAAGACCGAACAAATCAATACAAAAAAGCGTGCATATCACAATATCCGAAAAAAGTCTGGTTCTTAATTGATATTGATTTTTTTTTTAAACAAAAATCAACATATATCGCATTTGAATGCAAATAATGTTCATTGGCGTTCTCTGAACACGCGGATACTCCATTTACTTAATTACTGCTACGAAATAATTTGCCTGGTATGTTTGTTTCATTAAATTTGATAATATTTTTGTAAATGTGTATAAATTGGGCATTTGGAATCGATTAAATGGAAATTCGTACGCAATCTGATTTCCGTATGAAACGATGGAACCAGTGTCCAGTTCCATAAGTGTATTGTAAGAAATGTCACTTGGTTTTTGGTTGTTGTTGTTATTCCACAAAACGCAAATTAATTTCCGAAATCAATTTAACATTATCAAACGTTTGATTTATCATTTCATTCATAAGTATAATATTGCTAATTTTTTTTCATGTATGGTTTTTCACCATGGTACGCTCTCAGCCGGGGGCGGGAGTGACCAACAAAAAATTACGTTACTCTGTTTTTGTTTTTTTTTTTTTTGGTTTAATGAAAAAGTTAAATTAGCAACCACAGGATCAACATTTAAGTGTGATATAGATGTTCTCAGTTATAATTTTGGGAGACATTTCGTCTCAAATCGGTTGAAATACGGAACATAACCGATTTTCGGACGACAGATGGAGCTCTCAACCGAAATTCGGAACGAGCTCTCATATAATACTATTCCGAGTTTCGGGTGAGAGTTCCATCTGTCGTCCGTAAATCGGTTGTGTTCCGTATTTCAACCAATTTGAGACGAAATGTCATCATATTTAACCGCAAAATTGTAACTGAGTTTAAAGGCTGCTAAATTTGTTAGTATTGAGCTTTGAAAAGGTTTACAGTATACAGTATGGGTTACTTGAAAAAAGAAATGACAATTCTCAGACTAAACAAACACATTGACATCAAGATACACAATATAACTTCATATAAAATTCACCGACTATTTTGTCGCCTTCCGAGTGAAATGAAGTGCCTGCGAGCTCAGTCTCAATTTTGTTCTCATTATTTCAGTTTTATTGTTTTTTTTCATTCCCTTTTTTTGTGCGCGACAGAATGACACATTGTTGATCATCGATTCAAATTTCAAGCGGCAGTTCAATGATACCCGTTAAGCTGGGGTTTATTTAGCAGTCAATAAACTTATGCGCCAGGTGCTTCGTTCGGTTCGGAAGACGCTAAAATTACGTCTCTATACAGTGTGTGTACATACACTTGTTTGTATTGTTATTGTATTTTAGAATTTGATATAAAATGTGAAAATTTCCACCACTTTTGCTTATGTCGAACATAATTCATTCAGAAACATATTTATGGCTATATCTCATGCTTGACACGCGTTCACACGTAACAAAAGAGCCGGAATTTTTCAAAACTAAAGATAAAAAGCAATCACATAAATTAAATAAATTGTTTTTTTTTTGTTTTTAATTTATTTTTCCAACGATTTTAACGATATGTTTCACGTAATGAAGAGACAAAACTAAAATATTTAAAAAATTGAAAACAATAATGCCCGTTTCAAGTACTTTATCCTTTATTCAGGCTAACTGCTTACCCGAGCTTAACTATACGAGATATAACAAAAATGCATTTGACAGTGTTTTTTTTTGTCGATGAGAAATATGAGAAAAAGCCAAACTGTTGAAGTTTTGTTAAAATATATATTTTTGTTGTTGGATTTAGTGGTGATTGCTGATGATGGCTTATATGATCAAGTTAAAATGCATTCAGGTCGGTTATTGATTGATTCTATTATTTGTCAATAAAGTTTAAAATAATTTAATTTGATTCAAAAGCCAAATCTCATATGTTTCATAGACAAAAAAAAAACTGCCAAGTGCATTTTTTTTATATCTCGTATAGTTAAGGCTCGGATAAAAAGTTAGCCTAAAAAAGGATAAAGCACTTGAAACGGGCATAAACTAACAAAAAAAAACGATTTAAGAAAAACACATCCAATTTCCACAACAAAAATCAATCAGCATTACAGAAAGAATACAAGAATCAAAATAATTAAAAAAAAACGAAAATCTCCGTTTAAAAACGAAAAAAAAAACACAAATCAATCACAAACACTTAAATCTTTACGTGGTTATCACAAACATCAACTATTCGGTTTTGTTGTTGTTGCATATTTGTTTGGTCAGTCTTCAGTATTGCTTGAATTGTAAATTTCTATTCGCTTTCTTCGACCATAGTTGCCAGTTTTTGATCATTTTGTTGTTGTTGTCTATTTTGACTTTAGCTCATTGTCTATATATATATTTATATATATATATAAATTTATATATATATACAATAAATGTTTTTAGTGTTATGTTGGTATGTAGAGAACTTGGACCGAATAATATGTATGCAAAGCTGTCGATATTGTTTTTATTTTCGTGTATGCATTTTCATTTTATGCGTGTTTTTTTGTTATATGTTATTTCATGTAGATTATGTCGTTTGACTCAGCCAAAGTCAATATTCAAATTCGAATATTCGTGAAGCAAAAAAAAAAAAAAAAAAAAAATGAAAAGAAAAGACAATGTGAGGGAGGGCGAGGTCCACGATTATTGACATGGCATGATTATTTATTTGCTTGTCATGGTCGTTCAGTGCCATTTGTTCGGTTATATGAATGCAAAAGCCCTTGATTTGACCTGTAACTGTCTATGGCCCAACATTGTCCATATATGCACAATTACTCATGCCATTTGATGAGATGATTCCATCGAATATGCGAATTTCAATAAAAAATTTGACGAAAATCTTATGATAAGCCAAGGAAATGAATTTTGTTGTTGTTGTTTGTTGTCAAGGGAAATGAATGAAAAAACGCCAAGAAATGAAGAGAGAATAAAATATAAATGAGTTGGTTTTTAATTGGTGGGGGTTGGTTGTGGGTATGATATGTGTTTGATTTGTATTTTGGATTATAATGAATTACAGTTGTTGTTTTTTTTTTATTTGGTTTGTTTTTGTTTTGTGTAATTTTGGCTTTGCTCTCACCTTCGACCTTTTTCGTTCTTCAATGTTCCCCCATATTTGGGTCTAGTTCCAATCAAGTCTATTATCTCTGGTATACAACTTGCGAATATTGCCTGAGACACACACACGAGAGCAACACATTAACAGGAATGAGGAGATAATTTTTGATTAATTTTTGTTTAATTTGAAAAAAAAATAAGAGAACATATTAAAAGGATAATTTAGTAACAATAATTTTCATCGATTAAGTGAGAATTAGATGTTTTTTCTTTCTTCTTCTTCTTTAGTTTCATGGCTTTTTGTTTGGAATATCAAACATAAACGCATGACCAATGGGAAATCAGAAATCAAAAGCATTTAAACCAAAACAATGCGGTTTCTTGTTTTTAACATTTGATTCGGTTTCAATTTGTCAAGTGGTCTGGTTAAACAAAAATTAACAAAATAAAAAACAACAAGAATCGAAACGAATCAATTTCAGGTTCTTTTCATCAAAACTAAAAGAAGGAAACGACAAGAAGTCCAGTCAAAGGTTGATACAAAAATGTGTTAAAGAGAACATTCGTTCATTCGATGGATTTTGATCACAGTGTGTGTTATGATGATTTCAATTTAGCAACACACACAAAAAAACATAATCAACATTCAACAGTAGCACACAATTTAGTTGTTGTTGTCGTCGAAATCTATAAACATTATGTTATGTTTGTTGAACATTCCCGTTTTGAAAATGTCATTTGCTTACAATTGATTGGGGTTTGGATGTATTTGGGTTTTTGGTATTCTTATGCGTGTTGTTGTTTATTTCCTATGGTTTTTTTTTTGTCAACGGTTTGTGTTTCAATTTTCTTAGTTTTCTGTGCTGTTTTTTGTTTTTGATTTTTTTTTATTTTTTGCTTCCTTCCAGGAAAACGAATACACCTGATTCAAAATTCTCCAAAATGGACAAATTAGTTCACAGTCTAATCAACAAAATTTGCTGGAAATTTTGGTTTACCATTTTGACATTTGGATTGGTGTGATTCATTTCTTATGGTCTATTTGGTCCTAATTTTAACACCAATATTTGCGATAGATTTACTATTACACTAAAATCATTTTATCCTATAACTGTTGATTCATATATATTAGACTATTTGAAATTTTCATGCCTGAATTTCAAGTGTCGATAAATTAAACCAAAAATAAAAAAGCATTTGTGATTATATATATTTCTTATACAATGTGTATTAATATATTGAAATCTACAGATAAATTCACCACGATAAGAGTCCATTTAATGCTCATTTCGATGTTGTTGTTGTTGTTGTTGTTTTTATTTTTATTTGCTACAACATAATCTGCTCATTTGTCACATAAAATGTCATCTATAAAACTAGGTGCTTACTTCAAATTATCCTGCTATCACTCGGCGAATTCGAAAAGAAATTAACTTAGCAAATTCATCGATTGTATGTTCACGTCTGTCCATTTTTTTGTACAAACGATATTTGATTTATTTTTGTGTGTATGTGTATGTGTGAGAGAAAACAAAATGATCTATCAAAAATTATACCATTTGAATGAAAACGTTTGCGCAGAGACGATAAATTCCACTCATTCAAATTGTTTGCTATGAGAAATTCCATCCGAAAAATACACAATTCTAATATAGAAGATACGGCAAATTATTTGGAAAATGTTGTAGATAAACACAATAAATTATAACAGAAGAAAACATTTAATAAAAGAATTAAAAAAAAAATTGAATGCGAAATTGTGTGAGACAGTTTATTATATGATGCATACAAACGCTGCAAATTTTTTCCATTTATTCACTCTCACTCACATTCACATGTCTGTCTGTTTTGCAAGTGCTCCCCGCCTCTTTTTCACCCCCCCCCCCCCCTCAAGGAACAAAAGAACCAGCAATATTTTTTTTATTGGGTCACATTTTCCCATCGACATACATAATTATTTCTATATGTCTGTGTCCGTATAATTGCAATGAATAATATTAGCAATATATTGCATAATATAGCTGGTTTGAGTGAGTGTGTTTTGTGTGTGTGTGTGTGTGTGTGTGTTGTGGTGCGCGCATACACATGTTATGTACTCTCATACGCACTGACTCATCTTATCTGAGGTAGGTATCAAGTGGATATTTGATTCAGTGGCAGCGTTCATATGTGATAACTCTTTTATTCTCTCTGTCTCTCATCGCTCCAATGTGCAGTAATGAACTGAATGAACAATCAACATTGGAAAAAAAGCTCAACGTGTTTTTTTTTAATTCTTTGTTAATATTTTTCCTTTTTTTATCCATATAATTCTTTTTTAGCTCGCATGCGATCGAAACGCCAGAGGTGCGATAAACCGAATGGGTTATTTTGACATGCATTCATCGAACAATGGATCATTAATAATC
The DNA here is from genome assembly GCA_030463065.1 of Aphidoletes aphidimyza. NCBI lineage: Eukaryota > Metazoa > Arthropoda > Insecta > Diptera > Cecidomyiidae > Aphidoletes > Aphidoletes aphidimyza. The sequence continues at coordinate 20,935,541 of CM059998.1, read as the reverse complement.
ACTTGTAGAAAAATGCACGCCATCACAACAATTACATTTAGGTTGAGCTTTTTAACTGATGACATAAATTGTTCATTGGCGTCGATTTCTTGGGACACTTGTGCTACGTTAAACTCTTGTTTGTTTGTCTTATTTTAATTTTAAAATCTTGTGAAAACAACAACAAAAAAAAAAACAAATACCAAAAATAAATATGATAAAATTCCATAAATATCCGTTTTTTTTTTCTTTTTATAAAGAAAATAAACACTTCGTAATATTTCATTGATGGTTTGTGTATATCTGTACATTTGTTTCCATGCAGAGAATACTTGTTCGAATAATTTCGGATTTTGTATCGAAAAAAATCGCAATTTTTGTTTTTATAAACTATATATCAATAAATACGCCCTTCTACATATTCTGGTTTTGTGAATGTTCCAATCCTTATGCGTCTATATTTATTTACAAAATTCCAGTGAGTACAGAAAATGTACAAAAATTTGTATCGCACCCGTTTGGTACGGTTGAGAAAAGTAAAAACAATAAGTTATTATTTGATTAGGTCGTGAAGTAGTTTGTTTGGTTTTTTTTTTTCAAATAAAGGAACGAAAATTAACATACAGATAAATGATTATTTGGATTAAAATGGTCGTATGTCCAATAGAGAGAAAAAAAAACGAACAAAAATAAGAGAAACAAGATTCAAAAAAAATTATCGCTTCTAAGATGCGTGGCTGCGGCATTCAGGCTGTGCAAGCAATGTAAATTCGAAATAAACGTATAAATTAACTCACTACACTTTCAGTTTAAGTAAAATTAAACCCAACAATTAATCAATAGAAATATTATGGTTATATTATAAGAGTATAAGTTGTTATTAGTTTGTTAGCTAGTTAATTGGTGGACGGGAGTAGGGAATTGAATTAAAAAAGAAATGTGTGTGACGGTTATAGGAATTAAAGAAATTATTAAATAGTGGTAGCAAAAATATATTTATGCGACGGACGGTTAATGATGTGATTTGTGTGGTTTATCATGTGTGTGTGTGTGTGTGTGTGTGTGTGTTTATGTAGGTTTTAAATGAGTACGTGAAAAAAGTATGCCAATATGTACTCTGAAGCCAAATCATAAAGAGACTAAAAATAAAAACAAATGTTTCTGCTGTTTTTTGTTTGTTTTCAATTCTCTAAACTGCCGATTATTTAGCAGAGTTTTGTGTTGCATCCTTTTTTTTGTATCAAGATGTTATCATTTCAATTCGATCATCGGATTACACGGCTATGGACTGTGGTCTAATTTATCAATGAAATGAAAAGTATTCTTTTGTCATTTGCAAAAAAAAACGCTTCATCATCTACGGCTATTTAAATAGCGTGTCACAAACTAATTTTGTGTATACATAATCTCTGCAAAACGAAAACTATAGTATCATTTGTTTTGAACTAAACAACAAGAAATGATTTGATAGATTTTTTTTCAATAGGAATTCGAAATTAGAAAATCATACGAAGCATCGAACAAAATGTGTTGCGTGTTTTGTTGTTGTTGTTGTTGTTGTTGTTGTTGCTGTATTGTTTGATTTGACTAACAATTCGCTAAAAGTTTACAAATCTTTAGCCTAGATGTATCAATTGAATCTAATGAGTGCAGTTATAGTAAATACATGGTTAATGTTGTTCGTTATCTGATTGCTTTCTTTCACATATGAAGTATTATTTTATTAAAAAAAAAAATTAATGATGCGATAATTAGTTAGGGGAAGGAGAAATACGTGTGTTTTGTTTTATAAAAAAAATATATATAGAAACAATGCGTTAACAAGATGTAAGTTATACACAATAAATAGGTCTATATTATTATTTTAAGCTAACCGTACTCGATAAATATTGAATATGTTGATTAATAAAAGTGTTTACGTTAAAAGAAAAGAAGAGGAAGAAAACAAGAAAAGAGCAAAAAACACGAACGAAAATCATCAGAAATTTCAATGATAGAACAATCGATGGCTTTGTTTACAAGCAAATTCGAATGATTTATGGAAACGGAACAAAATGGTTTTTCATTCTATTTTAATGTTTTTTTTTTTTTTTCAATTTGTATAGAAATTCGAGTCAGTTCGAATGATATGTGAGAATGATAGAATTTGTTTGGGTGTTTCAGAGAATATTCGGTGTGTAATGAGTGTGAGTGAGTGTTTTTATGTTATTTTTTAAAAACGGAATAAATGAAATGAAACCAAACAGAAACAATTAAGATAAATTAAAATAAGGAACAACTTAGACTGATCGATGAGTTGGCCAATGATTTTTGAATAATTGAGGAAGGTGTAAATGGTGCGTGTGTAGTAAATGTGTAATTGTGTTGTTTCTTGGCTAATTGAATCACGTTTTGATTTTCCCGATTGATTTTGTTCGCTTCAAATGTTTATTTTTCATTCGTTTTTTTAGTTCACATAAACTTTACATTGAGAAAAATTTCCCCTTTAAAATTGAATTTTGGATCAAATCTGATTTTTTGTCATTAAGTCGCAATATTCATCATTTATGTCAGTTTTATATGGCGAAAAAAAATAATGGTTCAAAAAATAACAAAAACGAAATCATTCATATTATCCTAGCATGTTTTGTGGGATTTTTTCCGCTTTTTCTTGTTTGTTTGTCAGGTAAATTAGATGAGCTCTACTAACGTTTATAATAAATTTAGTTGAAAAAATAAATAATCACTTTTTAATGGAAATTTAAAAAATAAAAAAGATTTAACAAAAAAAATCAATTTAACCATCTACAACCCAAGCTTTGAATGGGAAGGAAATCGATATCGAAACAAACCGAAAACGGCATAAGACTAAAACACATTCAACGAAATGATTTTGCCAAATTATAAAACGTTAATCCAAATCAATGAAATTATAATGAAGAATGGATAAAACATCTGATTGTTTGAGTTCAATTCATTTTTTTTTTTAAATTAATTGTTCATCATTACATTTATGAGTCGTTATTGATTTTCATTCAAAGATATTGGTGTTAATTCAATTTGAAACACGTAGTATTTCTTCTGTATCCATTGTGTACAATTGCTGTAATTCGTTTCAGTCAAACAGCAGGTATGTGTGTGTTTATGTGTATTGAAATGACATACAGAAGAAATCGACTACGTTGCTTCTATTAATTTTTTGTATTTTGTTTCGAGCCGAGTCACATGCCGCCAAGAAACCAATGCCTGCTCTTAAGCGTCTGGGTCACAAATATATATATGTAATACGTATTTTTAGATACAGAACAAAAAAACGGAGCACAAAACCAATGTACTTATGTTCGCTTAATGTCATTTTAATGGTTTTGCAAAGCAATGGAGAGAAAGTCGGACAAAACTGTTGAGAGAAACTAAAAAGAGAGCGTAAATAATTCGTTTCGAGAATGAATAGAAAAAAAACACGTTGCTTTGATGGTGGAGGGTGAAGTCGGAAAGAGCTAATTCAACATTCTTTCGTTTTTCGATAATCAGACGGAGCCTCGAAGTGTATTGAATAACATTCATGTACCGCTTTTGCTATTTTGAAGAGAAAAAAAAACGTATTTCACTGTAAGAAAATACACATTTTGTCGAACACAGCAGAGAGAAAATGTTCCAAACTGATTAGGAAGGAAATACGTTGAAATGTTGATAAATCACTATTCAAACGAAACGTTTTTTTTTTCGTCTTCTATCCCTTTGGATGGGGAAATTGCATGTACCCAGTTTATTTGGACGACGAGAAATTCTTTGTGGAAAACTATGAATTGTAATTTTTGCTTAAAGAAATGAGAGAAAAAAAACGAAGACCGAATCATTTATGACATTTGAACATTTGCTTCACCACCATTAATCATCAGTTAGTGTATAGAAACACATAACATGTATAGACGTGGCTCTGTTTGATATTACAACTGAACAACAATAAAACGGAAGAAATATAAATAAGAAACGGAAAATCACATTTGAACTCGGATCAAGACAACAACAAAAAAAGACTGATAAATGAAAAATCCACGAGATTAATCGCAAAACGTAAATACTTGTGTAGCAAACCCAAAAAAAAACTGTAAACGAATTGACAATTTTTATCACACACACACACACGAAAAAATAAAATAAAAAAACCGAACAAAAAACTAAACGAACTGATTCGGATGAGTAAAAGAACCCAGAGACCCAGATCAGGTTAGTTGGGATTTTCCAAACACAAACATAAACTTAAACTGAAGGAACAAAAATAAAACAATTGGAAAGAGAGAAACGAAACAAAACAAGTCAAACAGATGTGGCTAATTGTTAGACAGAATGCCAACAAAAATATAGAAGCATAAACTTAATTCGGAGGTTGATAAGGCGGGGAGTTAAGAATGGTAGATTCAATTTGTCAGAAATGTTTATGTATACTGATGTTTACGATTTCATTTATTTGTTTCTTTTGGTTTGGTTTTCCATTTTTTTTTTTAACAAAACACGAAAATGAAAACGAAACGAAAACGAAAAAAAAAACTCACGAAACGCATAAGTCAATCATAAGATAAGTGAGTGTGGTAATGAAAGAGTTAACAAATGTGTTTCTTGGTACAGCAGTTTTCTCTATGTGATGTGTACCTTCTTCGAACATCCTTGCTGTACGTTCCACCGTATTTGCTTCTCTGCGCAGCCAGTTCTGTAATTTCTGGAATCCAACTAGCAAACACCGCCTAAATTGTGATTGATAACATCATCATATCCCATTTATCACTTTGAAATATCATCGTTTGTGATTTTTGATATGTTTTTGTGTATGTGTGTGTGTGTTTGTGTGTGTTCAGCAACCAATTGTGGCTGAGAGTGTGTGCTGAGATAAAATGTAATGTTTCTTATTTTGGTTGTTGTTGTTTTTCGGTTTGTTTGTTTGTTTAGTTTTTGGGTCTGGTTTGATGCGCTCTCTCATTTTCTCGGTCAGTTAGGTTCGTTTCGACATTCATTTTCTATGACATAATAAAATTTGTGTGTGCGTTCGGTTGATGGGTCGCTTTTGCCAAGCGAGAATCATCTTCCGCTTAATGACTAATTATGACCTAACATACATAAACTTTTATTGTATTTCCAATACACAATACATATACTATATAAATATGTGTCGATTATAATCGATGGTTCCGTTGAAACTCAAGCTGTGCCAAAGTTCATTTCGTATTGCCGATGAAATGACTGGCTTTGCCAAAATAATGTACCATATCGCTTGTTGGGAAGATTGTGTGTGAACGAAAATGAAAAAAGAAAAAAAAAAAAAAATTGTTGGGAATGGGAAATTGTATCGATTCGAAACCATGATGAAAATTACACATCAAATCTACTTGAATCGATAGTTTATTTTTTTTCATCCCTTGACAACCATTCGCAAGCCACATGTTTAATGCCTCAACCGGCCTTTCATTCAATCAATGAATGAGAATATTATAAGGTCTTTTTGTTGTTGTTGTTGTTGTTGTTGCTTTGAATTAATAAAACAAGTTGAACAATAATGTTGAAGAAATATGTTCAAGATTAACTATTTTCGATCGATTTTAACTAACAAAAAAAGCTCATTAATTTTCATATTGAAGTTTTTATTGTAAGTAAAACAAAAAAAAAAGTATTTTTAGTATTTAGAAAACATCTTGAGAGAAATTGTATCAAAAACTAACAAAACAAAACAAAAATCGATAAAATGAAAAATTGACACCCCAACAGTGAACAAGAAACCAAAAAATTCGAGAGAGAAAAATAACGCAAAAGTCATCAATACTGGTGTAGGAAAATACTGACTGTCCGAAAGGGCATTGTGTGGCTAAATGAAACCAAAATGAAAAACCGAAAAAAAGATTGTGTGACACAAACAAACTCGGAAACAACACATGAAAAAAAAAAACAAAAAAAAAATACAAAATAATATGCTTCAAACGTTCCAGAATAATTGCTGGAAAAGATATCGGTTATATGTATATAATATATATTAAATAAAAAACAAAACCAAAAAATAAGGTTGTAGCATTGTGAAAAGAAAACGTTTGAAACAGTATTATGTAGTCTCATTTAGTTGGAAACGCTTCTAGTAAACGTTTAAGGAAGATAACAAAGAGATTAGCTTGGAACAATCAAGCGGAGCTTGTGCAAAAAAAAAAACAAAACGAAAACAAAATAGAGATAAAATGAAAGGTAAGGAAAAGAAAGTGATCAACTTCTACTGAAATGCGCCCAAATAGAGTGTTTCTAATAAAGTGGAGTGAGTTTCATTTGATTTGTGCAATAATCACTCACTAAATAGCACATACACATGAAAATGGCAAAATGGAAGAGAATTGAAAGGGGTGGGGGATATTAAAAAGGCAGGAAGGGAATAAACACACGTTTTACAAAGTGTCACAAAAAGAACCGTTTTTTTAAGTCTAAAAACAATGGTATTTTAATAGAAGCATCAGTTCGAAATTGGGCTACACTTTAAGAATACACAAAGAAGTTTGCATTGAGATTGTATACAACAGAAGATTTATTCGGGTGAGCTTTTAAAAGGTAAAAATGTGCTTCCGCGGTTTGGATTCTCTTTGATTCATTTTTATTGTATTTTCGTTTTGCGTGCAATTAAAAAGAAACACAAGAAAACAACAAACATTTTTAAATATGTTGGCTATGTTTACAAATGATATTCACTTCTATCAAACCAAAGAATACCGAACATATTTTAACTATAAATTCAAGACCTACACACACACACACCATTACAATGAAAATAAACATTCAAGTGAAAAGGGGAGAGAGAGAGAGAGAGAGGGGGATGGTGGTGGTGGTGGTGTTGAGGCCCATTTATGCTACACTGTATTTGGAAAATTTAGATAACTTGGAAATTAGGCTCTCTGCACAGTGTGCAGTGCCAGGAATAAGACGAAGAATATTCAAGAGATAGAGAAGCAAACAATGTGGTATTGCATACTTATATCTTTTCGATACATTTGGAATCGTGATATTTAGCTGCGTGTGACGCGCAGTGACGGTGTCATGTGCATACACTGAAGCATCGACCAGAGCACACAGTGCATTCGGAGACGCGTCGGTGTGTTTGCTGTTTAAAAATCATTTTTACGTTTATGAGTGCTCTGGCGCTCTGTTGGAAGCTTCGATGTATGCGCGCGACAACATCACTACCTATCACGATACCAAATGTATCGAAAAGATATAAGTATGCAATACCGCATTGTTTGTAGAGAAACCAAAGGAAATGAAAATATGATCGCGAAAGCATTAATTGTATCTAAAAAAAAAGAAACTAGAAGAAGATGGGAGCATTCGAAATTTGGCTTTAAAATGACTATACTGACTGGTGAGTGAGTGTGGAGAAAATGGGTGAAATCGTAATTCTATGGTAGGACTATACTGCATCCGTTATCGGAAAGCAACCTATTTGTACGGTTGTTGTTGTCTTGATATATTGAGCCATGGTTATCGTGAAAAACAATGCAGACTTTATGAGCATTTGATCGATTTTCAGATTTCAGTGGAAATGTTTATTCATTTGGAACACACAGATTCGAGATCACAAGCTATTATTGGCATTGCATTGGGAAGGTAACGCAAATTGATATTCGGGTGAGCCAATATGTTTTTTTGTTGTGTGTATGTATGTGTGTGAGTAACAAGCAAATTTTGTAAAATTCATTTTGAAACAGAATAGACGGAAAATAGCATGTTTATCAACCAAAAATGAACGTACACCAAAATTGTGTGATATTAATATTGGCGAAAGAAGTGTTGTTGTTTTTGTTATTGTTCGATTGAATTCTCTTACCCAAAATCTTATCGCAAAGATCTATTAGCAAAGTCATTAAACAAGGCATTTGTTCATTTTTCTTATTAAAATTCTACAACGTAAGAAAAAAAATACGAACAAAACAACGAAATCCAATGCTATCAAAATCGGCCAAAGTGGCACGAAAATTTGGTGCTGTTTTTTGCAAAATGAGAAATGTGTTTGAGTTTGTGAAACAGTGAAAACTGTTTGATTTAATTTTAAACGGTCGCTTCAAGAAATGTTTTTTTTTAAATGTGCATGAACGGTGCACTATAACAAAAAGCATAACAAAATCACAATTTATTTTATTCGTGCTGTGTAGCATCAATCGCATTACAAATAAATTTCTAATACAAATGCAATCCGATTTTGGAAAAAACAATTTGGTGGTGATAAAACTTGCTTGTGTGTTTGTTTAAAAAATGGTGTTGTTTTTTTTCAACTTTTTTTTTGCTTGCTAGTTTGATAAAGAAAAAAAAACAAACAAAACGAACGAACGGCATAATGATGTAAAAGCAAATAGATGAACGGGAAAGTTAATCAACGATGAGAGGGAAGATGAAAGCATTTGATTGAGGTTCTGTTTTTTTTCTGAAATCGATTTTGATGTTGTGTATGAATAAAATTTGCTTGATTTTAATATCATAATCCGCAATTTAAATTTGAATATAAATATCATATGATTGGTGTGTTTGTTGTTTTTTGTTGTTGATCATCGATTGATTGAGGCATTTTTCGATTGTTTGATTTATAATCACTACAATTAAACCGCACACTTTCTTTGTAGCCAAAACTTTTTGGAATAATTTGGAATGGTGTGAGGATGTGTGTGTCTGCTTGAGAATAAGTTGAGTCATCGGCGGAGAGAAAGAAAAAAAACGGGACCAGTTTTTGTTTTGGAAAATTTAATAAAATGCATTGATATTCTGACTGTATTCTATGTCAATTTGATAATCACGCTCAATTGTTCCCGAATTCATATTTAGCTGATGGCTTGAATATGATTTTGTTCTTCCTCTCATTCGCAATATGTTCTGGACACAAATGCATTGAACTTTCGTTTAACTCGATGTCACACAACCAAACAATAGAAAAAAAATACAATTTTAATGCGATTCGGATCTTTTCGTCGGCTTCAAGTAATATCGATTGTTGATTTTGTGTGCTTTTGGAACAGTCGTTTGATTTCAAGTGTATTTTACCCGCGTAACACATGTTTTTTGTGCTTTTTTTCTTCTTCTTTTTCTTAAAATCCGAATTGTAATATGAGTGTAATACGAGTGTAAAAGTCTATGGGGATACCTTTTGCCATGCTCTCGCTTAAGTTCGCCAGAATACTTTGACCCACTGCCAACTAGTTCGATAATCTCTGGAATACTGCTGGCAAACATAGCCTATAAAACACGTTGCAATTTGTATTCACGTTTATTTTCTTTAGTTAAGCGTTTTTAGTTTCAGTTTTTTTGTTTGTCTTCTTTTTAAATTTGTTCATCATGTCGTGGGTTTCTGTTGTTGTTGTTTGTGATTTTATATTTCGTTTTCTTGAACGAAAATCTTTTGTCAATTTGCGACGGGTGCTGTGGGTATTTGAATGCTGTCTTTTGTTTTTCATTTGATTTTTGGGGCTTATATATTCGCATTGTTAAACGAATATTTGACTGAAATTCTTAGTCCAAATAGCTCAATGGAAGATATGATTTGAAATTAAAATGTCAAATAAATGCAAACAGCACATATGAAATGTACGGAATTCTTTGCAATTGTGTGTTCTCTAAAACAGTATTGTTTCAATATCAAAACAAAAGCTAAGATTTAAAGAAAAAAAAGTGCTAATTGAAAATTGTAGATTTTGGTTTTGTTTTTGGATGGAAACTAAAATTAGACTAAAAAATATTTCAATACGACAGATAACGAAATAAACAACAGCATGAAAGGAGGAACAACTACTAATGGACAAAGCTTCAGACGACATAATTGAAAACATTTATGAAAACATTTTTGTTTAAGAATATTTGTTGTTGTTTTTTTTTTATCTTTCCATTTCGAGTTGAACATTCGTTTTGATCAACAACATCATAGAAACCGTTTCGATGGAACACAAGACGAGAGCCAGAGGTGCATATCTCGCATCTATCGATATTTATGTTATTTACGTATATGTATATCAACCAAAAAAAGGTAAAAATATTGAGTCATTTTCTAAAGCAGGTAAAAAACCATTTCGTATGGAAATACGAAACAACAAAACAAATTTACAGTGTGGATGTGATTTAACCAACACGTGACACATTACACAGATTCTTATCAAACATGGAAAGCAACGGAAAAATCGCACACGAGAATAAAACGGAATTTGTAACGAGAGGGGAAGGGAAAATGCGCAGTGGGATGTGAAACAAAAATCAAAAAAGAAAACAAAAACTCAAAAATATTTATACTTATATATTAAAGTAGAAAATGATTTTTTGTTGTTGTTGTTGTTGTTGCATGGAAAAATAAAAATATCAAAGCAGAAAACGAATGAGTACAGTGTAACAAAGCTGCTTTGGGATTCACTATCGAATCAAGGCGTAAAAGAAAAATGTAACGAAAGAAAAACTAAAAAAAAACACGTCAACAAAAGAAGGAAAAACGGTGTCAAAGCTAAGTTTGTCACTAAGTTTTTTGTGTGTATGTGTGTGTGTTAAATATTTTCGTGTACTGCAATTATTCATGATTAACGCTATGGTTTTAAAAAAAAGCACGATTACAGAAGACCGTATGCGGCAGCCAGCATTCTCCACATGCAAAATTATAAGAAATGAAAACATAATTTTTGTTTTGAAAAAAAAAAGAAAAAAAATCAAACCAAACTCAAAAGCCAATGAAAGAGAAAAAAAAGAACGAGAGGAGAGAGAGAGAGAGAGAGAGAGAGAGAGAAAGTGAAACATAAGAATTCAATGGAAATCTCAACTCAAATGGTAACGACATAGATCGAAAGCAAAATGTAAATTGTTAACCATTGAGGCAGAATAGTAAGTAAGTAAATGGCATGCCAATGAAAAAATTTAAATAATTTAATAAAAAGTGAGAGCGAGAGCGTGAAAGAGAACGAAAAAAACGCAAGGTAAATACTTATAAATTATCTGAAATTTCAAAAGGACTCCATGAAGCTGTTTAAACACTTGTTTCTTTCTATTATATTATTTAATATTTTTTTCATTGGCAAAATTGTTGAATTTGGCATATAATTTGTTTTTTTTTTTTTGTATGGTCGAAATTTGGTTAAATTTCAATATTTCATAGAATTAAATGAACACATAATTGAATGGGAAAACATAAACGAATTCAAACCCTGTAAATGAATAAAACAAAGCTGACTCGATTCTCATTTGCAATGCCTAAAAAATGAATCCATTGCATTTTAATGTAACAACTTGAGCATTAGAACCCGAGAACCAAAGATGTTGTGTTTTAATTATATTTTTACTTGTTTGTTTGTTTGTTTAAATTTTAACCTTTTACGTTTATATAGTTTCATTTTGGCATTCGATAAATTCGATGGCAATTTAACACGCGCCCTCAAAGCCATAGTAAATTAAACCGATAAATGAATACAATGTGTTATGATTTTTTATGCTTTAAAATACCCTTGGAACGAAGCTAAGAGCTGAATTATCAGTGCACAACAATATGAATTTGAACTACATTAAAACTGTTGAGATAATATTTGATATATTAAATGGAATATGAACAAAATCAACATGAATGGTTTAATTGTATGGATACTTGAATACTGGTTGGAATTTAAAACTTAAATCGTGATCCCTTTGAATCAAATTTGATTGAGAAACAAAAAAACCAAAAAAACAAATAATACATTTGCAAATTGTGGTTGGAAACTAAAATGGTGAATGGTGTTCCACACTTTTTGTCATTGTACATCGGATTTTCACGTTTCAATTAAAAAAAAAAATGAATTTATTGTATAATGTGTGTGAAAGAAATGGATAAAAGAAGAGAAATGCGAATTTGTCTCCGAAAAAAACGCAAGTTAAACAAAAATATAGTACGGTTTGATCTTTTTCATGCTTATAAATTAATGTGTGTATTTGCAGGTTATTTGACTCGATTATTTAAAATTAAACTAGATATTGTTATTTGTTGTAGGTGTTTTGGTTTTTTGTTGTTTGTTTTTTTTTCAAATATTTTTGTTTGCTCAAGAAATGCTCTCTCAAATCGGATGGAATAAAAATAAATGGCGTTTTTTTTTGTTGTGTGGTAAAATTTTGTGCTTTTCAACATTAAAGGCTATTTAAACATTTATATTTGCTGCTTCAAAGCATACACAAATACATACATTCGAATTTCTTCGTGTTGGTTATTTGGTCTTTTTAAAGCCAATGAAATGAAACAAAGTGATACGAAAACATTTACGATTTTCAGATAAAATTCAACATTTTAATATTGAATAGTAAAATGATCAAATTATAAATGACGAATGATGAAACAGATTAATGAATTAAAAATTAACTTGTGTTCAAAAAAAAAAAACAAACATTGCTTGAGTAGAAAAGAAATGTTCATTTAGTAAGCAAAATTTGCAGCATTTAATATACGAGAAATATTATTATTGGCTTTGTTGCTAAGCGCAAAATTAAAAATTTCAATATTGAAAAAAAAAATGTTGTCTGAAAATATTCTTACTTGTTAAAATTGTTCAAAAAAAAAAAAATGGATTTTTGTATTGAAAGCTAATACCTACATATTTAAAAGCGGTATAAAAATTGAACACATCGTTTTGTACGAGTTATATTTGTTATTTGATTTCCTTCGTTCAGTATTGATTATAGGTGAACAAAACAACAACGAGAGAGAGAGAGAGATTGATAAAAAAAAAACTTACAAATATTTTTACGATCACGCATCAAGAATTCCTCTTTTATGAACATTCGTATTCGTTTTTTTTTGTTTTTTGTTTTTTGTTTTTTGTGTCTCATATTCACATCTCTGCAAACTAAATTTGTACTCTGTACATAGATATCAAACCCTATCGCGTCCACATTGACTGATGAAGTGACTTAACTTGATCAACAACGTTTATACTTTCAAACCATATAGAAATAAATTATACTTATCGAAATAAAGAATTTTTTTTTTCAAATATTTGATGTAATGTCATCATTTTTCGTACGCAAAAATCGATCAATTAAATGATGTTTGATTGTGGTTGTTGTTGTTGTTGTTTTTTCTTTCTTTCGTTTGGTCATCATCCAAACCGGTGTTTGAATTTTTGCGTGCACATGAATTGTCCGGTCGTAAAAATCGAACAATTCATGAAAATAAATGATTCGACGACGGATGAAAATTGATTAAAAAATGTAATTTCATATTTAAAATTTTAAAGAAATTTCAAATCAATTTCGAGTGTTGATTTTCAATTGTTTGTTGTTTTCAGATTAAAGTGAACAAAAAAAAAACTGGAGTTTTGATTGTAATTTAAAAAAGTGTTGACAAACAAAAATAGAATGGAGAGACTTACCAAGCCGACAAGCAGGAAAAATACTAAGAATGTTCTTCCGAGCACGGTTTCACAGTACACATCTCCATAGCCCACGGTTGACATGGTTACAATTAGAAAATACACGCACGTCCAATATGATAATTGTTGCGCATTGTTGAACTCTAATGGATCGCCCGAATTTTCCAGCTACACAAACACACCCACAAATTCAAATGGAAATGATACACAAAATACATGGCAATCAATTAATGAGTGAGGTGGTTCAAATGAAAAAAACTTTCTTTCGTTCGTTAAAACATTACATCGCCTGACCCAATCGGTCAGAGACCATATGGGCCATATTTGTGTGACACTGTGTGTGTGTCTATATCTTTGTTTCCAATCAATATAGAGAAAATAATGCAAGTTTAACGCCAAATCCAAACCAAAATTCATACTCATTGCCTTACCAAATGAATAATTCCGGCCGCTGTTAACCAAACTGATATAAATATTGAAACTAGCTGCGCTAGACGTATCGAACTGGATGTTTTTAGTACGTTTAAATATTGTAATATATCGGGAACGGTCATGAGTCGCAGTGCTCTCAGGAAACGAAGACCTATTTATTTTCGAATCGATTCGAAATGGCCGAAAGCAATTGAAATTCCAAGATAAAGAGAAAGATAGAATAAAAAAAACAAACAGAGAGAACAAGAATGCACGGAATGCGTTATTACGATTCAAATGTAAACCAATTGAGGGCAATTATTGCCCAACTTACCGATCCATGTTCGCTGTAAATATATGGATACAAAGGACGGGGGTATTGTAAAATAATCTACGAAGCTATACATTTCTAACATAAACCATAGTTTATCGGATGCTGCTATGAACTGGATGGACATGGACAACGTCAAATGGAGCAGCGAGAAACAGGACAGCCACAACATTGGAAAATTGAAGATGAAGTTGAACAGAGAGGAGAGAGAGAGACAGAGAGAGAATGTGAATTGAATTATTGGCCTCTTTTTCTCTAACGGCTCAATCGATTTTCAGTTGTATACTTACTCGTATAAAAAAGTAAACCATAAAAAATATATTGAATGCAAGATCGATTTGTTGTGTGACATTATCGCTAAACCCGATGCACGACTCAACATTTGAGGTCGATGCATCAACAAAATATATAATAAGCGATGCAATACTTAATATAAAAACGAGCACCACCTGAAACGAAATATTGAACAAGAAAATAACACAAAACCAATGAGTATATATATTCCGGTTAGTTGTGGCCTACGGAGGGCTTTATCTCGTACAAATAAGATTCAGTTAGGTCAATTAGGTATATTCGTGTGTAAAGGTGCCTAGAGTATTGTTGAAGATAAAATTGAGTTTAGCCATGCATTTGACTCTCATAATTTAAAATATTATTTAAAATAAAAAAAAAAAATAGAAATGCAGAAAAAACGCAATTTTTCTTTGCCACAAACTCATGCACGTTCAACAAAAAAAAAACATTCAAATTTCAGCAAATAGAACGTAAAGCACGCGCCTTGTTTTGTATTTATGACGACAAATGTCACGTGAGTGTGTACGGCCATAAATAAAATATCTATTTGTTGGGCTATCAAAGTAAAGCACCCGCAAAATATCATGGCCAATGTATTTGTGATCAGATTTGTGTGATTCGTATTTTCGTTCGTAGTTTTCTTTTTTTTTTGTTCGCTTTCTCTTTCACTTTGGCTTGAGAATGATGTTTCGATGCGACACACACACATGACAAAGTCCTGATGTCGAGCCAAAAATACAGTGGAATCGGCGAAGATGAAAACAAAAAAAACAACAAACAGAATAAAATGAAAAGTAGCAACAAAACGAAATGATATTCAGAATAAATTTCATGCCAACAGTATTTAATCATGATCAATTGGAATAGGACACTGTCAATGGAAATCACCACATATATTTTATTTGTTGTGTGTGCGCGATATTTCAAAATATCACATCAAGCGAAAAGGATTCGGACGATAACGGTGCCTATTGCTATAAGTATTATATAGCTCACACAAATGTGCGTATGCTAAAATTTATGGCCAACCAGTGTCAGTTTCGATATTTTCTTAACTCTCTGACAACAATTTTTGGTTTTCCGTTTATTGATTTAAATGTGTGTTAACTTTAGTTTACAGTTTCAAATGTTGATTTTTAAATCAAAAGCTGTCGTGCAGTTTAAAAAGGAACATTATTTTGATGAATGTCGAAGAGCTTCAAATATGCACGGTACTGCACGCATAGACTGAATAGACCGTTGTGCTATTGCACTGCCATTAATTTTGACTTATTCAACATCTATACAGTCAACGAATGGCCAAATGGTAAGCAGTTTGTGACAGACAAACGGAAAAATAGCCTGAAAAGATATTATAGTAACAAATTCTATTTAACTAGCGCGTTCAGTTACAATATAGAAAAGAAAAGATCTCAGTGAGAGCAAAGAAATTAAATCAAGACTTACACACACACAAAAGCTGGTGTCGAGGGAACTATGACAGAAACTGATATATGGTTTCGTCTGTGCATTGTCATTTTTAAGTGATTGCCGTTCTTTTGTATAGTTGAGGCTTCAACATGCTGGGCAATGGTGTCTTTTGGATAGTGAACACGCGTGATTTTAAGACCGAGCACGCACTCATAAATGTTCCATTGGCATTGCGGATTCGAATCGAAATTAGGACATAAAAATTGTAGTAATTCCATGTGTACACTGTACATGTACATTGTACACGCACACCACATTCAATAGATTGCGGGTATTTTCTTTTGTTTTTTTTTTTTTTTGCTGCTGCTTCTTTAGAAATGTCGTCAATTTTTGGTGCGCCTTCGTAAATCGTTCAATTCACTCACTGACAATGTGTCAGTTCATTGTTACAAATCAAATGCCTTTTTCACAATTGTCGACATACAAACACACACACAACGCCCAGCGCACAGTACGCATACCAAATAATCGCATGTCCGAAAGTAGTTTGCTTGGGTTCAGTGGCTGTCATTGTTCGATTTTGTTTTATATCTATTTGCTCGTACAAATATCATCGACGAATTTTATTCGTCAATGTTCCGATTTTCGGTGACTCAAATACGTCGCGTATTGTGTCGCACACACGCACAAACACAAACACAAACACCAAAACTAAACAATTGCAAACGGCCACACAAGCAAGGAACAACGGCAATCGTAAGGTTTGCTGGGTTTGATGAAAACAATTTCAATTGAATGTATGTGTGACGTATATGAATTTCATTCAATTTGATTTGGGACGTGAATAAAAGATGTTCGATTTATTAAAATCGAGCTCGTTGTTTTCATTCGAAATCAATCACCATTGAAGTGCGAACAAATGAATAAATTTGGTGGAAAAATTTGCGTCGAACATAAACGCACATGAGAATTTCGACTGCCAAATGACAAAATGTGCCGTCACTTTCATTGGCAATGGTATTTAGTGGTTAGTTTCAATATCATTCGATGTTGACAGATTCGCATCCATCCAGGCTGTATTGGATGAGTGTGTATGCGGTGTGTACATTTTAAGAAAGCCATAAATTGGTCTCGGATTAAGGCTCCATTTTATGTATAAAATTCAGTAGATATATACGATACATTTAGCGGCAACAAACCGAATACATAGACACATAGGCGCAGCCAATTGAGTGATATTTATAAAGATGCTGCCATAGCACACTTCTTGTACACAATATTTTGTGTAGCGTCAACAAAGTTTAAAAATAATTGTGTAAATTACATTTATAAAATAAAAATGGGCACGGTGTGTTCATCGCAATGGCGGGACTCAGATTCGGCACGAGATCACCACTAAACGCCGTTAACAGCGGTCAAAAGTAGTACTCAAGGAGATCGAATAAGATGAGCAACAACATGTAATGAGACGTGTGTATAATTCGCGTGCATCATGTATTAAGTGGGCAAATGATGACGGTAATCAAGTAATCGACTGTAAATGAAATCGATGAGATGAGCGACCGCTGCAATCACCATCACGGCACAAAACATTTACATCCATCGCTATTCGGGCAATCTACGTGCACACACACACACACACACACACTCGCGCGCGCACACAGACAGACTCATTCATCGGCTAATAATAAAAGTGATTTTCCGTAGTGTCGTGATTTTTTGTGCTTTGTTCTTTCTTCTCTCAGTTTACGGTGTGAGATTTTTCGTGTAAAATATTCAACGTGCCTTGTCGTATCTCATTGTGTGTGGCTTCGAACTATTTTTATAATTAGCAATTTTCATTTCTTCTGTTATTTTGGCCGTTGTTTGTGTCACCACTGTGTGTTTGTTTACTAGCTGTATGACAAGCGCACAATTCAATGATTCAGCTTGATTTCGAGCATGGAACACGGTCACGAAGAAATGTCAGGAATTCAAACATTAATCGAAATAAATTTTGTTGATTGCCTGCTACGAAACACTTTTAGCATAATTGCTCTGGCGAAATCACAATTTGCATGCAATAACATTTTCGAAATTGTATGACTTTCTTCGCACGCTGAACGGGTGTACTTTGTGTTGGTCACAAGTTTAAATTCAATAATTTTCTGGAAACGAGCAACGAAAGCACTTTAAAACGAAAGGAAGAACCAAATCGGAAGCATAAGCATAACATTTCGAGCGAAGTCACAACCGATATAAATTGGTGACTATTAATGCTTAAGCCAAATTTGGTCAATTAACGTTTCACAACGCTTGCCAACAATTCCAAATGGTGCATTGTAACATGGACAAAAGTTCCAATTCCGAACATTGATCAAAATTTTTCCGGAATTTAGCAACACAATTGCTCGTCTGCATAAAATTCAAATTACAAGATTTCAAAACGAAAAGCTTCTCTCCGCCATCCACCGCGTGTTCCATGGAACAACTAGCACAATTACCGATACGTTTAATTGTATCATGCATGGCGCAGCCAAAAAAAACTTTCCAAATCTCGTTTTATTGAACGGCATGCCAAAGCCAAGGAATACATTGTGACTTCAAAATGATTTCATTAAAATTCAAATGCACCAAACTCGCAAACAACTAAATTAATTCAATTTTCAACAAATCGAAACGAGCAATTGCGTATTCAAAGTAACGCATTTCACATTCCATTTCCATCGAACCCATTTCAATATTTGCAAAGTGTCGATGCATTTTTCATTTCAGAAAATTGTGGAGTTTTGTTATTTTACTTTTCCGCACATGAAATGTGCTTAGGAAAAGTATTGGTTTTGCCTCAAAAATTCAACTCCACATTGCTTGAGTAAATGAACTCCGATCGGGCTCAAATTTTGACCAGAGTCTCAGTTCACCATGGGAACAAAACTTGATTTTCACTTTTTTTATTTGGATACTCGGTTCTGGTACCTCCGGTGCAAAATGGCGTCGTCGTCGTCGTCGTCGTCGTCGTCTGTGTATGTATGTTAACACGATAACTCTCGAACGGAGTCTCAAATCCTAAAGTGTCAAAAGCAAATTTGTTCAGAATTATTACCGGATGTTTCCTATTTAATTTGAGCCATATTGGTATAGCCGTTCCAGAGATATGTGCATTCAAGTGCACGTGAGTCGGGTTTTCAGTACATTTTTACAAAAAAACTGATTTTCACATTTTTGACTCTCCTGACCGTATTTTTCAATCAAAATTCATGTTGCTTGCGTCATTTGAATGGTATTCAAGCGCGCTTGACGTTTTACGTATTCAAAAAGTGCATAAAATGTTTCTTCATGCTGAAAAATCATGGAATGTGAAAACTACTGAAAATGTACGAAATTTTTAGAAAATTCTCAGAAAATTGAACTGTAAAAAATGAAAATGACTCACAAATGGATTCTTAAATTGCACAGTATTGTCACCGGAGGTTTCCTATTTAATTTGAGCCATATTGGTATAGCCGTTCCAGAGATATGTGCATTCAAGTGCACGTGAGTCGGGTTTTCAGTACATTTTTACACAAAAACTGATTTTCACGTTTTTGACTCTCCTGACCGTATTTTCCAATAAAAATTCATGCAGTTTGCATCATTTGAAAGGTATTTAAGTCCGCTTGAAGTTTTAAATATTCATACAAGGCACAAAATGTATCTTCATGCCGAAAAATCATGGAATATGAATACGTGTGAAAATGTACGAAATTCTTAGAAAATGGAAGTATATCTCAAGAAAGGAGTCTCAAATCGCAAAGTGAAGATGGCCAATTTGTTTTATTGTGTCAAAGAATGTTTTGTGTTTTGAACATTTTGCCCATATTCATGGCAGAACCAATACTTTCTCTCCTGACTGTTCGATGAATGAAATTGTTCAAGAGAAAAATCAATGCGGAAAAGTCGGGATTACGAATGTAATTCAATTTATTTGCAATATAGTTCCAATGTGTGCACAACAAATACGAAGTGGAATTTAAATTTTCTCTTTCATTTGAAGTGGTGGCGTATGAACGTAAAAGAGCTCCACCGAAAGTTGTTCGCCATGAAAGTGTTCTTGAGTCCTATACGCAGAGTGATTCACCTTCGTGAATGGAAAAAAGAGGAAGAAATCAATTGAAAAATCATGAAACGCACTTATCAATTTCGCATCGTTCAACAATCGAATGTTGCCCCAAATTTCCAATCGATTTGATATCTTTCTTTTGCAGGCGTAGTTAATGAAATAATTCGAACAAATGTGAATGGTACAAGGACAATTTCCAAGTAGACAATTTCCAACAGACACCACCTTAAGCTTTTTCTGTGCGTAATCCACGAATCGTGTACACAATTCACCTGCAATTCATGTACTGAGATGGTATCATGTCATTAATTTTGCCTCGTCAAATACCTACGAAAATATCATTTGGTCGATTTATTATAATGTATAAAAATAAAGTTTTATTAGTCCATGGGCAAAGGCGATTCTAATGGAATAAAAGTTCGTGTGTAACTGCGTCACTTAAACATGTAATGGGTTAATTTACATTCGTAGTTTTTTTTTTGTTCCCGTTAGGCAGAGCCTTTATACTGGGCGTAAGCGCAGGTAATATGACCAGTAAATGGTGTACATAAAAACGGAGACAAACACACTCTCAAACTCATGCTCAACCATACTAACACACACACGTTACTGCACGCTAGTTATATAATGGAGTTGGGTTGAATTGAATTGAATGTTCCACAATGACTGCGACTGTATGTGTGTTTTTTTTTATTGCTTTCGTTTGGCACACCATTATCGCCTCACTTTCATCCAGTGTAAACGAACACTGCTCGATAAATTGAACTTTATGCATTTAACATTAATGTATGCAAACCAAATGAGCGAAAGAAAATACGGTGGAAAATGAATAGTAAAAGTGCGATTTAAGTTGCCCTTATTTATATTCGATTCGAGCTTGAGCACAAACATGACTGAATACGAAAGTTGAATACTTTTAGTAGCACGAGAGTGAAAAAAAAATAGAGAGAATGAAACCAAAAAAGAAAAACAACAACACAAAGCAACAAATAAACGACGTGCAGACACTTACCAAAATTCTGCCGGTTGTTGTTTGTCCCGATATCAGTTCGCCAGCCCAATCTTTGGCTTCGGTCATGAAGGTGCCCTCGAACTCCTGCTTCCCTTGCCGGTTGTTTTTCTGCTCCTTCTGTTTCGGATCATTTGGCGATAGTTCTGGTTCCTTACGACAGCACAAAAAAGCAAAGGCACGCCACAGCAAGACGATCAGAAGACCAGACACGAATGTGGCTATGCTTGAACACAGAAAACACCACCATTTTCGTGTATTCAAACATTTGTCCACTTCAGTTTGATCGGATAAACTGGCTGCTGTTGTTACGTATGCTGCTCAGTAGTGTTACGGTGAAGATTATGGAAAATTATGGAAATTCAAACGGAAAAGAATTCACAAACTTATTAGCATGATAGTTTCGAGCGGGATGTTTTTCTTTTCAGAAAATTGTCTGTCTCTCTTTCACATACACACAACACCAGCATAAGATAAGGCACCGCCATTATATCATGGTATCATGAAATTGTGATAAATAAAACTTTTATTTGATATCTGAATGGTGTTAAGCCTATTTCTTAAATATTCACACAATACAAAACCCATTTCAAATAGATAAAACCAAATCTGCATTGCATTGAATGATTAAATTTTCATGTGCTCAATTCAATACTCATTTGAATCCAAATTGGAAGATGAGTGTTTGTTATTTTTTGGAATTTGGCAGATTGTTTTTTATTTTTTTTTAAATTTTTTTTCGTTTTATTTTTTTCATGTTTATTCTATTGAACATCTTTCGATTTGGAACATACATTATGTGGTTGAGGTGTGTGTTTTGAAAAGAAAGAAAGAAAGAAAGATAAATGAAAATGATTTAGCTTTTGACCTACCTCCTGTGGTTGAATCAAGTAATATTGTTTGCGACATCCCCTGTTCAGGTACACCGAAAATAAACCAAATAAAAACCCATTGAATGATGATTTCCTCTTTTTGGTATGTTTGTTTGTGAATGTTTGTGCGTGCGTGCTTGTGTGTATATATATATATATATATGTGACAGTGTTGTGAACATGTATGCGTAATTTTTTTTTTGGTGGAAATCTACGACACTTGCAACATATTATCGCTAAAAAGCCACAACCGCAAACCAGTAACAACAGAAAATCGATTTCTCAAAGGCAATAACAGAGCAAGAAGAGTGTAAAAACATCGACGGCACGTAGCACGCGTGCTTTTAAGCATTTTAATAATTGATCAATCGACCACATCGACCAGAAATTAGATGAATTTCTATTCAATGGACGGAATCTAGTGGTTGGCAGTTAAAACGAGTAAAACCCCCATTTTAATATTTCATAATTTTAATCCTGTATTAGTTGTTTATGTATGGGCCAAGGCATACACAAATATGCATGTTCAAATGGTTTGACAAAGGCATTCAAAAGAGCAGCAAATAACACGAACAACAAAAAAGACACACAACACTCACACGGAGAAGAAGAAATGAAGAATTGAAGAAGAGACGAATGTAAAAATGTGTAGCAGCTGAGAATGTAAATGAACTTTTTGGTGAGTGCTACACCCACCCGATTCTCAAAGTAGTGCAACGATGTACGTTTGACACGTACGTGACATACACATATATGTATATATATGTCGTACTGTGGAAGCCAACCGAAAAAACAAATTTATATGTGAAAATTGGTAAAATCAATAGTTCAGAAGACTTCATGATTTGCTAACTGAAAACGACATGATTTGAGCATTTTAAGCATTAACAGGTCGAGAACATTCGGGACTTTCGAGCTGCTCTATATCATAGCGCACGACGGAATGGAATCCTTTTGAAAGAAAATCATTTTTGCATCTTCACATTAAGCAAGAGATTCACGAAGCGAAAAAAAATGGGCTACATATATTTTAGAATGGGAGCTCGTCGTTGGGCCACTTTTTTTTTTAATTCAACATTACCAATCAATTTCACTTGGAAAATATTCCACTAACATTTCATAATTTTTTCGCTTTCGAAAATAAATGTGAAAAGAAAATCGAGGAAATTGCGCAATTTCACTTTTTTTCCCTATGTCGTTTGTTTTGATTATTGTCTTGCAGAGAATATGATTTTCTTGTACTGCTCCGTTACAACTTCAACACTGTTGCCCCATTTTTCTTACGAGAAATTTTCTTGTTGTTGGTATTTTTCATTCGTTCGCTGTTCGTTGCCTCTTCTTATTCTTCTTCTTCTTCTTTTTCGTTTTCCTTCTTGTGCTTCTGCTTCGTGTTCTGTTATTTCGATGGCACTGTTTCTCTCTCTCGCTCTAGCCCTTGCACTCTCTGTCTCTGTGTGTACGGTTTTTGTTGGTGTGCTTTCAGTGTAATGCCTGTATATATTCGGTCGTACCTAGTAAACGCTACGAAACCGTAACACTCCAGGGCTGCCAACGTTCACTTAAAATACACATCAAATAACACCATCTACATAGGTCACTATACTCTATCTGAGGCACAGGGAACGAACTTTATACTATATACATTGGATACGTATATAATGACGACAAAGTATGTTGTGATATATGATGATCCGAGTCACAAACAAAATGATACAAACGTACAGAATACACACGAAATATGAGAGAGAGAAAAAAAACACACGAACGATGAAAGTGAGATAGACCAAGATCTGTGCTATCTATTCACTTAGCTTTATGTGCGAAACGATGAAAATGATTTTCGACTGAAATTTTTTCTCGTTTCGGTTGAAAATGAACAACAACAAAAAATGTCGATCGTTTTATCTTCTTTTATTTTTTTATTTTTTTGTTTTTGTTTATTTGCTCTCGTTTATTTGGTTTCACATTGAGAACTTCGGAAAATTTGAACAAAAAAAATGAAAACTCAAACGTATTAGACGTTATTGGAGCGTTGCCTTAGATGTGCACATTAGCGACACTTTTCTGTTGCTCTTTTTGTTTCTGTATTTATTATTTTTATGCTTTCATTTCAATTTCACTAATTCGTGTTGCCTACTGCTTTACGGTTTAAACACGACGGGGACAAAAAAAAACACAAATGAATAAAATTGTAGTGTGAATTTAAAACAGCAAGCTCTCACATTTGGAAGATTTTTCGTTTTATTTTATTTCAATTTATGGTTGAATTTTTCGCCTCATTTGTTGATGTTGTTTTACTTTTTATTTTAAATAATCGTTTTTGTTTTTGTTTTTGATGATAAACTACGATAACAACTCGACGGATAAATATCGCAATTGCTAAAATTTTACTGAGTATTGGATAATTTCGAAACAAAGCAAATTAAGCGATACGACTTTTTTTTCTGTAGATTTTTTTTTTCTAACTCTTATTTTTTCATTGAATTCCACCTTTATCTTACTACTTTCTTTTCTTTACTTTTTTTAAAATATTTTTAGAGTAATTAGTATTAACGAGCTAAGAAGAGACACACACTTTCGCGAACCATCTGCTGCCAAGTCGAATACAATTCTAACATGGTTCTCGAGTAACGAACAAAAAGTGTACGCGCGCGATAGCTACACGGGAATCGATACAGAATAAAGTATTTCTCGTGCGACGGCGCACCAATTTCGAACTTTTACACTTGGGGCTGCTTGTGCATGCAACTTTTCAAACGCTTTTATACGCAAACATGTTCACACACACACACACACACACACACAAAGAGCGGCACAGAGATTGGCAAGCACATACGAGCACAGAAACAAAGCTACACTTATACAAAAACACATGCACGCGCACGCACACGCACACCAATAATACTTGATTTTCTTTGACTTTCGTATAGCTTTCTTCCTTTCAGTCGATTCAGTGCATTTCGTCTTTTTCACTTGTATCTGAACCATGTGATTTTAATTCATGAATTCGCAACGATCAGCGATTTCAAATGCGTTTTGTTGAACGGCCAACAAGCCATTCAAAATGAAAACTAAATGGATTGCTACAGATTCATTTTTTTTTCATATCAGATCCTTTTGATGCATTCCAGTTTATCTCACAGAGCAATTGTGAATTCATTTCTCTTTGGATTTGTTTTTTCTTTGCTGTATTCTTTTTCAAATAAATGAATCCTCTCATAAATTGAGAGAGAGAGAATGAAAGAAAAACAATTTTTTCGGTCCATGAAGGGGAAAAGCGGAGAAGCTACAGTGATGGAATAACAGCGATTGGATTTTGTGTATGTGCTTGCTATTGCAGTGTGGCCTGTATTTGGAGTGTTTATATATGCATATATGTGTGTGTGTGGCAAGCGAAAAGCTACTGATAGTAGACAATGTGTCTCGTGTACCGTACAAAGTTATGACAATAAAATGTGCTTGCTGTACAAGCTTACAACGTTGGAAAAAACTTCAAAAGCACCCAAATATCCTTTTATCGGTCACATGAATTAGATTTGGTGCCCATTTACGAGTGTGCCAATAACTAAATTTATTGCTTTCGCACAATCGAATCGAGAGCTAGATAGATGTATACAAAATTCGTAAATAAAAAAGGCGCCAGCTGTGTGATTCGGTTTTTTTTTCTTTTCAAATATTATACCTTGAATTTATTTCAGTTCAAATTGCTTGAGGTTTTGTTGTTGTTACTTTTTTTTTGTATTCAACGGTGTATATGTTGTATTTGATTCAATCAAAAGAAACAAAACAAAACAGAGATGAACAGAGATGAAGAGAAAGAAAAAAACGGTTACGCTAAAGTCTATTTAAAAATGAAAACGACAAACTAAAAATAATGTCAACTTAATTTTAACGAGTGCATAAATATTACGTTCAGATTGTTCGTTTGTAGAGCACAGATCCTATGAGCTACTTGAGTATAGTAAAAAAAAAACAAAAAAATGAAACTGAAACTGAAAAACAATGAACCCGAGCGACAGGCGATACGGAATGAAAATGGATACTAAACTATGCAAAATGAGCAATTAGTAATTAGCCATGAGAAATGATTTAACATTTAAACGGCTGCCTCGGGAACCACTTGTAAAATAATTTTGCGCTTGGCATCATACACATATCCATGCTGCTTGAATGTTTCGCTGTCGTAGAAATCTTTGAAATTGAAAATATTGATGGATTTTGCGCGCTCGATCAAATCTTTTTCGATGACCTCGACATGTGTGGCAGATGGACCGTCTTTGCATCGAATGTATGCCAATTGTTCCAGTGTTAATTGCCGTAAAATAAACGCCAATAATTCGGAATTGTCCTTTTGGAATGACAAATACTTTTGGAACGTTGACCGCATCTTTTTCATGACGCTGAATTTTTGTGCTTCGACAAAACTTTCCAACATCATTCGAATGGCCATGTTTACATCGACTTCTTGCACCGAATCACGTAAATGAATTCGAGCATGAGCTTCGGACATTCGAATGACACTTTCAATGTGACGCACTGTAATTGGAAGGCTTCCGGTAGCCAATGATTCTTGACGCAATTGTGAATACATTTTGGCAATTTTGTCCTGGTCCATGTTCTGTGAAATAGAGAAATTGATGATTGAATTTGGATGTTGAAATTCTTATGGTTCATTTTCGAAAAACGAAATGTGAACCGCTTAGACGGACAGAAATAACATACCGTTAGTTTTGGATGTACGTTAACTTTTGAGTAGACGATATACTTTTTCAACAAATCTTGTGGAATTTCTAATGTATTGGTTTGTGATTGTTGCGTGTTGTGTTCATTCAATTCAGCATAGGCTGGATGATGCCTTTGATGTGATTTGATAACAAATTGTGCCAGCAATTGATCACGCATTGGATCAAATTCATCTTTAACAACGCACAAAATGTCAAAACGGGACAGAATCGGCTCCGATAAATTCACATTTTCCGAAAATGTCATACTGGAATCATATCGGCCACCAATTGGATTGGCCGCAGCAATAACAGCACAGCGTGCCTGCAACGATGTCACCAGACCAGCCTTTGAGATTGAAATCGATTGCTGTTCCATTGCCTCGTGAATTGAAGTACGATCTTGATCGTTCATTTTGTCGAATTCATCTGAAAAATATTGGACAAAACGAATATTTGTTGATTGTCTTGCCTCTGAGCCTGAGCAACTGACCAAACTGAATTGATCTTACCAATTAAGCAAACACCTTGATCAGCGAGCACAAGTGCACCAGCTTCCAAGGTCCATTCTTTTGAGACTGGATTTCGTCGAACGTATGCGGTCAAACCAACAGCGCTCGCTCCTTGGCCAGTTGTGAATACTGCCCGTGGTGCGATCTTTTCGGTGTATTTCAAGAATTGAGACTTTGCAGTACCTAAAATACATATCAAAAATCGTACACAACATTTTCTGTAGTCAATTGAATTCTATCGGCTGACATGCATATTCAAAATTACCTGGATCGCCCATAATTAAAACGTTGATATCTCCTCTCACACGATGCTTTTCGCCCGGATTTTTCGATTCACCGCCAAACAGCGACAATGCGAGTGCTCGTTTGATGAAATCATGACCATAGATTGATGGTGCCATGCTGGCAATAATACGTTCAGCGATGCGTGGATCTTTGCTTAGTTTTTGAATGCATGTAATATCTTCATCGGTCAATGACGAAACAACTTGTTTACTGTCCTTTACAACAATATGATTAGCCATAATAACTGTTGCAAACACGGGAAAACCTTGTTCGGTATTCAATGAACCATCGTAATTATTTGTATAAACGCCAGTTACTTCGATTTCATCGCCCGGTTTGCACATGTCACACAGATCCGACAATAAAATGCAATCTTTACTTCTTGGGATTCGTCCAGCTGGAATACGGCCGGGTGATTCTTGAATGGTGATTTTTTGATAATTACGATACACCGTTTGTTCCATATTTATCGAAAATGGTCCACCACTTTGACATTCAGGACATGAGCCGGGCTTTGTTTCGGTATCTTGTGATTGAACAAATGGTCCAAGAATGTAGCCACACTTAACACAATCGTATTTAATGACCGATAATTGTGGCATAACACCGGTTGTTGCTGTAACAACACCAAGCGTACGAACCAATTGATTTAAATGCAATTTACGGAATGTTCTCAACTCTTCAATGAGTGGCAGCTCCGAAATACGAACATGAATATCGCTTGTCACACGATCATACGTTGGGAAAATGCTAAGCACCATATCTTTGGCAACATTATCAAAAATTTCCAACATTTGAAATGGTGCTTCCGGCAAAAAATAAGCCAGCACATGCTCTTTGCTGGCCAAATCTGTGTATGACACCACAAAACTGGCACGATTCTGTTCGCACATTCGACGAATCGCATCACGATATATGTATTGAGCCTTTTCATCAACAAATGTACGCAAAAAACTTTTGAAGCGATTGGCAATTTCCGTACGCGGTCCCAACATAGAAACCCATTCTTTGGTCGAATAACCTTTTGTGTCTTCCAAATTTTCAATTGATTCAATCATTTCCGTGTCTTCGGTTTCAATTTCCATCGCTTTTTCGGCAGCACGACGCTTTTGACGCGGAATTTCATCATCATCATCACTCTGATCGTACACCAAATTACGTTCATCACGATGAATGCCCAGAGCACGATCACGTTTATTCAATTCTCTTTCGGCCGCCCGTCGATCACCTTCTGATATCTCACTGTAATCGTCATCGTCCAATTGATTCATGTCATAGTTGTCCAATTCGGGTCTTGGCCGATAATCATTTTCCATGTTGTCACCAAACAGCTCCTCGCCATCGTCTTCTTCATCATCTTGGCGCACCGTTGTGTCGCCGAGGATCTCATCTTCATTTTCAAACGGTTCAAAGTCTTCGACTGGCGATGTCATTAAATTGCGTAGCAATTCGCGCCGTTCAGCTTCCATTGATGGTGGAGGTGAACTTGGTGTGTCCTGAAATCAAAATTATTGTTTAAGTTTAAATTGAACCAGCAATTGTTTGGTCTCGTTCACTTTTCATTTTGTTTTTTCATTCCAATGTTTTTTGCTTTCGAGCTATTCAGTCAGTTAGAATTGTCTATTATTTATAGAAAAAAAATATTTAATCTTGTTTACGTACCGACATTTTATCTGGTTTTTTTTAGATATCCCAACCAAATACAAAACTTATTTTATGTAAAAAAATAACAAAATTCTCACGATTGAATTTGAGGCGAACAAATAAAGCGCTAAACATGTAACTCGTGTATTGAAATAATGCTGTACATTTCTGTTGTTGGCGCCAAAAATTGACAATCAATGTTGCTGTACCGCTGCTACACCATATTTCATGCTAATACTTCATTTGTCCCTATCGGAAAAATAGACATTTATTTAAATCATTTTGGTGAACGAATTGCGTCGATGATTTGCAAACATATTCATAATTTATATTAAAATCAATATTTTTTTGTATTACATTGAAATAAAAAATTATTTTGTTTTCTTTTTTTTTAAACTCATAAATTTGTTCAAAAGATAACAATGATTCTCATTGACATGAACCTTACTTTCATTGATCTGTCATAACAAAGTTGAAATGTTTTTTGTTCGGCAATTAGTTATTTGACAACTGAGCTAAAAGGTATTCGATAAAAGTGGGAAATATTTTTTTTTAAAATGCCGATTGTATTAGGAGGTGGAATAGGCGGTTTATCAGCGGCACATTATTTACTAAAACAATCGAAGCTATCGCAAGCACCAAAATTATTTGAGGCAAGCAATCGATTTGGTGGGTGGATCAAAACAGATGTTTCATCAGCTGATAAAAGAGTTCGTTTTGAGGTTGGACCAAGAACACTTCGACCAAAAGGTGTTGAAGGATGGAACACACTTGAGCTATGCTCCGAACTGGGTTTAAGCAATGACATATTGGGAATTCCATCATCACATCTAGCGGCCAAAAATCGTTTATTGGCTGTAAACAATCAGCTATGTTTGCTTCCAACAAGCTTAATGGGAATGTTTAAGACCACACCACCATTTTCAAAGCCATTGATTTATGGATTGATGCATGATTTTAAGCATAGCTATGTTGGTAAACCGCTGCCCGATGATTCAATTTATAATTTTGTTGAACGACGATTTGGTACTGAGTTTGCCAAATATCTCATCAGTCCGATGATTTGTGGCATTTGTGCCGGCGATGCCAAAGAGATCAGTGTGAAATTTTTACTCAGGGATCTATTTGAGTTTGAGCAAAAACATTCATCAGTGTCAAATGGAATCTATCGAAAAACAATTGATAGATTCTCAAAGAAGAGTCAACACGATACTTTGTCATCAAATGCAATGAAAAATTGTGATTTAGTAAAACGATCAGTGTCAGAGCGATGGAGTGTTTACTCATTAGATGGTGGTTTAGAGAAATTAACGAAAACACTGTCACACCATTTGAAGGAGAATGGAGTGCAGCTGAACACAAATGCCAAGTGTGAACATATCGAATTTCATTCAGACCGTGCCACAGTCACCGTAAATGGTAAAACCCATGAAACTAATCGCCTGATCAGTAGCCTACCCACATTTGAAATTGGAAAATTGATTGAAAAACAGCATCCACAGTTGGCAGAAGAATTGTTGGCCATTCCATATGTTGATGTTGCCGTAATTAACTTCCAATTCAGTGGTAATAATTTGTTAAAACAGCCAGGCTTTGGATTTCTTGTACCGCCCGTTGAAAATTCACCCGTATTGGGTGTTATCTACGACAGTTGTTGCTTTGATATGGGCAACAACACAGTTCTAACGGCTATGATGGGTGGCAAATGGTTCTGTGAACGTTTTAGTAACGATAGCGAAAGTGATTTATATGAAAAAGCAATGACAGAAATTCGACGCATTTTAAATATTCAACAAAAGCCCAATGTTTTTAAAGTAAACATTTTGCGACAATGTATCCCCCAATACGTTGTCGGTCATTTTGATCGCGTTGACCGAATAATGAAATATATCGAACACAATAAAATTCCATTAACACTTTGCGGTTCGGCATATGAAGGTGTTGGTGTAAATAATGTAATTTATTCTGCAAAAAAGGCAGCCGAATTGTGTGCTATGCGATTGTAAATAGTTGAATGCACAAAAAGATTTTCATATGGTTAACTTATTAACATTCATTGTCTTTATTATAAAGGATTGCACTTACAAATAGCCGAAATAAAGTGTTAAATGTTTATACAAATATCACAAAAGCTTATAATACTTTTCTTTGAGTTTTTCGAGTAAAATTTTTTGATGATGTGTTAGACCAGGTATCGTAGCTACAGATGAAATTTCGCTGCCAAATACCACGGAGTATTGCAGCGTTTTGCAGGCTTCAATAAGGCTTTTCATCGATTCCAATGTGTGTCTGGAATGTCGTTGATTAAATGCATCCGCATCATCTGATTCATTCGATTGATGACCATCATTTGCAAAATATTCATACAGTTTAACATTGGATGGTGATTGACGTGCTGATGGATACTCCAGTAATAAAATGAGTAAAATGAGTGTGATTTCATGTTTTCTCAAAATATCTTCATAATAATCGTGAACTTTGCGTTCGGCAATGTCATCACAAATTTCCGTAATTTTTTCCAATGCACTCTCGAAATTACCGCTTTCAATGCACTCATTGGCCGCTAGATCAAGATCTTGGGCTCGATGAGCTGGTGATACAAAATTGCTGGTTACTTCATAGTTTGGGTTAATTTCTTTCATTTCCCGAATAACGGCAGCCTTCATTGCCAAATCATCATTCAGTTGCGTGATTACACGGTGATAGCAACTCAGTGCACCCTGTGTAAATGGTTTTGTGTTGCTTCGTAAACATAATCGATTTACATCCGCTTCTCGATAAGCACGGGCTGCTTTTAGAAGTAAATGTCGCTCAAATACTGGATTATTTAACGCCTTTTCACACTTGGATGCACCATCATAGCAAAGGGCCGCATACTCGGGCATTCCACCATCCGAAAATTGAACAGCCAATCGTTGAAAATCATCGGAAACCTCGGAAACATTTGGAGCAAATCGCCTATGCCAACGATAAACCAAAAACAAATGAATCACTTGAAATGAAAAAATATGAACGGAAAATGTAAACACTTACTTGAACACAATACGTTGAATTTTCTTCAATTTATTGGATGTTTGCTCATACTGGTTCAATAAATCATGTGGGAAGCCTGACATTGTTCAATCAAATCATTAAACCACTAAATTCGACAATTGGATATGTTTTGTTTTACTCAAAGAAAATCCACAATCTACTGTCATCGATTCAATTAACAAAAGCAGCAGTACAAAACAATTTGCTGTACTAGAATTGTCTTGATTTATTAAAATGTCATGCCAAAATGTTTGCTCATTGTTTAGTATGCAATGTGTTTTGCACGAAGCAACACATCGACGAGCCAAATTTGTATTTTATAAGCGGAACATTTGTGTTTGTTTTTCTTTAAATAAAATTTACCGGTCAATCAAAACTATTGAAAATGGCAGATGAAGAAGATCCAAAGGAATATCGCTGGGAAACTGGCTATGAACGAACATGGTAAGCATATTTTAGCTGCTGGAATTCTATACGAAACGACACAACGAAAACGAATTATTCAATGGCGGGGTTGTTGTTACTTCTTCTTAGGGAATCAATTAAAGAAGATGATGAAGGTTTGGTCGAAAGTGCTATTATTGAAATCATACAAAAGGCCAAACGAAAACGTCAGCTCAAGAAACGTGGCCATCGAAGACTTGGCATGATGCGTCACGTTTATTTAGTTGTCGATTGTTCGGAATCGATGAGCCAACCAGATTTAAAACCAACTCGAATGCTCTGCACCGTCAAAGTAAGAATGATCCTCTATTATTATGCAAAAACCGCATCCACAGTGAAATGTGTAATTGAAACTGAAAACATTCCATTTTTTCAGCTTTTAGAAATTTTCATCGAAGAGTTTTTCGATCAAAATCCAATTTGTCAGCTGGGTATAATTGTTATGAAAGACAAACGTGCTGAGAAACTATCCGATTTGTCTGGCAGTCTTCGAAAACATATTCGATCGTTAAAGGAATTAAGTGTGAGCCAAGGTGAACCGTCTTTGCAAAATGGCTTGGATTTAGCACGAAATTCATTGAAGATGTTGCCATCGCATGCGAGCCGTGAAATTGTTGTGATTATGAGTAGCTTAACAACATGCGATCCCACTGACATTTTAGCGACAACTGAAACTCTCAAAAAGGATGGTATACGATGTTCAGTGGTTAGTTTATCAGCCGAAATTCATGTTTGCCGTTACATAACCGAACAGACAAGTGGTGAGTGTTTAAAGACAATTGATTTTAATTTGAAAGTCAATTGATTTAAAAAAAAAAAAATCAATCCTAATTAGGATCTTATGCGGCTGTTCTCGATGGTGCACATTATCGTGATCAACTGATGCAACACATTGATCCACCGCTAGCAAATCGAACACAAGAAAATTCACTCATCAAAATGGGATTCCCTCATGTACAGCATGAAGATGGCAAAGATCCACCATTGACGATGTGCATGTGCCATATCGACAATACCGATGAACCCAGCAAATTATCAACGGGCGGTTTTAATTGTCCGCAATGTGCCAGCAAATATTGTGAGCTACCGCTCGAATGTCTATCATGTGGTTTAACATTAGTATCAGCGCCACATTTGGCACGATCTTATCATCATCTGTTTCCAGTTGGTAATTTTATTGAGTGTCCATTTAAGCAACAAACCAACAAATGTTTTGCATGCCAAAAAATCTTCACCGATAGTGCGGCCGACAAAATGATATATCGATGCCAAAAATGTCAGCAATTCTTTTGCATGGATTGTGATATATTCATTCATGAAACTTTACACACGTGCGTTGGCTGCGCCACAACCAAGTAATCGATTTTCAATTAATTTGAATCAATTGGCAACGATTACTAGTGAATCATTCGAGCCAAGCTCATTCAACTCAATTTAATTTAATTTTTTGATAATTGTTGTGCGCTGTATAAAAAGGACAATAAATGAAAATAAATCTCAAAAATGTATTGCGGGATTTTTTTTTTGGGTATTGATTCGTACTTTTTTTACTTTCGTTTTTCTCATTGTTTAGGTTTTGATAGTTTGTGTTCAAATGCATTTGCGCATGCTTAATAGTCATTTTATAAATAACAAGAATACTTGAACTTTAAACTAAATTTCAAATGCGAGTGTTTTAACCCATAGGCTATGTGGGACTTCATTTATGAAAGCCTTAATTTCAACCAGAGACTAAATATGAGCTGCAGCTATAGTTCGAGCTAAACATAGGGACGATTGCATCTTAATGGATAATGGACTCCATTATTTTACGCTTCTATTTTACAGGTTCTGTCTATAGCTACAGCTCGAATGTAATCTATGGTTTCAACAGTTTCATTGAAATGCTAAACTAATATGTAAAAAGTTAGATGAGTGCGTGAGCTGAGTTCGAAGTAAGTAATGGTTTGTTTATTTTTCGTCCAACATTTTTGTAAAACTGACTAATTCTTTTTGAAAAATGTCTACAAAAATGTGAAAAACATAATGTTGTATTTTAGGAATTGATTCCCATATGTAGAATGAACTCAACTATTTTCCAAAATTATCACAACCTCCGAGGTTCAGAACTCTAGATTTATCAGAATTTCTGATTCAGAAATATGAGTGAGCACTAAACCGCACTAAATACATCAAGGTTTTTACAATGAGAATTGTCCAGACTCGAAAAATCAACAATTTTTCCATGGTCAAAATTTCAATATACAATTGGATGTGGCGCGGATTCATATCACGTATGTTCAAACGCTGGAATTGGCTACTCACCTTTTATTTTCTCTGTATATCAGCTGAATCATCAACAATTTTATCCTAGTAAAATTTCTAATTTCCGTTGTCGTTTAACGATTCCATACTTTTTCGACATAAGTCGCGGGGATACATGTCAAAATGTTCATTTTTTTTTTTTTTTTAATTTAAAATTCATGTTTATTAAAAATGAGTGGTTATTTACAATCATGATCTTGTTTTGCGAATATTCACATGTCAACGGTAAGCTAATGCCGGCCATTCCTGACTTGAAAGATTATAATTTTGTTCAACTAATTGCTATTTTTGAAGGTTTCATTTCATTTGATTTGTACAAGTATTTTCTTATTTCTAAGTCCGATAAAGTCCATAATATTATTTACAAATTACAAACAATCTTAAATTTTATTTACACAGAAATATGTACATATTATTGTGCAGTGACATAGGCAAGTTGGCCGCGACGATTTTTATTATAGTACAATAGTTGAGATTCCTCAATTAGGAGGTCTCTTTTCGACAGTTCATACATGTATGCGGGAGTTTTATATTGATAGTTTTGTATTTCTTCGTAATCATCACATTTAGTTATTTCGATCAAATATTCGTCGCCTCCATTTTGGATGCGATCACAAAATGTTCATTTGCTCAGTATACGATGTTGGGTCATTTACATTAACTTAAGCTGAATTAAATTCTTAAAATGAATCAATACATTCGTTTTCAAATGTTCAACAATTGTTATTTATTCTAATCGTATTAAGATGCTCTTTCGATATGTCCTGAGATGTTGTACAATTTTTTTTTTATCGTAATAATATTATTAGTTCAAACACAGCTGATTTTTTACGTATAGAAGTTTTTTTCATTTTTTTTTAGATTGACATGTTTATGATTAAAATTAATTTAAATGTTGGCCTTTAATTCGAGCATGTGAAATTATCTGAGGATATACTGTCTGTGACCATATGTCGCCATACCGGGCCTGGAAGTGGAGCAAGTTAGAGCGGTTTCAAGCGCGCTCCGCTCGACTTTTTCGAGCAAGCAGCAGCGAGCAATATCTTCGACTCCACGCTCGCTTGCTTGCTCCGCTGCTCGATCTCGCTCGTAAGAACTGAGCTCGCTCGGAGTGAAGCGCGCTCACCCGCTCGCTTGCTCAAATCGAGCGCGCTCAGAAAATATTAAGGCTCTTTACTGACTGAAGCCTTCAATGGTAGCTTGTGTTACAAGATCACCAATTCTTTTCTTTATGCTTTTCCCTCGAAAAAAAAAACAATATTGCAATTGATTTCAATTTATAAAATGATTTTACTGAATCGATTCAATTGCTTATTCAGTTTTATTACTTATTTTTCGGATGAGCAAGCATTTAATAATTACTTTGCTTTTTAACTCTTATTTAGAAAATGAAACAATGAAATTACACAAAAAACGAGCATTTGTCCGTCCGTCCGTTCGTCCGTCCGAATTGTCCGAAACCAGTTCGGCCGTCCGAACTTTTTTACGGACGGACGGACGGACAACTGAAATGCCACTTTCGGACGGACGGACATATTTTTGTCCGTTGCCACCTTTAGAGAACACTTCTAACTTATGTTTCAATATAAGCTAAATGAAATGTATCCATGGATTTGATCGAGCGAGCGGGGAGCGCGCTTCGTTTAAACAAGCGAGCTCGAGCAAGCGAGCTCGAGCAAGCGAGCAAGTTGAGCGAGCTTTAGCTCGCTTGGGACAATAAATTTTGGAGCGAGCTTGGAGCGGAGCACGCTTCCCGCTTGCTTACTCCGAGTCGACTTACGAGCAGCAGTCGGCAAAAATCAAAATCCGCTCGCGAGCGGAGCGTGCTTGCTCCGCTTCCAGCCACGCGCCATACTGTAGTTTAAAGTTTTTTTTTTTTTTTTAATTTTTAATTCAAATTCAAATTCTCTATGTACTCAGCTGCTAAACTATTTGCAATTAACTTCTAATTTACGAATTTTTCTACACTTCAACTATTGTTTATTATGCGCTGCCTCATGGCAGTTAACTGTGATTTGTGAAATCTATTCTAAAATTATTGACTAAGGAAAAGATCTTGGTTTTTAACGAGGGTCATAGACCACTCTTTTCCAATTTACTGTACGGTCGGCTTATTGAAGTAGACTTTAAAACATAATAAATAATAATAAAGTCCCAGAAAATCGTCTGGACCGTTGTGTGTCCTTTTTAAAATTGATTTTCATTCGCAGCGTATTTCGTATTCCTCTAGCGGGGGAGACTTGAAAATATAATAATATTCATTATGAAAGAAAAATTGAATTTTGTTCGAATAAAATGATGATGATGGTCACAGACAATATGTCCTCAGACAATTTGATCGAACTCCGAATAATTCTCCACTTATATACTGTTTTTCAATGCCGCAATTTAAACTGATTGAAAACTCTCTCTACTTTAAACTAAACTCAAACTAATTTTGGGCTAAACTGATCATAATTCACTAACAATCCAAATGAGCTAAAACTGCTATTTCCTAGGCCGCCGATTTCAATCGTTGACGATCTTTCCCATACAAATACAATCATCACCGATTACAATGATTGTAATCGGCGGTCTAGGAAATAGCACCTTAAAATAACATAAAAATAAGTGTTAG
Organism: Aphidoletes aphidimyza; assembly: GCA_030463065.1. NCBI lineage: Eukaryota > Metazoa > Arthropoda > Insecta > Diptera > Cecidomyiidae > Aphidoletes > Aphidoletes aphidimyza. The sequence goes on along the minus strand of CM059998.1, from coordinate 20,898,248 downwards.
GTTGATGTCGACGTCTAGACAACAATGGAAGATAATATCAACACTCCCATTTGGGTAATATGTATGATATACTTGTATTATTATAATGTTGTAAATATTCCATGTAAATACTCATCATTTGACGTGTTCATTAACATTGAGATTGTAAAGGCAAAACGAGACTCAACTATAGACGCATTCTGACATAATTCAAACGAAAACATAATGCTGGGAGTAAATCATTTACATGGCTTTATCAGAGAGTGATGATATTGGTATCTATGGTAGTTATACTTGACCGAAGGTATTTTTCATTCGGTTAAAATCGATTTCAATGTTTCATTTTCTCGGTCCAATTTCGAAAATATCTGCTTCACAACCACAAAATATCTGACCGTTTCAGAAGATAATATCAACAATCAAAATCACTAAAAGCAGCCTCATCTTGTTTCTCCAGATGCTCGACGGCTTTTTCTCGGCTCAAAATAAACTTGTCCATAAATATTTGCAGAGCCCATTCGGGTAGAAGATATTTCCACAATAGGTTCTCGTTCTACAACAAAGAGAAATTACACATGAAATTGCAAATATTTTTAGCAATCAAATCAATTTGCAGGTTCAACTTCTGTTGTAGTAAAGTAACAACTTGTATACCCGTTATTGTATTACAAAAAGTTGTATGTAGGATTTGAGAAAATGTGAAAACAACCGAACATATGTTCGACTTACTTGTGATGTGATTGTAACTTCTGTTTCCGCTTTATCGAATTTTTCCCGTAATTTCTTGTACATGGCAGTTTGTTGCTCCGGTGTAACCAAAGCATCGAGTATGAGCAAATAATCGCAATCTTTTTTTGTTGGCGCAAGTCGATGGTCCGGAATTTTTGCATTCTTTCGAATTATCTGTTTGAGAACTGATTTGTGTGTGACAAAAGTCTGTTCGATTTCCACAATCGGCATATCTTTTAAATTGCTATATAATGCACAAAAAAAAGAAAATGATATTAATTTCCGAATCCATAAATGTAAACGCGTTTCAAAGTGAACCTACATGATGCGATCAACTGTGTTCGATTGTTCAATAAGCTCAAATTCTTCTTGCAATTTTCGCAGTTTCTGCGCTTCACTGTCCTTTGTGCTAGTCACACACGAATCATCCACTGGGCTGGTTGTGTAGAGTTTACGTTTGACTTTCGTCTCTTCATTTTGTCCATTTTTATTTTGTTCACCGTGGATTTTTTTCGAGTGACTGATGACCCATGGATCAAGGCTGGACTGAGTTTTGGCTGTATCTTTGAATGCATCTGAATGTGTTGTGTGTGTGGTTTTATTTGTCGAGCGCAACAATCGCGCTTGATTTTTACTTTCTAATTCGTGTTTATCACCTGAATCACCAATAAGATCACCTTTCTTCTTTTTACCGAAATAATTGTTGCGATTGAAATCTTTTTTAACGTTTCCTTTTAATTTTTCATCATCAATTTTGGTTGGTGTATATGTGACAATGACTGGTTTATCGTCATCACTTTGATATTTGAGATCGTTAGCCGTATTTGTTTTTGATGCTGGAACATATTCCTCCACATCATTTTTCATTGACCCGTTTGTTGTGCGATTTTCGATGGTATCGCTTGATTCGGTGGTTACCGATTTTGTGCGTGGCTTGTCAGTCTTAAATTCGTTGCTATGATGCTTTTCGTACTTGTCCAATGCTGAAACCATATTCACGTTCACAACCAAAACATATGGACACAGATCACAGATTTTTTTCTCTTGGTATGCAATTTCGTTGTGGAATGGCTGTTGACTTTTCCATGATGTATGTAACTCCAACTGTGTGAGATTCACTGGAATCGTTGTTCTTTTCAACCTTGTTTTGATGTCAGCCATGTACTGCTCCACGCTTGGCTCTAATTTTGCATAAATTTGTGTCCATACATCAAGGCTCAAATATTTATCAAGTGAACAGCTCCGAACACGGTTTCCATTGATCTGAAGATCTTTTGATGTAAATTGGAATTGAACGAGCAACACTTGATTGTTAACCTGAAAATATCGTCGAAAATATGCGATTGTGCTGTACTTTTAAATGTCTGCAATTTTTTGTTTTTTGATTTGTAATTCCATACAAATAATTTGAATTTTACCTCTCGATGTTCGTATATGATTGTCATTTTGATTGGCACGTTTCGAGACCATCAAAACCTACAAACTAAGAACTAAATAACAAACGGATTTTGATGCTTTAGTTTTTGATAGTTTGAAAACAATCAACCAAAAACAATAAATAAACAATATTATGCTAATAGTGCACTATACGAATTTGAACTGGTGTCGTTTTTCTGTTTGTTCGTTTGTTTTTTTTTTCAATCACTTTCGCTCTCTTTTTTGACACATCTCAACACGTACAAAATCCCAACTAACTTCAGTCGCATGTGTCCACACATCTATTTGGATTGTGTGCAACACGTTAGAATATAGTAACAATTCAAATACCGTTAGTAGGAAAATGCATGAAAATATCTCTTGAAATTGTTCAGAAAATTTCAGTTGTTTTTGTTTTATTCAGAAATAATCATTGAACAATCGCAGAGTGGTGAGAGATTGAATGATTGTTTAAATGCAGCTGATGACTCAAATGCGTGATGCCTTGACGTGCTCTGCGGAGTGTAACTTCACGTGATTCGGTACGGACACCAACATAAAATTTATTCCATGGCGGCTTCTTCAAATTGCACCTCCGACACAATGATATCGTCTTCGATAACTGAACCGCAATTCGTATACACGGCATCGCCTCGGCCACAATCTACTTCAATATTTGACGAACCGCAATTCTTGCAATTTAATCCACTTGCCATCATTCACCGAATATCCTTTTTGGTAATCGATATGCAAATTGTTCGCCTTGAATTTTATCGACAAAGTGATTTAATTAATTGATTTATTAGGCAATAATATTTGAAAGTATTTTACCATTTTTTTTTTACGAAATTGACATTTTTGAAAATTTAGTCAGTAAGAATGAAAAGCCGTTTGGTTCAATTGCTATTGAATAATCAATTTTACTGTTCGCATAGATTTTTCTTCTCCGATAAAAATGACCGTACATGTTTCACTTAATTAAAAAAAATGCGAAAAAATAATTTAAATTTGAGTGCATTTTCGGCCTTTTGTCTATCTTTCAGTCGTTAGTTATTTATTCATATTCAAGTTTGTCGATAAACTAAATAAATGGTATCGATAATGTAGATGCAAACAAAATAGCAATGGTATCTGCATGACACACTCACGTTATGAAATGTCAAATCAGATGTTTGCGCGCTCAAATCCTGTGGTTTTGCTATACCATGCGACATTCAAACTGCCGTAAAACGAATTGATTATAGTGACCATCACAAAAATATCGTTTAATATTTGTTATTTGTGAATAGTTAAACAGTTGAATTGAAAACAGAATAGAATTGAACAGAACGGATTCTAAATAATAAAGGCTTAAAAGCCATTTGTTTCAACCATTTACCTAAAAGAGTCCGACGTAAAACCGAAAAAGGTAAAATCACGATGAGTACCGCACCACTACAATCGTCACCAATTGTGAAAAAGAGTCTTGATATTTATTTGGAGAAGAGAAATAAGCGAAATTATCTGAAATGGGGTAGCATAAATGCGATCATTTTGTCGGTGATGATGTATGACATCAACAATCAATGCCCGTTTGCCGATTCAAAATGGTATTACATCGAATATGTGGTTGCCGGCTTATTTGCATTGAGTGTTTTATACTATTTCACCAAATATCTATTCCTCTGGCTGACATTTGAACCGATTAAAGGTACACAAGCACAACGCAAACTGTTGCATTTCGAAGATGGAGGTAAACATATTTCATGTGTTTCTTTTATTTATAGAATTTTTTTTTAATTGATTGTCTTTATTTTAAATAGATTCATCATTTGTTGTACATCAGCCAGAGAAGATTGATGCTCAAGTTCCAATATCAAGTCCATTGGATACATCATCGATTATAAGCTGGCATTCATCATTCAATGACGGTAAAGTCTCTTTACAATGCTATTTTTGACACATTTCTCAATATTTCCTTTGATTTCCAATGTTGTTGTTGTTGTTGTTTTTTTTTTTAAATAGGAAATCGCTCAACATCAAATTCAATGTGGGGCTTCAATCGATCACCAGTTCATCAGCAAAGTTTCAGTAACAGTCAAAATCCGAATTATTCATGGAGCCGAGCTCAAAACAATTTACAAAATTCATTCGGCAATAACACCAGTCCAAATCATTCAAATAATAATTCATTTAGTTCACCATACAAAACATACACAAAAGATGAAATCATCACCGACGAACATGGCCTACAGAAGTATCTCAGGTGGGGATTATTGGGGATGTTGAATGTGTTTTTATTAACAAAACCAAACAAAATCAACTAAATGTTATAAATCGTTTAAATGGACAATTTCAGAGAAGTGGCGAAAGAGGACACCAATTCAAATGGTAATGTCAATTTCTCCGATCTTTGTGAAACGGTTGATCGAAGTTCCCCGAATACACTATGGAATTACTGGAATAATGCGGCCAATTTGCTGAAAACATCAATCTATCAATTGTCACCGACAACCACATCACCCAGCAAGCAATCATCGGGTAAAGAATTGGTTGGTAGCGTTGGTCCGGGTTGTGGTGATTTGGGTGGCATTTCGGATTTATTCAAAACCATTTCATCACCAAAACTCACCAAATATGTTACCAATTTGCGAATGTGGTTGTCGGCAACGATTTTACAGCGTTTAGTGAAAGAGTTCGATAAAATTGATAATGAATTTGCCATTCGTGGATTTTCGGATATAAAAATTGGTAGCGTTGGTTTGGAGAGATTAAAGAAAACGGCCGAAAATCATATGGTTTCGTCGTATGTACCGACGCTATCGATGGTAATGCCATTTTTGGAAATATCCACAAATCAAGAGTACTTGGTGCAAAGGATTCGTGAATTGGCAAGAGGTAGCGGAATCAATGATTATCGTTGGAATTCATCAAATTCGTACGATTTAAATTGGGATGAACATGTTACAACGGATGCAGCTGTAAGATTTGTGTAAACGTTTTCGTTTTTTGTTTTTTTCATCCAACATGCCATTTAAATCCGTACGCTGTTTATCCATTTTCCAATAGATTATTTTCCACTTATTCTGCGCTTATATGGATAGTCAATTGAATCCACTGCCACCACCGGGTGGCCGCCCATTTTTCAACCGATACGTGGTGCTGGGTGAGAAGAAATCACTCAAAGAAACTGTCGAAGAAGTTAAATCGAAATCAAAATGTGCCATTTTGTATACGAATCCAACAAAACCGAAATTCAATTTTATCAGTGACGACAAAGTCCATCATTGTAATCACGTAAGTTAGATTTGGCTCATGGAATCACAATATATTGCGGGGAGGCGGGGAGGAAATCCAACGATGTGCATTTACACAAATAATTAATTTTTTATTCCATAGGACCGAAATAACTTGTTCTGTGTGATCATTCAATTTTTGATCTATATGAAAGAACGAAACGCTGGCTTACTGGATGGTGTCAATTTGGGCCGAAGTGGACTTAATATTCTAGGTGTTATAGATGATTAATTTTTAATAAAAACAAAATATCTCCATTACGAATCATCATTTATTTTATATTACAAAGGCTGACTCTCTTTAACCATTAAAGTTTCGATTCACTAGAATAAAAAGTAAGAAAAGAATAAAAAAAACACACACACACACACACACAAATTTTCCAGTAACTAAAATGGCGCTTTTATTAAATTTCATTTTATCCGATAGTTTAAAGTGGTCTCATTCAGCCCACACAACATTCTAAGTAGCTGCATAAATATGTGTCACGCATTCAAACGGTTATTGTTTTTATATGAAAAACGTGACCATACACATCATGCACTTATTTAGTCAATATGAACGAAACATCGAATTGATCCAAGTATTGGTGCGAGAGAGTTTCAAAAAAAAAAAAAAAAACACACAAATCAAATCTCTTTCAACGAAAACTCAATGCATGATCATTATTTTGATGAATATGCATTTGAGAATGAATGGCATTCAGGCGAAACAGATTTAAATCAAAAACATAGAACATCGAATTCGCCGCACAGTGTACTACACAAAACAAGAACATCGAGTGAAGTGAGCATATCATATTAGCTCGGTGTACAGAATACACATGCGAATGTTCGTGTAAACGACAGAAATAAATGAAAAAATAAATGATGAAGAAGAAGAAAAAAGAGAACAAAAATGAGGAACGAGAGTCCAACGATGTTTGTGAAAAATACGTGACTTGTTTGGCAGACAGTACGGAACGTGATAGAAGAGTCAAGCAATAGAATCGTGCGCTGCAAACACACAAACGTAACGTGTACAATGTGTACACATGTATGCACGCATATCACAAAAATGCACACGTACACGCAAACACGGACGAGTGTTTGCAGTCGTTTACAGACCCATTTACGGTTTGGTATGTGTTTAAATGCGATGTCGTGACAGTCATTTCGTACATGTCATTGGTTGTGTTCGGTTAGCATTATCCAAAAAAAAAAAAGAAAACGAAAATAACAAACAATCGAACCGATTTTTTTTTTCTTATTTCTTATTTCGAATTTCAATCAACAATTTGGCATATTCGAACGCATTATTGTGGGTTTTATTTTATTATTTGAATTTGATGTTGGTCTCAATTAGTTGATACAAAACAAAAATTATGAATAAAGTGCATAAACTTCGAAACGATCCATCACAAATGGTAAGTAAATGCGCGTTTTTTTTGTGTTGCTCGGTCGTACGGAATATTTTGACTTTTGGCAGGCACAAAATTGGTTTGTGTAGGAAAAAGTGATGTGCGTGTACATTCACATATTTAGTGAGACCGAGTGAGACCCATTACCGTTTCACACCGAACGAACGTAGTTCGTAACTGTGAACGCAACACTTCCGATTGTTCATGTTCAAATCAAAACAAAACTCACGAATTATTTTGCTTAACGGGTGCTTTCAAATTGAGATGAATTTAGCTTCGGCAATCAAATGAGAAAATGTATTTTAATGAAAAATTGTGTTTTCTTTTATTTGTTTTCCTTCGAATAGAGTCCGATGGAGAGAGAAAAGCATAAAGAGGCGCTGGCCCGCAAACTGATGGAAAAAGATCCATCGGTGTATTTGGTGAAACCAGAAAATTCATCAAAAAGTTGCGCTTGGGGTGCCGATTGTTTTTCACTCATTTTCAACAACAATGTGAAGGAAAATTATGTTTACTGCCAAATTTGCTCGAATTTAATCACATATAATTCGGTACATGGAACGGGCAGTCTGTTACGACACCATTGCTACAAAAAAGTCATGAATTTACAGAAAGAAGAAAATAATTTGGTGAAAACATTAAATTGTTCACCGTTACCAAAAGTGCAGAAGCGAACAAAGAATGAAATGGCCGAACCACTGGGCGATATTATCATGGGTACGCCGGATTCATTGAAATTTCAAATCAAAGGACGTGACAATTCAAAACAAAAGAAAGAAATTGAAGAGCTGATGGCACGTGGTGATCCCAGTATTGATATGCGACCACCCGAAAATATCAAAAGTGAAGTATGGAGCAATGGCAACTTTAAAATTCTCTATCAAAATGGTAAAAAGTTGGACTTTGTGATATGTATGTTTTGTCAATCGTTAATCACGTACAAAAGTAAAACGGGCACAGCCAGCCTACTACGGCATTCGTGCATTAAACGTTTATCAGAAACAATAAAACGAGAGAATCGATCGCCAAATCCCGATGAAAATATGCACGAACACTATGTAACAATACCAATCAGTGAAACGGATCCCGCAGACGATGTGGATGGCACACAAACCACTAGCAACGCGGATAATTTATCATATGCAAACGAAAATGATACCGATCAAGAGCAGTATTTGTCCAACGAATTTCCGGACGAACTGAAAGAAGAGGCGTTCAAATTATTCCATTACTTTAGCTTTAAGGATATGCAACCGACGAATTTGGCTCAAAAGAAGGGCTTTCTCAGTTTTGGTCAATATTTAATCAATGTTGGTGCCGAATATAAACGTGTCAATATTGAAACGTTGCTCGATGGAAAGCACACGGCTAGCTCAACGGTGGCGGAAAAGTCCATAAATAATTTACAAAAAATGCTAAAGCCAAAATTTGAAGATCACAAAATTGCGTTGTCGTGCGACTACTGGACGGATCGAAATCGTAAAATGAACTTTCTCACACTGTATGGTCACTACATTAGCGATATGTTTGAAATAAAAAAAGTCAATTTGGGCACAATCAATTTTGTCGAAGATTTTTCAACGATCGATTACAAGCAACTGATATCATCGATGCTGGAAAATTATTTCACCGCTGAAAATGATATTGAAACATTTTTATCACGAACCACCACCGTTATATTTGACGAAATGATTGATTGCTTTAAATCGTATTCGACAATCAGTTGTTCATGTTTGACACTCAATCGTATTGTATTACAACTGATTGATGAATGTGGACTGCGTGAAGCAGTACCAAACGATGTGCTTGGCGCGGAGAATTGGCTCAGCATTTGGGAATATTTAGATATGATCGAAGATGGCCCGGATTTATCGAATATTGAAGAATTCAAACAAGTGCTCGATCCATTTATGAAAGCGGTCAAAAGTTTAAGCTCCGATCAAAAACCAACCATCAACGAAGTGTATATTTTTCGAAAGAAAATCGAAGATCACTTCCGAAACACACGATTCACAAATGGTAAAATCCGTGACACCGCACTGAATTTAATTCGTGAACATTTCCCAATCACAAATCTACATAAGATTGCCGTGTTTCTAGATCCACGATTCAAATCACTAAAATTTATGAGCCACGATGAAAAAACGAATGTTTTAAATATGGTCAGCAAAATGGTGAGCTCCGATGAGGGTGATGCGAATGTGATTACGTTCAGTGATGAGAGCGATGATAAAGCAACGCTGGCAAACAGCAGCAAACCAGGTGGCACAATGAGCGGTGACACCGCCGACAGTACAAAGTATCTGATCGAGTATATGGATATTGTTGAGGAGCGTGATGAAACCCACGATGAAGTTGACATTTATGTGAATTTAAAATTCAACGACATTTATTCGACGAACATTTTGGAATTTTGGGAATCCCGATATGATTTACCACATTTACGGCAATTGGCACGTGAAATATTGTGTATACCAGCATCTGGTATTGTCACCGAAAAGATCTTCTCCGAGGATGCCAGTTTGTTGGCAAAGCGACGCCTCAATATGGAAATTGACAATGTTAAACAAATGTTGCATATCCACGAAAACTTTGAAATGTTAATGAACGTATTTTAACGTTATTATTTAAGTTTAAAACAAAAAATTTGTACTAAAATGAAAGAAGAAAAAAAACCATGGACAAACCAATACCTACTCAGTTGTAATAAAAAAGTGAAAATCACATTTGGATTAAAACGAATTGCGTGTGATTTTGAAAATTTCAACAATATTTTTTTTTATTTCATTCATTTTTTAACAGTTTTTTTCGTCATTTTTTTGTTGTTGTTGTTGCTGTTGTTTGTAAATTTTATTTTAATGTTTTTTTTGTTGTTGTTTTTAATTTAATGTTTTCATTTTTTTTTCTTCACTTATCAAGTATGCTATACAATATTATTTTGACAGTTCTATCCACAATTCAGATTTTTTTTTATAGATCTACAAGATGTTATTTTAACTTTATTTTGTTTACAAATTAAAGGGTTTGTATTCCATTTATTATTTCATTATAAATTTACAGTGTGTGTGTGTGTGTGTGTATGTGTGTGCATGTTTTTTTTGTTTGTTAGATATATAATTCTAATTTGTTTTACAAAACAAAACAAAAAAAAGGTTTCTTATTACTCGTCACAATTGGCCGAATTGATTGAGTTTGTGATATTCAATGACATTTGATTTGACGAGTCAAAATTCTCAAGAAAAATAAAAGACTGATGATATTATTCAGTTATTGGTCAAAAAATTATGAGTTTATAGATAAAAATTAGCTAGCTCAATTCAAAGAGAAAACTAATTGCCGATATGATGAAGAAAACTGAATATTCTCAACAAACAAATAAACTAATCGAGTGTATGCTTTGTTTGATCCTATTTTCTTGTTAAATTTTTGTTCTTGTTGTTTTTTTGTCTCTTGTCACTTAGTGTTTACGTTGGATTTTGCATTTGTTGACATTTTGTTGTTGTTTGTTGATGTTCTTGTTACTGTAAAATCTATGTAATTTAGAATGCTGCATATTTTCTCAGAATGAATAATTATGTGTGTGTGTGTGTGTGTGGTTTTTTTTGGGGAGGGGAGGGGGCGGCACGTCTTTTTGGCTTTAAAACGAAATCAATCATTGAATCAACCACACATAGGTGGATGAGTGGAAGCGAATGGCATGGTGAATGAGCACCATTCATTTAAACTGGCTTAATTTTAAAAAAGAACGAACCGATTTTAATTTGAAAAATTGATGTGTGAATCGATGGTGATTTGAGAGTTGTGTGAATGGATTGATTAAAATTGCTTGCAAAAGGCCTCTTCAGTGTTGGTTGGAGTTAAATCTCAAGCTTCAGTTGGCTTCAAATGAAGCCATTTTGAAAGGTGTAAAATGAATTTTTAAATGGCCATAAGAATGGCATTTATATATGAAAGACTGAGGCAAAAGACGAGCACTGATATTTCACAGGGGCTTAAATGTAATGTTTTTTGTTTTTTGTTTTTTTCATCATCTTTTTTTAAGTTTTTATAATATATGTTATTTGCAAAGAACAACAAAAGAAAAAAAAACAACCCGAAACACACACAGAGATACTGTGTAATTGGGTGTATGATTGGTAAGCAACATGAATATTATTATTTGATTATTTTTTATTTGTTTTGTTGTTGTTTTAATTTCAAACCATCTATCGACTGCCATTCCAAAAGGCCTATATTGTGCTACAAATTCACCAAGTAAACATGAAAAATTGTTCGACCTGTTTTATTTATATAATGTTTTCTGTTGTTAAATTCAACCCTACAAATAATTTCATGATTTGTCTCAATTTTCTTAATAATTCACATTTCATTTCCACAGTTGTTTGTGTGTGTGTTCTTTTTATGTTATTTAAAAGCAATAGCTTGTGCCATTGGCTGGAAGTGTTTGATTTGACTTCCTCGTAGAAAAAAACAAAAACCCCGAAAATACTAAACACATACACACATATGAAAATGTTTTTGTCATCCAAACCATGTACCATGATTTATTGACTGTGCTGTGTATGCGTGTGGTATTTGGCTATGAATTTAAATACCAAAATCTGCCACTGTGTGAATTTGAAATGGTGTTACTATCGGTAGTGTTTTCTTCTTGTTCTTTTGTTTTGTTTTGTTTGTATTATGGATGTAGAAAAGGTCAATTTAATGATCACAATCAGTTTGATTTTCTGAAACTAATTCATTTTGTATGTTTTTTTTGTTGTTTTCTTTGTTTTTCCATCTGTCCTGGTTTCATATACAAAAAACAAATGGATTATTAAGATTAGGTTATATTTTATATTATTTTTTACGGCCACATCATAATCATTTTTTTTTGTTAAATAGTTCACTCATGTTTTTCGTTATGTCGTATGAACAAAATTTGTGTTTTTATTTTAAACTTTTTTTGTCGTTTTTACTTGTTATCACATTTTTTTTATCTTTATTTGTTTTGCACATTGAATATCATTTGAATAAAAATGAGGGGGGGGGGGAGTGGGAGGGCAGAGGGGGCGAACATTTATTGCATCATTAAGCCTACGTAGCGAAAGTGGTCTAGTTTTATTGCTATTTACTTATTGGGACGTTAGATAAATGAATAAGCATTTCATTTGTTTTTGTTGTTTTTTGTTGTTGTTTTTAAATTAAAATGTGGCATCAAGTATGCCAAAATGTAAAAAAATTATAGAAGATAAAATAAATAAATATAGAAATCATTGAAAGTGTAGACAATTATTAAGATACTACTAAGAAAGACACAAAAAAAACACGTTAATTTAAAGACAAATAACCAATTTCGTTTCATTCATGCAAAAATTGTGGTGCGAAAATTGGATGATTTTTTTAATCATTATTAATTTTTTTTTTCTTTTTGCTTAGTAAAATAATATATATCATAAAATGTGCATTGTTTCGCACACTGCAAACACACAAATCCTTCAACGGAATAAAAAAAGGGAAACAATACAAATAAACAAAGCAAAGAAAATTCAAGGTGCTGCGCAACAATTCGGCATGCATCTGATTTGAAAGGATTTGTGCATGTGATATTAAATGTGTGTGTTGTTGTTGTTTGTTTATATCAGAAATAACTTTAAAATAAATCAATATTATAAGAAATGTGCTCATTTATGTGCTATCAATAAAAATCTATTTTGTTAAAATGATAGTGTGTTTTGTTATGTTGTTTTCTTGTTTTGTTGATTTTTTTTCTTTTTAAATAATTTTCTTTTTAGTTTAGTGTTTGTTGTTGTTGTATGTGTGTGCTCTCTACTTGCTAAATATTTCACCTTTCGAATCGATTTAACGCACGCACAGTCAGTTCACATTTAAATACACGAATCGTTTAGATTTTATAATATAAATTTATATATATTCAAAAATGTGAAAAAAAATAGCGAAAGATGACAAATTTACTTAGCCACGTTAATAGCTATAAAACGCATTACACTTTATTGAATATCTAGTTTTAGACACAATGTTTTATTTTGATTAACCGAAGAGACAACAACAACAAAACAGAATTCAATATTAACTCACGCATCTTTCATTTTTGTTTTCCATCCATTCGTTTCACAATATATACGAAATTAATATCAAATTGTTTGCTCTTTTTTTTGAAAAAAAAAAAAAACTTTTTGTTTTGTTCAGTTTTCTCGTTTCTATGGGGAGCAATTCGAACATTAGAATTTTTATTTTTACTGATCTAGAAAACCAGAAATAGTCGACAGTGTTCCAACATCTAATGGGAAATTAAAATTTGGAAATACATTTAAACATTTTCGGGGAAGTTCGAGGAAATCGATCGCTTAACAAATTTAAAAACATTCAATCAAATTATTGCATCAATCGAGAATTTATTGAAATTCTCGCACATGTTTCGAAAACGTATTGTTTTACCTATTCAAAATCTCGAATGCTCCAAGGAAAACGTGACAATTTTTTTTAATGTGTTTTTCATCATACATTTATAATTTTAAATCGTCTGAACATATTTCCGTTGCTTTTTTTCCTCTCTAATCAATTGGTACTTTTCAAACAGTAAAAAAGAAAATCCAATGAATTGTGTATGAAAAGCATCACAATGCCCTATGTGTCGTTTTAAATATCCACATGTTATCAATTGTAGTTTTGTTTGTTTGTTTGTGAAAAGTGTTATGCAAAATTCAAACTTGATTCTTAAATTTGTTCAGTTGAATGGATCAATTTTGAGTTTTTGGTGCATCACATCAATTGCAATTGTAATATTTTGATATGGACACAAAAGAAATGGGTGAATTTTCAAATCAAATTACCAATTTGAACAATTTATAGTGTTTGAAAATTGTTACTCAGGTTATGGGTTTCGTGCATGCTATTCTGTGTTTCGTTTATTTTCATTTGAATATGTTTTCTCAAATAGTTTTTTTTTTGTTTTTTTCTTTTTGTTTATGCTCACCACACAATAATATTTGATGGGATTTGATTTAGAAACTTTGGTTTCCAAATGTCATATTCACGCAAAATTCGATCATAAAATTGTTCAGCTAATCAACAAATAAGCAATTGAAAAATTGGAGTGATTCTATATTGAAACCTAGGAATTCCAGTTGAGTTGAGAGAGATGGAGAGAATAATTTTTTGGGCGGGGGGAATCAAAAAAAAAAATCATCTCGTTTGGAAAATGAAGTCCGGATGTTATTTGTTGATCTTCTGCCTGCTGGTAATTTGTTAGTTGCTTGTTTGTTTGTTGGTTTGTTTTTTTTTGAGTGTGCTAAGTTAGATACCTGTTCAACTTAGCTATAGACGCGTGCTATCATTACCCATAGATTTGATTGGATTTGGCTGTTTGACATTTACTGACAAGTGTGGTCGGTGTTTGTGTGTGAGTGTATGTGAGTTATGTTCACACCATCAAAGTGTGCGGATGGCTTGCACAAGCACACTGAAATTGATTGGGTGGGTGGTGGTTGGATTTTGATGGTTTAACATTTGCGATTGTTGTTGGCACGGCTAATGACTTTGCAGTGAGTCATATCGGAACGCTTTTGACGGCCACCCTTGCTGTTCACTTCGCGCACCTTGTTACCACGTTCCATTGCATTGCGGCACATTTGCTGGCGGCTCTTTTTTTCGTGAGCTTTTTGTGAATGCTTCAATGCAATCACTTGTTTCACTTGTTGTGCGGTCAAATGATTGGCATGATGTTCACCACGGTGACGGCCAATCAATTGCATTGTCTAGATTGGGTAAGAGGTTAGAGATAGAGAAAAAGTATATCAATATTGCTAGTGAAATTCGGAGAAATGTTCATTACACGCATCATTATTAAAACTATTTTCGTCAATGCACTTACTTCTCCTGAAAGACGATCAATTGCTGGATTTATAATTGAGTCCGATTCATCGGTGGTTAAGTCAACCATAACCAATCCATCTTGATCCTCGGCAACTTCAACCACAGTCGTTGGTTGCATTGTACCACGAATGCTATGATACACCGACATGCTATGATAACAATCGAAATACCAAATGATTAATATTCACAATCACAACATTGCGTATCAATTGGTGTCATCGTCACAAAAAAAACACCTTACCTTGGATGCTCGATTAGTAAATTCTCAAGCGGTGATATTTCCACATTGATCGGATTGGTGGATGTGAAACATGGTGGTGGTGTCACGAACCATGATTCATCCATCGAATTCGGTACTGGCGACGATGGCAATGAATTGAAAGCACCATCTTGAGATCCAACATTTGAATTGCTACGGCTGTGTCGTGTTCGCACAGCGGGGCTATTTTTAATTTCAACAAATGGAATTTCTTCTTCCGAGTCAGTTTGCTGAGGAGTGCAGTCACCATCTAAATTCGTTGTTAAAACCAAATTTTTCAATTTTCAATCAATTTATGCTTCGAATATAAATATTAAACTATATTTTTACCTCCTTTCTCGACTAATAGCCATTCATCGTCTTCGTCATCTTCGCAGTTTGTTGTAACAAACTTATAATTATTGATTGCTTCGTCTGATGCACCACTTAATTGTTGACCGTCTTGTGTTATATCCGTTGCATTCCTATTACCATTGCCAAGTATATAAGATGCTAACGAATTGAACATTATACAGACGCCCAGGGGTTGTTAACAAAGTTATTTTAAGCTCTGAGACAATGTTGTATGTGTGTGCGTGTTCAATGTTATTGTTGTAGCTTTGATTCTTTTGTTTCTATTATTTTGTGAATCGTTTCGTTTCGGCTATTATGTGCCACAAGAAAATGCACACTTGTTGTTCGGGTTTGTTCAGGTTTGTTCAGGTTTGTTTATAAATATAACAAAATTGCCGATGCAAAAGAGTTGAAAGCAATTGGATGCGCGCTGACGAATAAGAAAATGACACAGATAGCGCTGAATTGGTGCAATATTTTATGTTACTTTCTCCGTACTGAGTGTTTTTCGCCTTTATGTTTGTGTGTGTTGATTTGTATTTTATTGTTGTATACTGATTTGAGTTAAATTAGAATTTCTTTGGTACTTTATGGAATAGTTTTAAACTTTCTTTTGTTTCGCTTAGATTCTGTTGTGTTTCCTTTTTTGTATGTATTAATTTTGCGATATTTTGAGATCAATAAATAGTTTTTTTATTCACTTATGAAATTAGTAAAAAAAAATGTTTTTTTTAAATCTTTTTAATTCTATGTGATTTCGTTTTGTATTCTTTTGTTTATTGAGTTTTGTGTGTGAATTTAATTTGTTTTCTTAAAGCTGTTCAGTCTTTTAATTTTTATTTCTTATCAACTGATTTTCTATCAAATCAAATTCCAACACACACAATTTATTGTTGTTCTGTTTTGTTTTTTTTTTTTTTTTTAATTTGTTTTGTCACTTAACACGTTTTTTTTTTGTTCTATAAAAGATAGTGTTGCTGTTGATCAACCGTCAAAATCTGCAAAGAAACGATGATTTAACATATTCTGATTAGTCAAATGATTGATTATAAATAAATTAATATGCTTTAAGCAATGATAAGAATGGAAATATAATGACGAATGGCTTATGCCACATATAATTATTTCCTATTGGCTTTTTGGCTTTTGGCTTTTACGGCTAATCACATTCAATGTGTCATCAATGATTTATAGCAATGTGTTTTTTTGTTGTTGTTGTTATTGTGTGTGCAATATATTGCAGCTGTATACAATTCAGAAATTTAAAAAAAAATCAAACTGAAGCAACGGAATAAAATATTTTGCATGTTTCATTAGATATGGTTTTGCGGGTTTTGAATTGAATATTTCCACTTTGTCAATGGTACATGAAGTATATTATTCTCAAAGAAATGGTTATCGAAATGCGGTGGCATCGTTAGGTGTGGTTTTCTACTTTGGGTCAATCAATTTACCAAAGGCATTCTGTGTGACTTTATTGTGAACATAGTCATAACAAAAACAATAACTTGTTTTATTTTGTCAGTGTCAAAATGTCACACATGTTCGTGATGTGTGATATTGGATGCGGTTGTTACAGTTTTGGCCGCGCTTCACCATACAAAATATAACAATGAAATAACGAAAAATCTATAGCGGTAAATAAAAAAAACCAACGATATTAATATCATGCACACAGCGATAGCAAGACTCAGTTTGGTGTTTTTTTTTATTTGCTTTCTTAGACGTGAACACAGAACAAAAAGAGATAGAAATATACATCTGAATCTATCGATCACATTTTGTAGAGAACAAAAAAAACCCTTCAAAGTGAATCTTGCTATCGCACTGTGATATCACTGTTGATGTCTTTGCGTTTCAGATTTGTGCTGTTTTTTCATTTTTGCATGTCTTTGCCATTCGCCTTAATCATGTTGCAGTGTGATTTTCAGAGTATTCACTTAAATATCACAGTTTATCAAGCAAGTTTGTATGTGTTTGTGAGTTTTTATTGAGTTTCAGCTTGTTAAGCGAACGATTCTTTATTATGAGTTTTTTGGCCGTTATTCCATTTTTTTGGCGGATTCGTTCCATGTTTTACGTTTTCAGTTGATAATCGATATCGGCTAATTTCCCCATTTGTTTTTATTTATTTCTTTTGATTTCGAACGTTAAGGTCATTTTAATTTCAACCGGATATTTTTCCACAAATAACTTTTAACAATAAAAGCGTTATTTAATGTGCATTGGACCGTTATTTGATTTTGGGTTTTTAATCATCAATCCCCTTAACAGATTTTCCACTTAATATTCGACAAATATTTAATTTAACTGCAATATGACACGAACTCTTACATGGCCAATCGTTTCTATTCGTGCACGCAATCAGAACACACGGTACATATTTCAAATAACGTATTTTTGTGTTTCATTATTGATTCAGTTGTTGTTGTTGGTGTTTCGGTTTCGAATTTACGCAACACACGCTCCTTACATATTTTCTCGAATATGTAGAACAAAACGGTTTTATTAAATGAGCATGACCTTTGGTTCAGTGTTTCTATGCGAATTGGCTACGAACATTGATGATGAAATTAGTTTATTTTACAATCGAATACAATAAAATGGAATTCAAATTAAAAACGAACTAAAATGAATGAATAAATTGAAAAAACAAATCATGTAATTGATTCTTTCTGGAAACGGGGTTATTTGAATTAGTGTAATCCAGAGTGATCACACAAAGGCACAAGAGATTTCTATCTTTGAATGAAAAAACAAAAATCGATTCAGCATTTTTTGTTTTTTTGTTTTTTTCATTGTCAATGTCAAAATCAAAGCATGAAAATCTAAGCGTTCATTGAACAATTATGCAGCAAACAGCGAAAAAATAACGAACTTATTTACTTGACTCAAAAGTGTTTTACAAAAATTGACTTGATGTAAACTAATTAAATGCAGTGGTAGTTCGTTTGTATTGAAAATTGCGCAAATGTGCCAAGCTGTCTGGTTAGTCTGTTTCAGAACATCACATTCGAAATGAACTCATTCACCACGAACAACAACAACAAGTTTTCAATTGATGTGCTCAAGTTATTTAATGCTTACATCAGTTGCGCAGCAGCCTCTGTGCGCTATATATTTTGCGTGTGTGTGTGTGCTCTACTATACTAATAATAAAATGAATTATTGTCAGGATTGTCTGCATTCTAATGAGCAAAGAGTTCAATTAAATGCGCAATTAAATCAAATAAATGAGATGGATAATAATATGGATCGTTTGGTTTTAGCTGGTTTATGCATATTGATTTATATGCATTTCAACCAATAAATAGATTGAAATGAATATTCAGTAAATGTCAGTACGTGGCTGCAAGTGATCAAACACGAAACATCAATAGATGAATAGTTTGATTAAATTAACACTTGTTCGAAAATTTTAAAATTTAACGAATGTTGCCTAAAGAGATAGGGATAGAAGTGTTCAGTTGCATACGGGGCTGGATTATCGAAAATACTGACGTTCACTTCAATTTGATGTCTTTTTATCGTATTTTTTTGGTTTGTTTGTATCTAAACTCTCCTTCCTTTGATTGCCAGATGTAACGATGCATCGTTTGCACTTTATTCGTGTTCAAAAATGCTATCATTTCCAACGAACACCAATGCTTTAATGCATAAATAAGTGTTCATTAGGTTTTTTTTTTTACTTATTCCAACACCAAACACACAGCCATTTCATTTTTGTATTTTTTTCATTCTTAGAAAAGTCGAACATTAGACATACAGCGAAGCATGTATACATTTTAGCACACAATTTATCGTCCGTTATTTTTCGGTTTTGGCTTGGTTGAACTCTCTCATTCGTTCTCAATTTTTTTTTTTGCTACCGCGCTTGTTTCGCCCATCTGATGACACATTTAATGGGCAACGTTAGATAAATTCAATGCACCTCATGTTATCTACAATCTGTTTTATTGCTCACAACGTTTATTCACCGTATCCAATAAAATTGCCTAAACAGACCGAAAAAAACGTACAGAAGATTGAAAATATGGCAAGGGTTTGCCCCTGTACAGTTGTACAGCTACAGGCTATATATTGGCTTAACGATACCGTGGTAGTCTCATTAAAATGTTTATCAATTTCGTTTAAAATAGCAACAAATGAAAAATAATTTTTTAATATTGAAATTATTCAGCATTCGAGTAGAAGATGAATCGCACAACAACAACAACAAAATCCATCGAAAAAATCATGAACATCGTTATATAATTGTTTTAAATCCGTTTGTTCCTGATTTAATTGGTTAAAACATTTGAATCGGGCCAAATTCGACATTTCATTGAACTGAACATTCAACAACAGCAAACAACATAATACTTTAATCCAATGAAAATGGAGTGCAAAACCATAATCAAATCAATTGAATGCATTAAAGAATGAGAGAGAGAGAGAGAGAGAGAACAAGAGGCTGTTATTACTGGTGAATTTGAATTTGTGCACATAAAATCGAATTCAATCAATTTCGCTTAGCAAATCTTCAACATGATAAATCGCTTTCGATTTAATGTTTTATAAATAAATGTTTGCCATTTTTTGCGTTTTTATTAACGATGAAAGAAATAATGAAAAAAAACGAAAGAAAATCACTTGAATAATATCGATATTTTTATTTTGCCACCAGTTCACCGTTTACCAAAAAAAAGTCAGTACATATGATGCCCGATTGAAAACACTGTCAGTTAGTTATATAATCAATTCTATTACTTTCAATTTGAACCATCCATCATGATGCTAAACTATCTCGCTTGATCAATCAAATTGATGAACAAAAAACCAGAGCCAGGGAAATTGTGTTCGCTGATATTGAAATACACCGAGATCTGGAAGTGGTTTTATAGCGAAATGTTGCATATGATACGTGTCGATTGATTCTTTGACTTTTACAAAGTGAAGGTGAAATCGATTGAGATTGCAGCGAATGATAATGCGTGGGACTGTCTAGTAGTTGAACAATGTCATACCGCAAACATACACACACACTCAAACCGTGCGCTCCAAAAACAGATAGCTCCCGCTTGATGAAATAAATGCAAGTACATCAAAGTGTCATAAATACACTTAATTTTGTGGAAATAAAATAAAAGTAGAATTTACATTAAAAATTGAATATCCATGTTTAGAAACAAACAAAAAACACATGTTGGTGTTCACGCTATTTTCTGTGAATATTTGTTTAATGGCCTAAAACCAGTGCCAATAATCATCCGAATCAATCTAAGCAACCTGCCCGGTGTCTCGTTTTTGTTCTGTTTCTATACTATTAGATCATTTCACGAATGATTTCGACACAGAAACCGAATCGGCCAACAAAAAAACAGAAACACTTACACACACAGACACACAACAACATTGAACACACCCGTGCAGAAACTCGTGTTGAGATTCCATTTATTTTTATCATACTTTTTTTGTTATTCTCTATATGCATAATATGTGTGCAATAGAACTTGTTCGCTAGTTTCAAGGTTAATGGCTGTAATACAAATGCAGTCGCGACACAACCGTAATATAAATTCTTTATATATATTTATTTATTTATTTTTTTTGTCTCATTTGTCTTTAGAACAAACGAAACGAAACAAAAAAAAAATTAAATCTTATTAGCAGCGTGTACGAGCGTGTGTTTGATTCATTTGTGTTCATTCGATTCCATGGCATTACAAAAAAAAAATTATCGCACCAACCGTCAGCCAATGTAGATAATTTATAGATGAAAACGGCACACAAATCAAATGCTATGGTACATACTCGATGTCATTTGTTAAATATATCAAACAAAATATCATTTGAATAATAATAAAACATTGATGATGACAGAAACGAAACAACAGAAAACAAAAATGCTGTAATAGCAAGTGATGAATGTGTGTCTCCACTTAGTGTTCGTGTGTTTGATTACGACAAGCATTACGTAAACCATCATATGAAGTTTTTATCTGGTTTTGTTTCTGTTCAATAGAACAATAACATGACGTGTGATCGTGGAATTTGGTAGTTTGCAATTTTTTGAGCTCAAACTATTTATTTGCTACATTTGAATATGTTTTATTCCTACAATTCGTTCGCATTTATTTGTCTCGGGTTGGATGAGGGGGGGATTAGTACTAATTTCGTTTTAAATGCTTTTCTATTCAACAATGAAAGAAAAATAAACAAATAAAACCTCACGAGCTTTCGTTAAACTCGGTCCCGCATGTAAATGTGGTATTTTTGTTGTATGCCAAATTGATTGTTTTCATTCTATTTATTTGATTTCGAAAAGCCTGGTGGCTGATGCCGCTTTTCAACCGTTCTAATTCTTATTTGGTGATTATTTTCACGGGTAATGAAACTATTCGACCAATCCAAGTTCAGGAAACTTACAATGAAATTGTTGCAAACATAATCTGCTCATGAACTTGTTTTGCGATGTAAACACGTTAGATGAATTTATTTTCATCTTAACGGCTATGTTTCAAAAATAGTCTGAATCAAAAATCAAAAAGTGCGCTTGGAAAAATGGTTTGCGTCGATGTGACGCGTTACATATCGTTTCGGAAAGTAGAGTCAATAAGCCAACAAGAGGTATGTAGAAACAATTCAAACGATGTTGCATCTTTAAAGCATAAATACACAAAGTCAATGTACAGCAGTACACAAATACACCGATAAACGGGTGAGAAAATGTATTGCCCATGAATCTTCGGTCAAGGACATAACATTCTCTGCTGCTCACGATGTGACGTGTTGCATTACGCCGTTATTTCTCTAACAAGCAACAAATATAACGTGCGTTGTCACTTTGTCGTTTGGCTTTTTGCATTTATTCGATTCATATTCGCGTTCACTGTATGAATCCTTGTTAGCGCTATCGTTGCCGTAGCTGGTGCTCAATGAAAATTGAGCGAGTGAAATGAAAACGATGACATAATCATATGCGCAATATTCAAAAATTTCGAATGAAAAATTCAGTTGGATCCTTTTCAAGAAACGAATTCCCATTGAGAAATCTCCATTCCGTTAGAGTTTCACATTTTAAAAAAATTACGTACAATTTTTCGGTTTTTTTGTTTCATGTCATGAACAATGTTCTCAATCATAAGACTAATATTGATACTGGCCAAACATAATCAATCATTTTGGTTTCTTGTTTTTGTTTTTCTCTTTCTATTTCTCTTTGCCACAATTTATATTTGTGTGGTGGCAATTCAAAGGGAGCCATTTTCGATTCCACGTCATCGTTGGCCAGCTACACAATTTTTCGAAATCGAATACGAAAACACTTCACTCACATGCGTAAAAGGGAATCGTGCGGTTGTGTATTGCGTATTGCAAGAGAGTGCCACCTAGTTACCCAGGATACATACGCGAATCAGTCATGTACGCTTTTCGTTGATTCGTTGTTAAACGAAAAAATGTGGAAAATTCTATTTTAAGCATTCGTTTGTTACTTCGACAAAATCTGACACCGAAAAAACTGCACATACACACAAACACACACACACACACACTCGCTCGCTCACTCACTCAGAGGAGGAGATATATGGAATTTCGAAAAAGGAAGAAATCTATATGCAAACGAATATACGGAGCAATGTACATATACTTGGCTATAAATATATCGATTAGTGAGCCATTTTCAAATGGCTTGAAAATGTTTTTTGGGGAATTTATTCTCTTACTTTGCCTTTCACTCAATCGCTTCAGCATGTTTAAATGACTGGCAACTTTTTAATGAAATAAAGAGATATGCTCTTAAATAGCATGGCAATAGCCGTTTCCATAATTTTGTTATTATTTTTTTTTAATAAGAAATAACCAAAACCAAAGAGCACTAGACAAATTTATCCGTAAGAATGTTTTGGGATTTTGATTTTTGCTAACCATTCGTATTTGAATGTTTCAATTCAGGTGCATTAGGATTTCTCGTTGGAACAGGTACAAAACATGTCTGTACCAAAAAAAAAAAAAAAATCAAACACTACAATGGCTCTGTACTGTATTTGCCTTTGGACCTTTTTCTTTGTGTATTTAAATCGTGAATCGACTTTATAATTCGAAATTAGTTTTCCCCTTTTGTAACCATTTTGGCATTGGTGTTAATATTTCCCAAAATTGATCCTGATTGTACTTGATTGATTTGAATGCGAACAGGTATCCGACAAAAAAAGAAGAGCTTAATGACGAGGCGAACACTTTTTGTCTGTGATCACTCACCGTCCATTTCATTTTCTTATAGAAAATAATCGAGCCGTCTCGAAGGAGAGATATGACAATGGAATAAATCACAATGGAATCCTTTGGTGTCGTGTGTTTGAGTCTCGGAATTTCACTTTTACCTGATCATTGAAAATGAAAAATTGTCTCTGCTGGTGTTTTTTTTTTTGTTATTGCTGAGAGAATAATCGAAATGTGCAGTAGCAACAACAACAGAAATATCACAACAGAAAGTGCACATAGAAAAAAAAACTCATCGAACAAACCAACGATCCATTTAATCCGCATTGAACTGACATTGAGAATTTTCTCTCGTATATAAATACCATATATAAATACCATGAACAAAATAAAATCAATTTTAAAATTGCAATGCTGAAATAGCGTGCAGGAATTTTCATCGAGCTTAGCCTTTGATATTTATTTGTATGTGTCATTGTGTTTGAGAGGGAGTGAGAGAGAGAGAGAGAGAGAGAGAGAGAGAGAGAGAGAGAGAGAGAGAGAGAGAGAGAGTAAAAAAAGTGTATTGAAGTTTGATAATGAGAAATCGAACGAAGGAGAACTCAGCTTTCAGGGCTCTTCAAGCTGATTTTGCGCTGCGGATGTCATGATAAATTGTCCATCAATACAACCAAGACTCAAAACTGCCAATGCATTTTCAAATTGAATCCATCTTTCCCTCCGAATCGACACAAAATTTAAAAGAAAAAAAAAACAAACAAAAAAACATTCAGTTTCATTTCACTCGCACAGTGCTAACAAATTTATCAAATACATTTCGCCAAGGTGACAAACGAAAAACGTAAATGCAACACTGAAAATCGCTACTCCAAACGAACGCAACACCAAACATTTTCAGTTGATGTATGAATGACCATTGAAAATCAAAGCACTAAATAATTAAATTGGTTTTGTGTGTTATTTTTGTAATTTGTTGTTTTTTTTTCGTATGGTTTTTGTTTACTTATATAACAAGAACAAAATAAAATTTGATGTACATACACAAAATGGCTGACTGAATTTTCTATTTGGAGTTGATTGTAGTTTAAACTTTGTGTGTTCTTTATTCTTTAAATTATTTTGTTTTTTTTTTGTTTTTTTAACTCAACACCACAGAATCAGCTTCTTGTTAGCTGCTCTTATGCACTTGATTTTTATAATTTGTATTTTTTAAAAATGTTATTTGCAAAATATTTATGATATACAACCAAAGCTTTACGCTACTTTTATAACAAATAATAAAAATATCAATACTAGTAGCTAAATTTGTTGTGTTTTGGTTTTTTGTGTGTGTTGTTTTTGTTGTTTAAATTCTTATGTGGATAAAACACTATTTGCTATGAATGCTGAATTTCTCTCTCTGGTTAATGGTTGTTGTTTTAATTTTATTGTGTACTGTGTGTTTGAAAATTAATATTGGTCGATCTGTATGTGGGACGCGCTCTCAGCTGACTGATGTTTGTACACAAAAATCAAGCAAAAAGTTATCGCATTCGAAGCCAAACGAAACGAAATTTTTCGAACGAAGCAACGCGCAAACACTGAACCACCAATACAATCAAATGACCTGAACCTCTAACGAGAAACGTATGTGAATATCGCACACGTATACATCGACGTGTCCATTGTATTGGATAACGCTACGGTTATGCGGAGCGCACGAACGCTTCCAAATTGATGAAAAATTTCGCTTGGTTTTCGATCATCAATTTATTCTTCATTAAACTGTAAAACAGCTGAATTTTGACTATGGCCAACATTAAATGGTTGTATGTGTGTGTGTTTTTTTTTTGTTGTTGTTATAGAATGTGAAAAATAGCTCTGACTATTTTATTGGATTTTCATGTTTTATTTTGCATTTGTTTTTCTACATCTCAGGTTTTAATCTATTTGGATGGTATGAATTCATATTGGTTTCATCCATTCACATGCATCGTAGTAGCTTCTTCTTGTTTGCATTGCGATACGTTTTCGTGTGTGCATATAAACGTTGCGACTGCAGTGCGGACGGTAGAACAGCTGCGCGAACGATTTGTATGCGGATTGTCTTGGTCGCCAATATAAACAAATTGAGACGCATACGAATGAACAAACGAAAACAAAGCCCGAATACTGAAATGACGCCGTAATACATATGAAACGAAGTGCCTTTCTGGCATTGTATCAGTTTAACACATCAGTTTCTAGCTGTTGGATGGCAACTATGCATATGTCTTTTCGCTACGCGAAATGTTTTGCATCTCGTTCATGTCCATTGAGAATTCGTAATGTTGAATATATGTAATTTGAAAAGGACTTTGCAAGGGCATAGCCATTAGATAAACTTGTGAGCATATTGAAATTATTGGATGTCGTAAAGAGGGCGCTCTTATTCGCATCAATTTTTTTTTTGAAAAATTCGTTTGAATTTCTTCATTTATCTCGAATATCCACGGATATTGTTGACATTGATAAATGCAATCGTACGATTCGCGGACGAAGTGGTTGTAGGTAATTTTTGCTCAGCTAAAAATAAGCGCTGATTTATTTTGATGTCGATAAATATTTTACAGCGCACCAAATGTTCAATGTTCAATGTTCAAAACACAACGAACAAAAATAATCAAATAGAATGGCATGAAACATAAAAATCCGCTTCAAACATGATTCTTGAACATAGCGACCAATAGCAAAACAATCGAATCGCAGTTTGACGAAGCACAACAACCTAGGCCATAGTTTGTTCGAACATATGTTTTAGCGAACGAATAAAAAGAAGTAAAACAAAAAGAGCAGAATATAAAAAAAACTGAACTTGAATTCAACTTTTAATCTGGAATGAAGAAAGACGCTGCATTCAAGACAAACAGAACAACAACAACAACAACAACAACAACAACAACAAAAACACTGGGATAGAAAAACAATAGAGGAAAAAAACACACACAAACAGCGAAGTTGATGTGATGCGTTTTCAATGTGAAGCAATCTTGGTGTATGTTCGTGCAGAAACAGCAACAGCAGCGGCTCAAATGATCAATGTTAGAGACGCAACGGAGAAATGCACTGAATCAGCGTCATTTCTTTCTGTCTCTCTCTCTCTCTTTCCATACGATTTGGGACAGTTAGTACTACAATGTGTACAGTACACAGTGTTGTGTACATTGGGCTGGTTTGTTCGCAACATACAGAGAGTGGCTGTGTAATGAACATGGGTTTTATTTCATCTGAAAATTAATATAATCAGTGGTAAAGCAGAGAGCATAGATGCACAATAATAATAATTGACAAGAATGCCATGTTTTGTTCAAGAGTATTCAATGAAACAGGGGCACAAATGGAGAAGAAGAAGAAGAAGAAAAACAAAGTACACACACAAAAACAACGAAAAATGAAAAACACAATGTTCACTCTGAACCTCTCTATATTCGTTGGTATGACTTGAGAGAGCCGCACAAATCGACAGCAGATCGTTTGCTGTTTTCTTTCTTTCTTTCTCTCTCTCTCTCTCTCTCTCTCTCTCTTTCTCTCTCTCTCTTTCTCTTTCTCTTTCTCTTTCTCTCAGTGTGTGTTGGTTATTGAGGTTGAAGATTTAATTGGCTGTAAATTATTCCATCAAACCGACACAAACATCCGATCGCGAATCAAAAAGTGTTTGTGGCGGTTTTTTTGAATTGATTTTTTTTCTTTATTGTAGTTGGCCCGTTGTAAAACGATGTTATTTGTTCGGCGACGAAATATGAACACACAAAAACGAGCGATTCACCGCTGGATTCGAGAGGGGGATGGGAACAACAACAAAAATGGCAAATGGATTTCAGCAATCTGACCTCAACCATATAGGCGAATGCAATGCGAGACGGATGATTGGAGTCGGTTCGTAAATGTTTTTTGGTGCCTCACTTCTCTGAAGTCATCAATGTTGGCAAATGTCTTGGCTCTTTTTCATTTACTCCATTTGTTGCTACAGTGTTTCAATTGGAAGTGCAGTTTTCCTTTGTTTACTTTATATGCTTTAAGTCTGAGGCGAATTTTACAAAAACACTTCGCGTCGAACACATTTTAATCCATCTATTTTTTTTTTTTTTTTTTTAATCTAAATAGAAAATGTAACACATATTGTAACACATATATTGAACGAAAATGTGTATCTGTGTGTGTGTTATTATGGCTAAAACATAATGAAACTAGTAAACAAACAAAGCGTGTAACAGAAATTTTAATTGGAATATGACGAAATTCGATTAAAATTCAATTTTTTTTTCTGTGCACATGCGCTCAAGTTTGCATACAGTTTGCCCGTTCAAGCCGATTTCGAATTTATTAAAACAATTTTACAACTAATTGCATTATTTCCCGATGGCAATCCATATCGACGCGTTTAAATTTCATAGCAAATTGGAAAAAAATAAAAATCAAATAAAATTGCATTAGCTTCATGTTGAGCGCACAGTCTCAGAGAGAGAGAGAGAGAAAGAGAGAGATCGAGATGAAATCGAATGAAATTCGATGCAAATGATACAAATATTATCGACCACAAACGCAAATGACCTGAATGACCGTTTGTGAAATTTAAATAGATTTGGTGAATCTGAAACGGTTTTCTATTTGTCATTTGTATAGATTTTTAAAATCAGTGACGATAAATTTTTGAAACACGAACGAAGCGAATGCGCGCTCGCGCCTCTGAATTCTTTTAAAACGTGAATTACCATTTTTGATGGTTTGCGTGCCGTGCGATTCTCTTTATTTTTGTTATTTGTACTTTGGTTGTTGTTGTTGTATTTCTTCTATTTGCTCGTTTGTTGCTCTCCGCTTCGGGTATTCGGTGAGCGTGCGCGTGCCTCGACACAAATTTTCTATGAAATTTCATTTTTATGGCGTTTCGATAACACTCGATGGACGCGTGATCATTGTGTGGATATTCTGCCAGCATGCATTTGACCAGAGGCACCTCTGTTTGGGGCCGTGTGTACGCAACACACAAGTACGGTGAGTTGAGCTCAATGCAGCTCAAGCTAATTCAACCCCATGACAAGCAAATAGCTAATAATCAAAATGAAAATATCAAAATACAAGCTCAGCATAACTGGTGTTATAATATTGCTGCTGCTGCTGCTGTTGCTGCTATTTTACTCTCCTAAAATTGATGATTTGATTTTGTCGGTTAATATGCTGTTGGCTTGCGTCTTGAATTCATAATGAATACGCGATTTGTATTTGTTTATCGCGTTTTTGTTACACTCTTTGTTGGCTGTCTTCTTTTTTTGCATGCTGTCATTCGAGCGTTTGGCCTATACTGTTTTGTGTACAAACAAAACCAAAATACACAAAAAAAGACAACAACAAAAACAACATATGATGTAGTTCAAAATGTGACTCGTGGGCTGATTTACAATATAACGTAATACGCGTATGAGTGTATTTAATGTGTACAGTTATATGACTTTTATATTGTACTCGTTTGTTAGTTGTGCGCAATTTTGGTTGTTGTTGTTATTTCTGCCTATGATCAGTTTGAAGAGCAGATCGAGCACATAAATAGAAGACAGAAAATAGCAACAATAATAAATGGCAACAACATTAAAAGGCAGGCGTAAACAATGAGCCAATGCGGCTGAAACGAGAAGATTTTTTTTTATGGAAAACAGAACTAGAAATGACAATTTAAATATCAAACAGTTGAATTCAATAGAAAAATGCATTTTGGTTCTGGTACAGTGTGCATTGACTGTGTATTGTCCCGTTTACTTTATGCGCTCTCATGTTTGCTCACCATAAAGCAGCTCACAATCCATCGAATCGACAAACAAAAGTCATTTATACTTTCTAAATGTAATGTTATTTATTTGCCAGTTCGTTTTTTGTTTGTTTGTTTGTTTGTTTGTTTGTTTTTTTGCTCGCTTAATTCGCATTTTACCTTAAACACATATCTATTCATCGATCGTCAAAAACGAAAAGTCAATACATTCGCTGAAATTGCCTTTTTTCTCGTCTCTTTTCAAATTTAACTTCAAGTTCATACGATATATAATTGTGAGTGTCTCTCTTTTTTTCGGTTGTTTTCCACTTAAATTATCCAATTCACTTGGCATTTTTTCGTTGAGTTTTATTCAATTTCAGAAACAAAAACTAATAAAAAAAAGAGAGAAGAAGCAGCGAACAAAAAAGCAAAAATGCTCAACCAACTTGAGCAAAGATCAGCAGCTGCTCATATGGTAATGCAATGACACGATCGTTGATTCTACGAGTTTAGCGAATAGCGGCACACAACCGCATACAACACACTATACTCAATTTTCCTCTAATCGTCAAATGAGATTTTACTATTTTAAGATCATATTAATAAATTGAATTTCATTGCAATCAATTAGCGTGCTTGTGCTTTCGATGCAATGCGCTCTTTTATATATTTTATATGATGATATTCTCTTGAAATGTGCGCAATCGCACCATCAACATCGTTGTAGACGATTGAAATAGAATTCACAAGCGATTTA
The DNA here is from genome assembly GCA_030463065.1 of Aphidoletes aphidimyza. Taxonomy (NCBI): domain Eukaryota; kingdom Metazoa; phylum Arthropoda; class Insecta; order Diptera; family Cecidomyiidae; genus Aphidoletes; species Aphidoletes aphidimyza. The sequence continues at coordinate 20,868,262 of CM059998.1, read as the reverse complement.
CTTTACGTTGAAACGGCCGACTGAAAATGTTCATTCTATTTACCGATTTCATATTTACATTAATTTTCAATGTTTGCTTCATTTAGAATCCAACAACTGAACGAGCGTTGAATTTGGTTTTTTTGGTCATGAATTTCGAAGTTGAATCGAGTTCACTCATATCTTTCGAAATAAAAAAAAAATACAAATCGAAAGAGAGACGAGAGAAAATAACGAAACAAAACAAAACAAAGCTATGAAATAGAACAAAAATTACAAAGAAACTTGAGTGAACACGAATGTAACATTTTCTACAAACAAAAGCGTTAACAACAACATCGCACACACACACACAGACAAATAAAGAAATGAATATACGTGATGCGAGTGAAAACTACATGTCCAATCTGGTTTCAATGAAAACAATTCTTGAAATGATATTTGTTCCGTTTGTTTTGGGCTGCTTTGCTTTTTTTTGTGTGCATTGTTCGAAATATGCAAATGGTCACAGCGTGAAAAGGAAACACAATTTTCACGGTTCGCTTTGTCATCATCCGCATTTACGCTCAATGGCACGTAAACGCGTATTTTTACACTCTCTACCTCCACTGAAACAAATGTAAATGAATGCATTCCGTCGTACAGTCAATCAACGTGAATAGACAAAATGAGCATGAATAGGCTTTTAGTGTGTGCACTAGAATAATTTATTGTTGTTTTTTTTTTCATCGTTGGAATTTCAGGCTTCGGAGCGATATCAAAGGAAAGTGCAGATTGGACAGAGCACAGTGCACAGTGACTACACTTGTTAGAAAAAAAGATTAGTTAAAGAAAAAAAGAAAAGACAAAATGCGATGTTCAAAATCCACGAATATTGATATCAACTGGTTTATTTATCGCGAATTTATCATTGAGCTCTTTGAACCAGTACAGTTGTTGATTGTAATGGAATGCAAACAAGTTGGATATATATGATTTTTGGTTAAAAACCTGAACGGCACTTTGATTTTATCAGTCCTTCAAATTCCTTCCAGCCAAACATACTATTTATTGACATGGAGAGAAAGATAGGTATTAAAACATCTGATTTCGTTTACTCTAAAAATATACTGTCCACAAAATGTTGATAGCATTTGCTCATTAAATGAATGCCGTCAATAAATGTTCATCATTAAATGTCCATATATTTCATATCAAATGTGTGTATTTCATTCATGCAATATGATTTCAAATTGCATTTCCCCCAAATTTAGAGTACAGACATATTCAAATCGAAGAAAGACATTCACTGATTTCAATGTGATATGAAAATGTGTGCAATTATTCAATATCGATTGCTGTGTGTGTGTATGTATGGTTAAACAAAGGTCTTTTTGGTTCGGAGTGATGTGTTGATTGATCATCAATGTAATGAAATGAAGCTTATGATTACACAACAAACGATGCCATAAAAAACAATACGTGTTATCGTATGAGTGTCAAGCCAATGCACATATGCCTTAACGTGTTGAATTGTCAGACAACGGCAGTAAATGTATAAAGTGTTGTTTACAAATCATTTCGAGTTTGTTTCGTTTGTTCGAATAGAAAAATTGCATCAAATGCGTCAAGAGCAAATATTATAATCGCTCATTCGTATTTGTTTTTCTTCTATTCTCTCCCTCTATCTCTATAGCGAGACTGTTATATTCGGAGTTCTTTTTTTTTGTTAGTTTTGAATGCTATATGATTGTCTTTATCGAATACATTAAAAAAAAATCATAATCACATAATCGCGCATTGCCATACAAATACGATCTAATAAATTACAAATGCTAAGTGCTTAAATAAATGATGAAATTTCAATATGGAATTTGTACTTAGAGCGGGTGAGTGTGAGCGCACGCGTGTGCAACCAATTCAATCAGTACTATGCCTACTCAAATGTAATATTTATATCGGCTCAAGGTTTTGACAAATGTAGACAATTGGGTGCCTTGATTTGCTAAACGATAATTTTTCGCTCGCGCGCGCGCATTCGCTCTCTCACTCTCTCTCTCTTTCTCTCTATCTCTCATTCCCCATTTGTGTGCTTTCAATCACATCACGCATCTCACTCGATGTATTAGCTGATCAAAAACTGTACAAAAACGTCTATTGCGACTTGCAATTTGTGTATTTAAGCAGCTGCACAATTTGCCGAAAATACATTAGCAAATGTATAAATGTGGTGCATCGAAAAGTGGAACGTAAATGTGCGCATCACAATTTGATATTGGTTATGCGCATCTGCGTCGCATCAATTGAATTGACGGAATTTTTTGCGCAAAGCTAAGGAAGCACAATTCAAAGAGCACGACAAAAACAGTGAGGGTGTATGAATTAACTGTCGACAATTATTAGACAACCAGCACAAAATGTGATCGGAATTCGATTGTGTGTTCTATCTTTTTTAAAAACCAAAAAAAAAGAAACAAATCCACATGAATGACGTTGACCGGACTTATTTATTGAAGTGGTTTTCTGCCCACGTTTATGACGACAATGAAAATGAAAAAGTGGCCGAAATGTTGTTATTTTTTGCACATCTAAAGTCCAGCCTATTTTTGTGCGAAACAAACATTTGCAATTTCGGCTGTTTCGAATGATTTCGCGAACGCAATCACATCTCACATGATCAAACATATTTCGGAACATGATTTAATATTTATGTTTATCATCATCACTATGAATATCAACGTATGCGTAGAAATATTTTTATTTTGACTTTGTCAAGCGTGCTATCTAGTGTGCTATGACAAAAATACGCGCGCTTACACGTGAAAGTGAATTTCACACGCATTTGATTAATTCAGCATGACGATAAAACGTGACAAACAGTCAGCACAACGCCAAAAGTTTCAGTATTTTGCGCTATAACAAAGTTCACACTGACAAAACGAGCGCAATTTGAAAAAAAAAACAAAAACAAAAAATAAACCTAAACAAGTAAACACAATCAAAATATCATGCAAAACTTTGTGGTCTATTCCATTCGATTTCGGGAAAAAAATAAGCCATTGTTCATTGTATTGTAAATATTCTATATTTTAAGATACGCGTGTATGTGACGAAGCAACGACGCATCAAATCTTATCGGAATTCTACCTGAGTTGATTGTTTTTCGCTGCTTCTGCGGCAAATTTCAACTTTTTCTTCCAATCGGGTCGCTGTCTGATTACTCATTAAGAATAACAACAACAACCAAAAACAGAACGGAGTATTATGACGTCTGTCTCGCAATAAAGCGAACAGAACACAACTTTTATACGGCGCAACGAATATCTAGTGTATTGATGTGACTGAAGTTCCTTGGCTCTCTCAAACGATGTGTCATTTACCTTATATCAATAATCTCAGGACACAAATCCCTCGCTCTCTCTCATTCGCAAAAAAAAAAACAAGAAAGAAAAAACCCGAACTTGTAAGAGCTGCAAAAGTTGATTGCCTGCTTCAGTTTATGCGTGTTTTTGTTTGGATGTTATTATCAACATTCAAGATTGTTTTTTCGTTCTGTAGTTTTTATTATCATTTTTCAAATGCCTTAATTTGCCGTCCAATTTCAAGTGTCATTGCGTTATCGAATTCTGTCTCTAAACTTCTGTATCTGACTCATCCAATAGCAATAGCGTACGAGTGTAGTTTTATTCATATGATGATAGGTCATCATCTAAGTGTGCTGTGTTTTTTTTTTAACTAAGCACCAAATAATGAAATTTCAAATACAAATCAACTTTTCAATCTCAATTGAACGAGTCAATTCATTTAATCGTGTCTTTTGAACGCATTACGAAATGATCAAGCAAATTTTTGGGCTTTTAGTATGATAAAGCTGAAAATAGGAACTAAAAATATAGAAAGGGAAAATGAGCAAAACAAATTGATGAAACGACACTCATTGAATGCCTGCGTGTGCGTGATGATAAAATGGTTAATTCATTGTCCACTTTATTGGCAAAATGGGCAAAATGATCAATTTTACGAAAACAAACGACCATTTGAGAAATTCATTATTAAGTGTGTTGTGCCTGTTCATGCATGTGTCTCCATGTTGATAGCGCTACACAGTTTTGAAAATGGCACCAAATGAAATCACACTTTATTCACATGATGTTGCAGAGAGAGAGAGAGAGAGAAGGAGAAAAGTGCACAAATCCAAGACCACAGCAAAAAATGGCCAATCAAAATGTATGAAGAAATACAAATAATGAATTTCACCACTAGTTTTACTAAAAAAAAAATTGAGCTTATACATGGCGACTTAGTAATATTGGGCTAGACTAGAAGGAGAGTTAAAGAGACAAAGAGAAGGAGAGTTAAGCGAAAATAAAGAAAATAACACAAAAAAAAAAAAAAAAAATGAGGCAGCAAACACACAATGCAACGAAATGGGTACATCGACCTAGGTGGTGAAGAAATGAGTAGTACACAAAATAATACTGACTTCAAAACATTGTAAAGTTTCGTTATTTTCATTGAGTTTTTATTTTCTATTTTCATTTCAGCCGTTTCAGGCCCAGTATGAATCGCAACAAAAAATAAAGAGTAACAATGACGAAAGCACGAACGCACACTCACGACGTAAACATTTCGTTTTGGAAGTTTTTACGGTTTACAGCTATGGGCCAATGTTTAGACTACATTTAAAAATGAAAAGCAAAAAAAACTACAAGCAGCAATGAAATGCGTATTACAAGATCTATGGCCTGTGAACATTTCAACGCACAATGGCCAATTCATTTTTCTCTTAACGAAAAAAACACATCATTTGGCAAAGTGTTTACTAAAAATGGCTATCAAGCCCCCCCGACACATTTTATTTGCGTCTTTAAACTATCGAAAAGAAAGAAGAAAAACAAATGATGAAAAACACAATAACACAAAGCAGCACGTTGAGCATATGGAAATCGAAGTAGAGTCTCAAGCAATTTAAATGACTATTGGTGTGACTTTGAATCTCTTAGAGATGGTTTATATATATTTTTAGGAAATACAGGAAATTTAAAACCCATTAGCTTTGAAACTGTTTGTCGATGTTTTGTTATTGTTCTTTTTCGCAGATATGAAGCAACCAGCCGTAATCATAACAACTGTGCCATATTTAGTTAAACATATTTTCATTTTCGTAAAAACATTTCGATTTGAAAAAAAAAACAGAAAAATTGTTCGTTCAATTCAAAACAAAAGAAAAAATGGCCAATGTATAAGTTGAAAATATCGTTTCTCGATGGATGAAAGTAATTTAAAAAAAAAAACAACAACAATAACACACATTGAATATTCCAAAACTAAACTTTAAACTCAACAACATGTATAAATATACTTTGTTTCATAGAATTATATCTACAAATCATGTTCGACTGCCAGCGAAATGGAATAACTAGAAAACTCAATTCGATTCGAGTCGACAATGTATGCGATTAATTCATCGAAGCATTCAATCACGATACAATAATAACGAGACGAAAATGAAAAAAAAAATTGGAACATAGCAAATCAAAATGAAAAAGTGGTTGATTATAAACAAATACCAAAACAACAACAAAATTACACACATAAGTTACTCTAATGGAACGTTCATTGAATTGTGTTGGCCTGTTCAAATCTCCCGGTGAAGCGCTACAACGATTGCAAAAATGAGAGTAATGTGCGAACGTGATTCCCACATGACTGAATTTGACCGCACAAAATGAATGATAAATGGCTAAAGTGCATCGAAAATAAAAGTCGAAACATACACATGCCACACAACAATCGATCACAACGCAACAAGATCTCGAACGGCGACACTCAACGCCAATCACAATCATGCTCGTCGACAACATACGAAGTCAACAACAAAAAACACGCACACACATGATCAAAATCAATCAATAGAGTTGTCATTTGACGCTCATCGCGTATCACATTTCGTATTCGTTAATTGATTTCGTTTTTCCGGTGCAATGAAATGAATGTAAAGAGAAAACGCCGAGCCACTTTACAGGGCGATAAGTTTTAATTAGCGCGACCGATTGCATTTGTATTTAACAAATAACAGACAAATACAAACATTCACTTCAAATGCAGATTAAGTACAGTTGAGAATATTTCCTCCGTGTTTTTTTTTTTAATACAAATGGCGCGAAAAATTACCGATCCGGTTGATAAGTTGCTAGGTGCAGCAATTTTATATTACGCTCATTTGTTTACATTTTAAGTGGCTTAATGAAGATAATTTTACAGTAATTAACAAAGAAAACGAATTGAATTCGAACACCCATTTTGCTGCAAAAGTGCGTGAGCGCTCCAAACGAAATGATAAAAATGAATATTCAACTAAAATCAAGTGAAATGATTTTTGTTATTGTTGCTGTTGTTGTTTCGGTTTTGGGCGAAATAAAATCGCATGTTTTGATTTTATGTTGCGTTATGTGCATATATGCTAAACAAAGGTGGCCATTGTATGATATTATGCCATTCATTGGAGTCATTAGAACGAGCTTAAGTTACCGTGAAGTCAAAGAATGACGCACCAAAAACGGTTTGTTCGATGAGCAACTGGACATCTCTGTATTTTGTTTTTTTGTTTTTTTTTTCTTTAGTCGATGGTTTTAATATGAATGCAGTTTGATATGATCAGCAAAATTCAATCACTGTGTACAATGTCGATCAACATACAAACTGTATGATCGAATAACAAACAGCATTTGCTGTTATATGCACATAGCAGTGGCCTGCAGGCTTGCACCACTATAAATACTGAAATTGTACTTCTTGTTGTAAAGTTGATTTGCCATTGAATGCAAACAGCGTTCTGGTTTTTTGTATTTTCCTGTCTTTCTTTCATCTTTCTCGTTGGTTTGCCATTGATAGTGAATACTCAGAGCGTGTGTGTATGTGTATTTCGACACACAATACACAACATATGAAGAACTCGAACGGCTGCGAAATTGTAAACACTACCAAACGATAATCATATGTTTTTTTGTTTTGTATTCTCTATCTACGTTTCTGCGTTTATTGGTTTAACGTGCAACTAAAGCACTTTTGCTGCGTAAAATAAATATGTTGTTGCGTGCTGCGTGCAATAGTAAAGTCAATTGCTGTCGAGTCTCTTGCTTTTAGAGGATAGCGGATGAACGTCTGGTGTCTAATGCACAGACAACACACACAATCCAACACAAAAACACACATTTTCGCACAAAATCGAATGCAATCGATCTGCATTCATACGCATTGAAATTCTATTACAGTTGAATGGCTGGGTACAATTAAATAAGCACATCATCAATGCATAATGACTAGTTTTCTAGAATGTAGAGAATTCAATTTGTATACGGATTTATTGCGTATCAATTGGTTTTGTTTGGTCTAACGCGCGGATCAGTTTGTAATGTTTTGCAATGGTGTGTGTGTGTGTGTGTGTGTGTGTGTGTGTGTGTGTGTGTGCAGCTGTTCCATATGAAAATGATAGATTCAATTGTATCATTCGCGATATTGTAACAAAGATTAGATACGTTTATATGCGAATGTGAGCAATGCAAACAGAGACACACAGACGATGCGTTTGTGAAATAAGAACACATTTTTTTTGTCATCGTAGATATATTTAAGAAGAAAACAACAATAACAACAACAATATATAAACTCACCTTAAACTAGATCAATGTTACTCAAGCCCGTTTGCGTTGTTGATAATTTAATGTTCCTTGTTCACACCGAATATAAAACACATATACACACACACTCACACACATACACTTCCAAACCAACAATTCCAATTCAATGGGATGAAACAAAGAAGCTCAGCCGTTTTTGGTTTGATTAATTTGAAAATGGTACACTTCGGGCTGTGCGGCGAACGTGTTAATGCACCAGCGTTTCACTGAGTTTTTGTGGTGATTGTGTTTGCGATGACGAGATTTTCGTGCAGTTGGATGTGGTTCATTGAAATGAAACTTTGAATCCTTTTTACCTCTTTTTTCCCGTAAACGAAGGAAAACCTATTGAGTAATTGTTACACACGCCCGAATCGAAATACGTTGAACTTGAAATTAAAGTGATCAAACTTCAAAAAAAAACAGCGAATGAACGAAAGAAAAAAAATGGAGTTGAATCGAATTCCAAACAAAAAATTCAATCTCGATGACAAAAAATAAAGATGAGACGAAATTTAAATTTGCTCCGAAAGAAAAGAAAAAGAAACAACGGAAAATTCAAAATGAAACAGATGAAAATAATCAAACCGTTTCAAAACAAAACCGAAAAACAGAATGAATAATGATTGTTTTGCGTTTGATTCAAAAAAAAAGAAAGAATTTGCGTATGATTTGAATGCGCGCGTAGTAAACGTAATTTCTGCTGCGTGTGTTTACGATGTGAAGTTTGTTGAAAATCTGCTTGGAATATTGTTTCGCTGCGATTTTATTTCACTCTCTTTGTTTACAACCTTTATCATTTAATTTTCAACAACAATCACAACAATAAAAACACGAAAAAAAATACACACACGAGAAACTAATACAATTGCCATTCAGTGTTCCGTAGCCGTTTTGTGTACACGTACACACACAGACACGCACACACACCTGAATATTGGTGTTTGCGTCGTAGCTTAGCATTTTACAAGCCATTACATACGTTACAGCTGATGCATGTGTGCCAACTATCGTCCAAGTCTTTTGTTCGTGAATGTTCAATACCAAGCGTACAATTTCGCATCCATGTCTCTCTACATTTAAAACTGATGAATATTTTATTAAACCAACTGTTGTTGTTACATTCAATCGGCGAAGCCCATTTTCGAATTCAAATTTAAATGCATTTCCATTTCGAGAATTAATCGCAAGTTTTCGAGACTGAATGCCTAAACCGATTCTGATTTCGCTAAATAAAATTTGCATTGCATTGCATTGTGAACATCTAGCGAACGTTTTAAGATTTTAAAGCAAAAACTCAATATATTCAGTTGATTGTTTTTTTTGTCGCGGCGAGCTAACTATTTTTCACAAGCATCTACCTCCAAATACGAAACACCAATTTCGATAAATTATTTCATCATCTTTTAAACCGACACAAATGCATTTCACACGTGACAATCAACGCCATCTATTTTAATTCGTTTATAAAGTTCGGCTGAGCTTTCATATAAATGGAAGCTTTCATTTTACTTGTGCGGGCTTTATTATAGTACTATGATACCTGTCTAGGGGAATAAAAGTTGTTTCAATAAATCTTGAGTTTTCCCGATTTATTGACGGGATGGCGTTGCTAGTTCCTTAACACCACTGCTTCATAACGAAAATCCACTCTACGAAGAAAATACATAAAGAAAAGAAATTCCACCAGAAATTCAAGGGCTTGCACGCACTCTTAAATTGAACGCAATTTTTATTGATATATACAGTGTACACATAATCGTGTATGAGAGACAAATATGAGATAAACACCAATTCAATTCTCGACCAAAAATTCACATTGGCTGAACAAAGCCACATAACATAAAATTAGTGTTTGTCCTACATTTTCCTAAAGATCCTTATTTCAAATGCACAAATGATATATGCCTTCTGTTTTTCACTGCTAAAACGTCAATTTCGGCCATAATCATCATTAGATGAGGGTTTTTGCCTAGTCTGTTGGTGTTAATGTTGTTGAAATCGTAATTTTATCTGCAGCAATTAATTTGTACACTCGCCATTGTTTTGCCTCTCTGGATTTGATCGGACTATGACGAAAGCTGCCATTGACTTTGGCTCGTGTATAAAAAATTGGATTGTCTTCGGTGGAATTTATTTGCATGGCCGAACCATACTTCTTGGGATGTGTTTGTTGTGTAAATTTATTGGTAGGTTTCTTCAGAATCTTGATGAATGGCGTTGAATTTTCAATTTTTCGCCCACGATTCGCATTAATATGGGCACCATGTGGGTGTGTTGATGAAATTGTTGGCGTGATTGTAATTTTATGAATTGGCGTATCACTAACTTCAGCTGGATAGCACGACTGCATATCAAACAATAGCATCGTTTGCAATAAAAATAACACAACAAACTAAAATGTGTAGCAAAAGATAAAATGATACAGAAAAATATACAAATCAAAACGATATGACATAAAAAGCACTACTAATTGAAAAGAAAGTATAAAAATTTCAAATCAAGATACAAAACTAACATTTTTCATTCTTTTTGATGACAATACGGCTGAATCGAAGTCAAGAACAAGAATAATAACTTTTTTTTGTCCGAATCTCTACAAAAATATTCAATGTTTAACTGTAAGGAGTTAAGTTGAAACTGTTCAATTTATTCGGTGTGGAATCATTCAAATGAATGAATAACAACCACCACCATTGAGAAAACAGATGATTAAAACTGGTAAAAAAACACACAGATACATTATGTGATGTTCTTTTTGTTGTTGTTTGATTCGATGAGTGTGTCCCATGGTAGCCAATTTGCCAATACATTCGGATTTTTACAGCATTTCAACAACAATGTATTGGGTCTTTTAATTCTTTTTTAGAATTAATCGATTTGAGCATGTTTATGTCATAATTGTGATTTGTTTTCATGAATTCTATTTTAATTAAGTGATGTGAGTTGAGTTGAGTCCAATGAGCACGACAAATGAATAACAAAAAAATATGTGAATTAATCATAAATCACATAGCCTATGATGTGAACGAAAATCCATTGAAAACAATCATTCAGCATCAAATGTATATTACACGATATTTCTGGCGCAGTCTTTATGCTTAGATTCAGTAGTCATTTGTCGTGTATTTTTTTTCTCTCTTTTTGTTTTTCTTCATTTATTTATGTGCAAGCCCATTTAATCTGCTAACCAATAGTGACGTTGTGACCTTGCTTCTTTGACATAAGAACAAAAAAAAACGCACACACTTTGGTGTAAAAACGCTTGGAAGAGGTGATGTAAGCACACTTAAATATCGATTTATGAATGACTTGACCACACTAAATATCTGATCCATAAGAAATGGTGATCAAGTGTGTCATTAAACCAATGTTTTTTATTTAGTAAATTTAGTAACAATTCCATTGAGCCGCCATACATTTAACATTATGATATTATGATATCCAATTATTGATATTTATGCGATTTTCATTTCCAATTTGATGGCGATACAATGCGTGCTGATATGCGGAATTATCGGATTTCTTTCGTATATGTAAATTAAAAATACCCTTGAAAATGTGGAGTTTATAAACTTAAGAGCCCCATTTTGGTGTTTTAGTGGTCTATCTTCTAACACTCATCACACGACTCATTCAATATACTTATCATCGTACTTTTGTACTCAGTATGAATTAACTGCGTCGAATCAAAGCATGAGTTTGAATTTAGTTTAGTTTGAATCATCTGAAAAGTGTCAGCATGAAGACATCATTTTTCATAAATACTAACTTGAAATGAAGTGTAAATACTACAGGAAACCATTAAAGTTGTATATTAAAATACTTGTACTGCTTGTGGTACAGTCAAAGCTAGGGGATCCGCATGAACTGAAAACTAGTTGAGTAAACACAATGTTGATTTTTTATGGTTTTATAAGGTAAAAAATTTATAATAATATTGGGGTAATTTGAATTTCCAATGATTGAAATTCGATTTGAAATGTTTTCCTTGTGAAAATAAATTGGGACCAAAGCGGTGCAACGATGAGACTACGTGCCCTAACTACGCTATGCAAATCATATGGTGTAGCCTACTACGTGCCCTAGTCCATTTGTATGTCGCTTCACCGCTTTGATTGGGACAAAAAAAGACTGAGCTAGAAAACGACTGGCAATCGACTGAAACCGTCTAAAGTACATGAAAATCCTTTTCAGACATCTATTGTCTCAAATCAAACGACTATATTCGTCTAACAGTCGACTGGCTGGCAGTCATTTTTATTTCACGAGGCTTAATAAAGCAGAAAAACTAGAAGCAACTAAAATCTGTGAGCAACCCCTGGAGTAAAATTTAATAGGAAAGTAGTCTGTGTGAGAGTCATCTCAGTGGTGACATATTTGAACGAAGAATTTCACGTGAAAACACTTCCAAACTTCTGTTCAACCTTCATCAAAACAATGACTTTCTGTGTTGAAGATTTATGGAAAGATCACAATGACATATAGAATGGTTGGCTGCTTACAATTTGTGAATTGTCTGTTGAGATTGATTTGGGCGTGTTACATTTTTACAAATCCTAATGTTTTGACGCTTATAAATTGTACAAACTGTTGCAGATGCGAAGATTTTGATTCGAAAACAGGCCAAAAAAGGCAAACTCGTGAATTCTCGCTTCACACAGGTAAAAGCTGCGAAAAGAAAAGGTATAGACGACAATAGACGAGCTGAATGTTGCAAATGAAACCGGTATAATTATGTACAAACAAAAAAGAGCACAGAAAATAAAATAACGATGGTATAGAAAGTGCCAAGCTTGTGCTCGGGATGTAAAAAAAAGTTGAATCAAGAATTTCCATGATAATCACGAACGTCGCAATCATAAAATTCAGTGCTTCATTTTCAGGCGAAAAAGTTGTGCCAAATAAAAGGCGCTAACATAAAACCAACATGTAATGGTTGATTTCCATTTTGTTGTGAATGAAAACGTGCCTAGGCAAAGCACTAATGCCATTGAATTACTAGGCAAGTGATAAATGCGTAAATTGTATGAGATTTCTTCGTTTGTTCGGCAATACTACTGATGGTGACAGTCAAACGAATCAAGATGAGAAAAGAAGCGGAAAAATCAACCAATGAAAAATCAACGGTTTTTCTATTGCCATGGCGTTGCTTTTTTTTAATCATTGGTTTTCTCTCACCAGAGTAGAAAAGTTAACCCAAAAATGATGGTGATGTTATCGATCGAAATAGAACGCTTACATAACATTACTAAATCGACAATCTAGCATCTGCGCTACAAAATACTCGTTCAAAATATTTGTATTGCGCCAAAACTTTGCAATCTTATGAAGAAAAAGCAAACAGCAAAGAAATGAAGAAACGAAAATAGTTCAAAACAGTTTATATTTTCGAGCCAAAAACTGACTGTAGGTTCAACGCCAAAATATTATGGCAAACACAAACACATAAAGCTTCGTCCACCCACGCAAACCTCAAAAACATGCATATTGATGCAGTGGAGTATTTACAATATGAGCTGCGCCCACACACACATACACACACACACACACACAGCCCCCTCAACTGTTCCAATGGATGCGATGACTAAATTTCACACGATACCAAAAGGATATTGACTCCGCCTACCAAATATGGCAGCTCAATGACGTCATCGTGCCACAACTATGTAGTCGGAATATTCCTTCGAATTTGATATTTTCCCCCAAAAGCTTTCACATCTCTGTGTGCAACAAATACCAATAGCAAATCCATTTATGTACAACGTTAAAGTGTGGCATCTGCTCTGATGGTCTGACACAAGAAGTACACACACACACACACACACACACACACCAATCCATATCAGCGTGAAAATGAAATATGTTTGGAGCATGTGAATTTTAAACAATGCCATAGCTTCGAAGATCGTCAGACAGTTTAGCCGTTTTGTTCCCGTCCGTCCTGCAAAAACGAACGAACATTTTCTATCGAAAAGAAAACAAGCAACACACACAATTTGTTGAGAGTAAAAAAGAAAGTTTGCGAGAAAAAAGGAAAAAAAGCAAACGCAGCCATTCCTCATTCACAACACCATAAATCCAGATCAGAAAGGTTAAACGAAAGTCAAAACCTGATTTCAATTAGTGAACGCCTGTGATCGTTGACGAAGTAAGAAATTTGCATTTGAAATTATCCAAAAAAAAAAAAAATTGAAAAAAAAACAGAATAATTATTTCAATATTACAAATCTAATCCATATCAAATTAATCTCTATATTTAATGGTTATATTTTTCTTTACCAATTAACTCTTTTAACACTTGCCAATCTCAAAAAAGAAACGTACGTAATTTAACAACTTTTGTTTTTGCATTTCGTTAAGAGAGTCTCTCAAATTGTGATCAAATTTGATTTCCTTTGTGGCCAACTTTAACACACTCTCTCACACACACAAATTATCCAATTCAACACAACAAATTGTTTGTTTTCTTTTATTTCGGGACGGTTGGTTAAACGAATATTATTAACATACACAGTGATTATCATAAGACAATACATCGAAGACCTGAGAAGGTTAATTGGTAAGTAAGATTTCAATCAATCGTTTTATACCGTTTTGTGATTAGTAACGCTTAGATGGAATGCGTTAAAGCATCTCAAGTGAACAACAACAACAAAAACGCACGTTGATTTCTTCTTCTCATAATTGTAAGATCCCATGTGATTTCCATTGCATCGAGTGATATATCACATTCAAACGCTTTTTCGAACGTACAAAGCCCTTTGAAACCGTGGCCTCATTATCATTCCCACATGTTTTCTACTATCTCTCTGTAGTGGTACAGTCAAAACAAACTGCGTCATCACTAATTATGTAACCAACATTTTCATAACCATCCACATCCTTGATAAAAGTTAATTGCTAAACAGCAATGCAATCAATTTTTAACAAAAGCTACAATTTATTCACAGTTTTCTTTGATATGTTTTGTTTTTCTTGCAATTTTCACACGAAAGACTTTAACGTCAGGAAAAAATTGAAGGAAAATACTTTGATATTTTTATCCACTGCTACTATTCTTGCCATATCGAACCACCAATCCAGTTCAAATGAACAATATGATCATTTTCCATTTCGGAGCTTTTTACCATTTTCAAGGTCATTCGTTCCACCATTTTGTTGTGAACATGTTGAGGTCCTAGTAAACGATTTACAGATTTAATATAAATATTATATCCACGAAATACACTTGCTGTCGGATTTTTGCCAAATTAATTCGAAATTCGGGGGAAAAATCGTTTTAATTTTGGTGATTTCATTAAGTTGGTGAGCATGACCATATGTACCAGTTGATAATATGATACCTTTGCCCTGCATAGTTGTCCTTGTTCGATCTTTTTAACATCTAGAAAAAAAACATTTGAATCCGAAAATCGCTTTAAATCCGACCAAAAAGCTCGTTGATAAATAGCAAATGTTATTTTCTTTACAAACAATCATAAAGAAGAAAGAATTGTAATCACAAATGTAGACATTTTCATACACACACACACACACACACACACACACACACACACACACACACACACACACACACACACATAAATTATATATAATAATATTCACTTTTTGCACCTGTGTCACGTAACGTCTGCAAATATATTTTGTGCAATTAAACTGTACACGTATCTATTTAAAGTGACAAAATAGAATTAATTGATCTGCTTTGCTCAAACCATAGCCCAAGGCACTTATTTTAATTATCTTAAGTGTGATAACAATGCTATCGTCATAATGAGAATGACATTTTTTTTGTTTTCATCGGTGCACATGTTTGGCATACTTATATAAGCACATGTTTAAAATAATTTTGGTTAATTGATACACAATTAAACATTTGATTGATGCAATATTTATTTGTGGATTTTTTTTTTATTTTTAAATTGCAGAAGAAAAAATGTCTATTAATGATGGGAGCTATAAACTGTCTGAAAAGACTGGAAAGCTAACTTCGGCAGGTAATTGAATTTTTTTTTCGAATCTCACATTGGCATAGTAATACAGTGGTGGCACGCTCGTTTCTTTCATTCCCCCCCCCATATGATCGCCGTAGTTTTAATTTCGATGAAATGAAAATTTTCAACTGCTTCATTTCTTTCATTGTCATTGGTAATAAAAAGAGGTTATGCATCAAAATCTGTGAAACTAGCGTGTCAGTGCGGTATAATTATGTTAATTAGGTATTTTGATGATCATTTCTAAAACGGATAGTCCTTGAGGTGACAAATTCTTGGTGTTAAATGGTTGAATTCAAATCGCTTGCGATAGATTTAATTATTACAATTTATCACCTTGGTGTTTGTTCAGATTTAAGAAATGTTAACTAAAATACAGAATACAAGTATTTATTGAATATTTTAATTCACTCATGTCCATATTATCGCACAAACAAACGTTTCGTTACATTTTTTATTTTTTATTAATATTTAATTCGTATGCATCACTCAACATTTATCGATTAGGGTTAAAATTAAATGATTGAATCAATTTTTAAATGGCCACAATCCGATTAGATAAAAAAAAACCATTAGTGACTGAGAAAAACCCAAACAGTGGATCGACAAGATCTTTGACATACAGCACTTAGCCATTTAACGGTTGAGTTGCAGTAGAAATTTTGTGTAAATATTTAATGAAAATATCATAAAAGAGTCACAGACATGCGAAAAATGCTGTTTTAACCATAAATCAAACAATCAAAGCATATAGCAACGAATAAAATAGGTACGCGTGTGCCTTTATGTACAGCCAGCACCACCACGAATTCTCTACAAATTGCCAATGTTTATTTTTTTTTTGCGGGAGGGTGTCACTGTACATCGTGCATTGATAAATGCTCTTTGTTGCATATACAGCATTCAGGATTGTTCGGTGATTGTACGTCTGAGGTTGTGCATGCAAAACAAACGCATTTGATTCACTTTCCACGCTTAAGCTATGTAATCGGTAAATGAAATATGTTCGTGACACCATGCAAACATATTTTTACCAACAAGTGCCATTAATAGATGTATTTTATTTTGTGGAGATATCGAAAGAGATGATAAATAGATGATGGCATCGACGACGACGACAACAAAAAAAAACGGTAGAGATGACACTTACAGAAACGGTCGTCTAGATGCCATCTCAGTAGTCAACATCGATTTGAAATCTCGACTTCAGACCAGATTCCACTGTTTTTTATTCTTTCTCGTTTCATTGTTGTTGCTGTTTAAGTACGGTGTGTATTTCGCAAGTGCTTACCATTGCGAGGCCATTGTGAATGCCACAGCAACAACGATGAAACGCGTCCACACTCACATTTTGAAGTATGAACACACGAGAAAGAGCAGTGTAACCCTCGTGTAATTTGCTACCATGCTCTGGGCCCGCAGTTAAATCCGCTCACTCACTCACTCACTCGCACGCACGCTATTCTGTCTCTCACATAGCATTGTTGAGATTTTGAGTGGGTACAGCGCGTGCAAGAAATGTAATGCGATAAAATTGTGTAACATGTTGATAGCGCAACGAGTGGGCGCTATGATGTGCAATCTTTATGTCACCATTTCCCGTATCTCGCTCACTGTCAATAAATACCCTCCGTTTTTCCACATCGAATCATTTGAATTCGATTCATTCGGACAGAATAATTTCATTTTTGGCTCGCTTTCAATTGGTTTAATCAATTTACGGTTTGTTTTTTGTTAGCAAAATTATGCAAGTGTCATAATGAAATCTCAATTTTTTATTTTCCATTTTATGTTGTTTTTTTTTTGAAGAGCAACAACTTTTTTGAATGAAAAATATTCAAATTGTGTTCTTTAACAATTTTCTCATTTTTGACTAGAAAATTGTGATTAGTCATTAAAAACCAAAATAAGGGCAAGTGGGTGACAAAAACAAGGATCCATTGTTTTTTGTTTTGTTTCATAAGCATTTTTGACTTTAATGAAATGCTGTGGAAAACAATGCCAATAAATCAAATGGGCGTACATAAAATAGCAACTAAACTGCAAAGTCACTGAAAGTATTTTCCGAAAATTTAATATGCACATTCCTCACAGCTCTCGTATAAAGTCGTTCTATTCAATGTTCGCCTGAATTGTTCACATCATTCGCGTACAATAAAAGCTGCACATATACATTTGCACATAGGGAACTTTGTATGTGTTTTATCAAAATACACCTCACGTGCACCCGGATAATCGATGATGAAAATAATCCGCAACAATTGCATAGCAGTGAGCTCGAAAAGTTGGATGGCATGTTTACATAAAATTCCATTGAAATTGATTATATTTCAAGATTTGGTGGATTTTAAGTACCTCAACATTGAAAAGTATGCGATGCAAACCATAAACATTTCAACAAAAAAAATCGGATAAGGGAATTTTAAGGGAACATTAGACCTTGCTCCCATTTTTTTTTCTCTATTAAATGAAAAAAAAGCTCTTATTTATTACTTCGAATATGGAAGGCAAAGTAGTGTTTACCGCACTTATCAATCAATGTAAAGAAGAAGAAAAAAATATCAAATGAGAGTGTGAGCGTCTGTTCAGTGTCTCGGGGTAGAATTTATTACACTTGAAACGTAACCGAGATAAAGAGGCACTTTTCAAGCGCCACATCTCTTGTATATGGAAATATAATCTCAATGCTCTCTAGGAGGGTGCCATATTTTTGCCACTTCGAAACAGCGCCAGCACCATGCTGTGTTATTCTATTTACAATTACTGCTAATTGGGGATTTAGTGGCTCCTTTTAACTTCAACCGAACATTTATTAACACGTCAAAATGCTTTTCATTAAACTAAAACGATCATCTCAATGCGCTTTTGTGGCACACTTCATGCAATTTTCAATTGGTACACACACAAAAATCGACGGAATTTAAATATAAAGAGAAAATTCGGTCTAATATGAATAAAATGATGAATAATACACATAGTGAGAAAAATGAAGACCGAAATGATGCTTGAAAAGTGTTCAAGATAGTGGAGTTTTGACCGAGCCACATCTGTTTAATAGCTGTTCCACCGTAAATTCACATGTTTTTTTCTTTTTCTCTCTCCTGTTTACAAAATATAAATGACGAAAGATTATGATGAATATAGCCTCGCAAATGCCTACGATTTGAACAATATGTATCATGTGTTTAAATGATGTTAAGATGTGAGACGATGTGCAACGTTTCAAACGCGTTCTTTTCATGTTGATTGCGTTTCAAATCGATGGACATTTTATTCGAACCCACGCTTTTTTTTACTCTTTTTATCGTTAAGTACAGCATCATGATGTGATTTTTTATTCCATAAGATGGATAAAAATATCATTCGAATTGAACATTAAAAAGAAATTTGCTTGTTTAAGCCATCCACTTTATTCGGTTGTCGGGAGTTAAGCGCATACATTTTGGCTGGCTATCATATCATCATAATCATTTTTGATGTGCAAATCAATAACATAGAATCACGTTATCACACACACATATTTTCAGTGTTGCTTTTTTTTCTTTTTTATTCAAACACTAGCCTGGTTAAGCGTATTAATATTGATAGTACACTCGTGACACCAAACAGAAGGCACACAATGAGTGGAGTGAATGAGATAGAAAGAAAAAGTACATTTCATTCCCCCAGAGGCATTGCGCATAGTCATATTCACGAATCAGCATGTATTGATCAACTGTCGAAATCCATTGTAGTCTCACATAATCTCCAAATAAATGAGAAATTGATTTTGTTGGAACATTTTGCGACTGGTTTTTCTATACACTGGTTTTTACTAGCGTTATTTTTTGTTTTTTTTTTCTTCACATTTCCTCCTTTTGCTGCCTTTATTTTTTGGTTGTTGATGTTGTTGTTGCCTGAAACACAAACCCATTTTCTCTTCGAAAGATCTTCGATTAGGCTTTTATTGTGTGTTTTGTGTGTTTATGTAATAAATTTATGGTTAAGCCACTTCTAATCTATGATAAATGAATGGGGATGATGTGCCAAGGATGTTTCATTCCAACTGATCAATGCATTTCTATCACTCTATTCTCCACATCAAACCACAGCCATATTTATATGGATTTTTCATTCGAAACCTTCACTTCATTTGTTTTTTTGTGTGTTTGTGTTATTCATCATTCTATTTTTTTGTTTCCTTTGTTTGCATAAACAGATATCATTCCAGCTGCATCAACTGATACAGAAACCAGAGAGTTTCTTTTGAAAGTTATCGACATTTTGTTGGACTACGTGAAAACACAAAATGATCGAAGCGAACGAATCCTGGAATTTCACCATCCCGAAGAAATGAAAGCAGTAAGTTTAATTTTAATTGTCGTTTGTTTGTTCCATCTAGTTTTTATATTTAAAAAGAAAAAGAAAAAAAAACATTAAATGGAAATATTTGACTACAACGATGTTGATATCATGTTTATTTTTGTAAAAAAAAACAGTTGCTGGACTTGGATTTACCTGAATCGGCATTGCCGTTGCAACAATTGATTCAAGACTGTGCCAAAACCATGAAATACCAAGTACGAACTGGTGAGTACAAGAATATCACAATCGATGCAAATTCTCTCCGCAGGAGGGCGAACAAATAAAACTTGTGGACGAACAACAAACAAAACTAAAATTGAACAAATATTGAAAATGAAGTTGAATGTATTTGCGATTTATTAGCTTATTAAGAGACCATTCAATGATATTACGTGTGTAATCAACAACGAAAAAAAAACAAACAAACCGTAGAACGTGTATGCTGCATGTGCAAAGCAATGTCATTGATTCGGTATAACACAATCCACTGAATTCCACCCCACATTTGCTTCATATATATTTTTGTTTTTTCTCATTTCCGATGATTTGTGTAAGATTGAACTACGAATACTAGTTAGTTTAGAGACTCCAGTATGAAGCTACCATTGTTGGTTGGTTGATGGAAAATCTGCTCAGAATTTGGAATTGAAATGGAAATTTGGACTTGTTGAATAACACATTTCATCATATCGATTCATTCGTTTCAGCGGGCAAATAACAGTACACAAAAGTGAATGTAATCCGTTTTTATTGGGAAGTAAATTGAATTAATGTATTCCAATCTGGTTTCAATTGATATCTCATACTTGAACGTTGATGTGTTCCTGGCCCATGTGCCTGACTGGTAACACAGCTTGGATCAATATGTTCGTACACACACACGCACCATTGAATATATATATTCAGAATATCTATTTGTGACACGTCTAAATCAAATTTGCATTTAAAATCAACCACGAATCAATGTTTGTAAACAATATCAATTAGATTTTCCCACTGGTTGAACTGAGCCAAACCCAACACAATGGATTTCGTTGTTTATTGTTTGATTCATTTTATTTTTTGTGGCACCATCAAAATGGCTTTCACTTTTGTCGAAAAGTGAAAATGATTTTCGGAAGTTGCACTACAAATTTTAAATTACACTCTTAATAACCGCTGTTTAGCATTTTATGGATAGGACCAAAACAAACACGAACACTGAACCAACACAAAAAATATATAATCAATCAAATGGTGAAAACAAGAGAACGAGTGCGAGATCATGCACAGCAATGCCTGTGTGTGTGCGTGTATGTTATTTTCTATGCCATTGTCAAAAGTCACACAATCGTGCGGCGAACATAAATAATTGAGGGTGACTACTGAAAGTGTCATTCACATTGTAACGTTATTGTGGGTGAGTGTGTGTGTGTGTGCGGGACTGGAACAGCAAGGCAGCATCAATGTGGCATTGCCATCAGCCACGTGTTTATTCTTAAAAACTGAAATGAGAAATACAAATAAATACCCTAATTCACAAACGATGAAAATTGTTGGGTAGTGGCATTTAATCTAATCTTGGTCACGTGACCGCAATATGAAATAAAAACTCTTTATTGAATTTTAATGCAATTGTCTGTGCTGTTTTTTTTTGGTTGGGGACGTACAACTGCTTGTTGCTGTTGCTGTTACTGATATTACTTACACCCGCTTACGCAAAACAATCACCGCCAAATGCATGAGCACGAAAACTGATTTCGAAATTGGTAACATTTTAAAATACACGGCCAGACCGATGATTCGCCGACGTTCTTTGACTTTATGCAAATATTTGTATATGTGATATTCAAAAAATCATATCAAATTATCACTTTTAAACACATTCACTGGGTGGTTTATGATTTACCGAATGATGATGATATCGGTTGCCAGGACCTCTTCCTCCTGCGAACGCATGGCATGGGCTTGAGCTCGGAAATTGCGTTTCGTCGCTTATCTTGGCATCAAATAGTAAAATTGAATTTTCTTTGACGGAACAACAGATGCCTAAGATGGATTCACGCAAAACTGCACACATAAAAACCTCGTAATGCATATACACGCATTTTGTGTACGAGTTTTTGTATATCTCTTGTTGGTGTTTTTTTTTGTGTGCTTCATATTTTGTTGGTTCGGTATTTACAAAAGCATTTTTCCGGTTGAATTGCTGGTTGATGTCTGATGCTAAGTCTGATGTTTATGGCCAAAGTGTCTTCTAAATGTATGATTCGATGTGGTTTTGTGTGTGTGTGTGTGTGGAAATTGGCCGTTTTTCTTCAACAATCGCTTCGTTTCCCTCCACCATTTGACTCTCTGTCTCACTCTGTGCTGTTGGTTTGTCAAATATTTTTTGCTTTGTCACAGTTATCACAAGACGAACAATGGATATTTGTTGCACGGTTCAATGTTGCAAATAATTACATTTCTCAATGGTAAACACGTAAAAATGCAAAATGTAGTGGCCCACGAAAATACATCCGATGCGTCGTCCTCCTTGTCGTCGTCGCCGTTGTCGGTCGACATCAAGGGGAAAAAACAATCGACATTTTTGCATCGTGAATTGTGCACATGTTTCGTGGTCGGGATATGAAATGGAATTGAAAGAAAATCGAGGTATGAAAAGAAGTGACTTTGAAACCGAAAATAGAACATCCGGAACATCTATTGTGATGAGAATGTAATACAATTGGCAGGTAAATGGTGTATTGGCTATTGCCATGTCATGTTTTCAAGTTGAAATACATTCACCGACATTGACATGCAATATTGTAGCATTGAATTTGTTTTGGACCGGGGGATAGGCCCAACACACATTTTGCCTGCATTTTCATTTCTTGCTAAATGAAAAATTCCGCACGCATTTGAAAAATGCTTAAACTAATTTAAAGATTCTTGAAATTCCCAAGAATTGTTCAAACGAAATGCATTTCATTGAAGCGGCATCGATGCGTACGGAAGTGTGATAAATTCCCCTCGAATATTATTGTGTTCGACATGTTCAGCAACAAAACGAAGAAGGCAAGAATAATGAGGTCGATGTGTGCCACTTGTGTGCAATGCTACAGTACATTCCCGACAAACAAATTATTCACATATAAAATACACATAAAATAGCAATGCCAACCAAATCCCTAGCTCTTGCTCCTCTTATTTTTCTACTCCTGTTCTGCCATCGTCGCATTTTCCATTGAGCTATTTCTCTCAAAACATTTCATTAAAAGCAGGCAAACTGTCAAATTAATGCCAAACAGTTGGCGCAACGTAGTGAGAGAGAGAGAGAGACAGGCTACGCACTAAAATAGGGATCAGTGCATCCAGTTAGAAAATAACAACGGATTTTGATTAAACCTTCCATCATTTTACTGCGATTCATGGCGTATGGAAGTCGAGTTCGGTTTTTCGTGTGTGTGATGAATGTGTGCGTGTGTATTGTTGTTGAACACTGTTATATTGTTTGCAATGACTTTTCCCCATTCAAGTTTGACTTTGTAAACTGAGCACAATTATTGATGTCTGTTATTATTTTCAAGTAGAAATTTCCGTGTAGTTAAATCAAAGAATTCAAAACATCAAAAATCGATTTTTCAAATCATTAGAAGTGCTTTTGCCATCGTTTTTTGTTTTTGTTTTTTTATTGTTTCGTGTCTGATTATTCGCAATGTAATATTGATTCTTTTCGATCAATCTTTGATAAACAATCAATTTATGTGCTGTAGGAAAATTGTGTCCAATTATTTTGGTTCCACAAAAACAACAAGAACAAAAACGAAAACAACGAATTTCATTGGCAAACGTGCAGTATTGGTCTTAATCATGATTAAATGAATCAATGAGCCGCTCTCCATCACCGTTGATGATGGGGAAAAATTGGCCGAGAATGTAATGATTGCAACATTATTCGGTGGCTTGCATTTCACTTAATGTACGTATAGAGACATCAGTTTTGACACCGGATTATGTTCTCTACTTACACTTTGAAATTACTCGAAACCGATGACGTTCGCTTGGCAGTGCACATGATCGTCTAGGGGGGCAACCGAGAGAGAATTTTTCGATTTACTTGCACGTCACTCGAGTTTTGCTGTGTACCAACACACACACCCGAACACATTATAGGCATTACGATGGGAGTATGTTTAGGCTTCCATTCTATTAGTAAATCTTATGGATTATTCCAGGACATTTGCTCTCGAATCTAATGCATTTTGTTCCATTTTGTTCGACACATTACATTACCAAGAAGATTTCCATACATAAACCGTGGCCAAAGTCGTAATGCTTTATGAATGAGTACCAATCAAATTCAAAACGAGCCTTACACAAAACAAAACAGCATTGCATTTTCTAGTCATTAATTGATTAAAATGAATTATCTCGACATTCGTATTTGTTTGCAACATCTTTATGGTTAATTTTCTATTTCCTGATATCCAAAATTGAATAACGCAATTTCAAACGAAATATTCATCTTAATATTTGTCTATACATTCTATAGATTACAATATGTAATACTCAAAAATTAATTTCAATATATTAACTGATGTTATATTTTGTGTTTACACATTCATTCATTCTTGTACACTGCAGGCCATCCACACTTCTTCAATC
The DNA here is from genome assembly GCA_030463065.1 of Aphidoletes aphidimyza. NCBI lineage: Eukaryota > Metazoa > Arthropoda > Insecta > Diptera > Cecidomyiidae > Aphidoletes > Aphidoletes aphidimyza. Next base: position 20,843,655 of record CM059998.1, on the reverse strand, counting down.
AGCTGTCATGTGGATTAGATGTGATTTCAATGGCTGGCGAATGGCTTACGGCCACAGCAAACACTAATATGTTCACGTATGAAATAGCGCCCGTGTTCATATTGATGGAAACGGTTGTGTTGACGAAAATGCGCGAAATCATCGGCTGGAATTGTGGTGATTCAATTTTAGCACCCGGCGGTTCAATATCGAATCTGTATGCATTTTTGGCTGCACGGCATAAAATGTATCCAAATTATAAGGAGCACGGTGCAAAGTGTTTGCCCGGTGAATTGGTGATGTTTACATCCGATCAAAGTCATTATTCGGTGAAATCGTGTGCAGCCGTTAGCGGTTTGGGCACCGACAATTGCATCATGATTCCATCAGACGAATGCGGCCGAATGATACCCAGCGAATTGGAGCGCGAAATTGTCAAGCATAAAGGGCTCGGTCATATACCATTCTTTGTTACGGCTACCGCTGGCACAACTGTTTTAGGTGCATTCGATCCAATTCAAGAAATAGCTGACATCTGCGATAAATATGGACTTTGGCTCCACATAGATGTGAGTATCCTATGTTTTGTTATCCATTTCTGTAAATGTATTGTTTCACGTGACACATTTGCCACCATTTGTTGTTGTTGTTGTTTTGCATTGAAATTCCGGGTCAAGGACAACAACTATATCTGAACGGTATTTTATTTTCTATGTGAATTTTTAGGCCGCTTGGGGTGGTGGTTTACTGTTCTCACACAAATATCGACATCCTCGATTAACTGGTATTGAACGGTAAGTTAAATTCATCAACATTTTTAATGAATATGACAAATTTCTCCGATAATTTACCGATGAATATGCGCATCAAAAAACGCTCCAACGAGATTCGGCAACTCGTCCAACCGATCGTATAGTGTGCATCAACTGAAGCACCCTAATTATGTAATCCAAAAATTCATGCACACAAACACTCACACACACAAACACACATCATCATGGACGGCAAAATGACTCAGTTGAAATGGCTGAATCAAGACCAACCATGATGTAGCATATGCTAGATATGAGCATAAGTGTGTTGTCACTGCGTCGAATCAACAATAGAATACGGCAATAAAGTCTCTCGCCTTCTGCAAATAATTATTTTCAACATGATTTCAAATCATGGCATGCGACGGATGCTTTTGACACAAAACAGTAAATCACATTCACTTTCATTTGCTTCAGCTGTTCAACTCTTGCTCATTCAATCGCACGCTCTCTCTCTCACTCTCTATTCTAGCCATCATTAGCAACTGTTTGGTGTGCAGCCTTGAAAATTGTTGAAAGACCAAAAGTAAAAAAAAGGACGCGATATGCGGTCGTTCTTTTTTCTTCTTCTTCTTCTAAATAACAAATGCATTTTTTATTTCTTCAAAATAACAAATTAAATCAGTGCTATTGCACGACACTTTACGGCTTTGAAACAATCTATTCACATGTTTCAATTCAATGGAAATGAAGTGTCTGTGCGTTGTTTCTGAAATCCATCCATTAAGCTAATTCTCAATTCATCAGTTGATTGATAAAAGTAATAAAACCGCGTATTTGGGGTTTCATCATCGACATTGAGTCGTTCCGTGTGAATATTCTCCATCGAATATATTGTGCCTTTGAATCGTACCAGAGCATATTCCTTATGCAGGATTTGCATGTAATCAAATCCACTTTAAAATTCAAGTAAACTTCTTATGCACTGAGTACTGAGGCCTGCGGTGTAGGTAATCCATTAAAGTATTAGAAACCATTGTGCATGCCTGTGTGTGCGTGTGTGTATTTGCGTGGCATTGGAATGATGTAAAGCAATCAAAATGACGATGTATAACCTTGGCCAAGCGAAGAGAGTGCTGCATTTATTAGCCACCAATATCCTGAAAACCATTGGCCACAAATCGATACAAGAAGATACCACTTATGAACACCACACGCACACACACACACACATCAAATATGTCAAATCGTATAACAAAAATACATCGCAATGCAAAACCATGTACGACCATGGAAAAGTGCGTGGGAGGACCGACCAAATGAGCCCAAACATACGGTAACAATGGACGTTTATTTGTGCTTTTAAATCACATTTTATGTTTACATAAAGGATTATATTCAATAAACTCTTGTTCAAATCCACTCATCAAACCTCACCATTTGCCATTTCGCAAATGCTACTCGAGAGATCATCGCGTGCGAGTGATTGAGTGAGTGAGCGGAAGTGAGAGTGAGAGAGAGAGAGAGAGAGAGAGAGAGAGAGAGAGAGAGAGGGAGAGACGGAATGAGAATGAACGAGAAACGAGAGTTTTGTGCGTACTCTGCATGACTGAATGAAAATAGACATTTGCCGTCGAATACTTGTTTGTTTGCAACCCCTATCGTTTTGATCTATCCCGCATTGCATAATTTTGTTGGAATAAAAAAAAAGAAGACACCAAACGAGAGAAGAGAGAGAGTGAGAGCTCGGCGAAGGATTGACTCGGTAATCTCCCAAAGTCTATTCAACACCTGTACTCGAGCGCAAAGCGACTGCATGTCACATCATCGCATCAACGAGAAAACAAAAATGTTCCTCTTGCTTCCTCAAAATGGGCGCATATTACAAGAGAAAGCGTTAACTGAACCATAAACAGTACCAAACAATTCGTTGCTCTTCGTGTTTTGTATTTCGTTGTTGTTGCTGCTGCTTATTCTTTACGAAAGCAAGACGACCATTCAAACGCATCTGGCTGGTGCATTCAATTGTATAACGTTTTCTCTCTTGTTTCGAAATTGTTAGCGTTGATTATGATTGTTTGTTGCAATTTTCGCTTTTGCTAAACGTCATATTATGGGTTTTGTTAAATAGTCTTGTGAAGGCAAAGAGAAATGCACTTTACATTCCACAAATTTCAATGCTTTATACATTTAAAATGATCTGTTGATTCCAAATGTTCTCTGTTCCATGACAATGATACGATTGAAGCAGCATCAGCACCAGAAAATGTGCAAGAGCAACAAACAAAAAAAACGTTTCCAATCAAATGTTAAAAGAATTTGCTGTTTGCCTCTTGTAGACAGTTTGTGATATCAAAATGATAGAAAGAGGAAAAAAACTCATCCTTACAAACTTATTTACAATGATTGTTTTGTTGTTGTTGCTTTCTTTTACTTACCCATTATAATGATATCAAATGGTTCGAGGTTCAAACTCCTTGTGCGACTTCCTTATTTTACAAAATCCTACAGTAAAACAGAAAGAACACAAAAAAAAGTAATTGTTGCACACAAATGTTCATGTCTGTTGAATATTCCATTTAACCCCATAGAATGTTCCTGATTTATTAAAGAAAATCATTGTTTTGTTCATTCGATATCAATTCAAATGTTTCATACAAAATACGCAGTTGTGTTCGTTGCAGTTTGTCTCCGACGCTGTTTCATCTTGTTTGTCGATTTTTGTTCTGTTTTTTTTTCTATCATTTATGTTTATTGTGAAAAGATTTTGAATGTGACTCAAACAATAGATGATTGCAGCAAAAGGCAGTGATTGCATCTAATAAAAAATTAATATAAAATCAACAGAAAAGGGAGCGTAAACATCCCCTAGTTTGGCATTTCGTTGTTGTCGTTGTCGCTTCTTTTTTTTATGATAGCTACTGCACGCATTGCTATTTTGGCCGGTTCGAAGTGCAAAAACACTTACAACATCGGTGTACGAACTGTACGTACTGTCTTCAACTGACTGCCTGCCTGCCTGTCTGCTTTAGATACAGTGTGACTTGTGTTGATGCTGGGATTTCCGTACCCTCACCCAGTTCATACATACGTAGCGGTAGTGTTCATATTATAGACACGTAAATATTTGCTTATTTTAAATCCAAAAGTGTTGCTGAGTAAATATGATAAGGGAGTCGGATATGGTTTGCGTGAGTTTGAGCCGAGCCACATTCTCAACTCACTGACAACGGTGAGGGTGTTTAACAATATTAAATTGTTCCAAAGGGAATATTTACAGTTTAACCAAAATATTTAGAAATATACACACAACGCACGCATATGTGCGCCGTACGGCATTTGCCCGAATTGTAATCTATTAAAATTGTTGACTGTGGCAACATCAATCAAATCATTTACACTGGCAATTGATGCATTTAATTAAAAATTTATCGAATTTATTATGGTGATTACTCTAATAAAGTAGCAATTATAGCGGTACGCTAATTTATTTTTCGCTCATCATTTATTCATTTGTTCTTTGCTCTATTTTTTCTGTTGTTTTTGTCCCTTTTTACTTTCACAACACACCTTCGGATGCCGATGACACAGCGCGCAATCGGTTACCTGGAATCCACACAAATTGATGGGCACATTGTTGCAATGTTCAACCATACATTTTAAGGAAGACGTAAGTACATCATTGATGATTAAATGCGGTAGCACTTAAGTATGCACTCCAGCAATGCTCATTCGAATTTGGGGCAGTGAATTTGTTCTCTTATATACATGTTTGCATCGTAACTGACATGCACAGTAGCAGTGTCGAGACGATTCCAAATCATTCCAAACGATACGCGAATGGTTGTTTTACATTTTAACAATATGTTTCAATCGTTGCATTTTCCCACGGTCTAAAACAAGTATTCGCACTTATCAAAGTGTAATCCAAGAGCTTTTAATCGAATTTAAATGTTTCGGGCGATGCAATGTTTATCGATTAACGATTAACGTTACGCCATTTGTGTACGCCGTAGTTGAGCTGTCACTCTCTCTTTCTCTTTCTCTCGCATGTCTCACCGATAGAATCGCATTTTGTGAAAACGACCGAAATTTTTAATTAATACGATCGCATGCTTGAAATTGTTCAATGGAATGAATTGTAATGTTACACACTCTTCACTAAAATCTATAGATTTATCTGAAGTCTACATTTGGTTGAATGTATTCAATTCACTTGACAGGGAATAATTTTGGTGGTGCAAAATTAGGTGATGCTTTGTCATCGGTCGATATTGTCTGAGAAATTCACTTAATGGCTCCTGTGTTGAAAAGTTACACAGTATTTTCTAATGACCAGACAAATTCTATAAACAGTTTCTATTTCAAATCATCGTTTCGTTTGAATCTGAAATGCAAACATTTGAATGAAACTTAACTAATATTCAACACTCAACTAAAATTGTCAAAATATATACACGTTATACTATACCATTTCCATTACACACACTGTTTTATTACCAAACAGTATAATATTGAACGGTTTGGTGTGTGTTTTCCTCCATTTTAACATCCGAGACATTCCAGCGAATATTTTAATTAAAAAAATTCCGGTAGAACAACTGTGACCGATTTGAAACATATTGCAGTGATGCCAGTGATGGGTCGAAGTGTGTAGAAGTGTGTGTGTGTGTGTGTGTGTGTGTGTGTGTACGCCTGTTTGTATGCTTTAATAAAAAAATATGTATGTTTTGGGTCGAAGCGAGCACGTTGCGTCGAAAAATGCGAAATTAGGGGAGAAAGATATAGTGCATCACGAAAATCGTTTTCGTTTTTGAAAAATATTACACACTTGGCATTTACGACAGCCAAGCAAAAAGTCCGGAGTTCCAAAGTTAAGGGTGCAAAGTGCACAAATGATCCAACAACAACAAAATAGAGAAGAAAACAGCTGAACGAACGTACAGAGGAACAATACTAAATTTTATAATTTGTATGCAGAACAAACGCTGATTTTCCTTTTTTTTCTCTCTTCAACACACACACACACACATACACCCACACGCATGAACATTTGTTATTCAAAGGCAAAAAAAAAATTCGTTTGATTGATTAAAAAAAGAAATGCTCCGTCAGTTTATCACTACCGCATGAAAGTGAATTCCAAATAATTTATCACAACTCGTGTTTTGTACCATTCATTGAAACTGTTCAAAATTGAATCTTTTGCCAGTTGATTTTTCTAAAGAAATACCATCGATTGAAAGACAGAGAAAAAAAAATACAAATGTACCGTTTATTTGTTGTTTCCGTTTGAAATTCGAAATTTTAGGGTCTTTTGATTAGTTGCAACCAAATGTCTGCCGAATATTTGTTCATGACCGACAAGCTGTATGATATCAGCTATGATACTGGTGACAAAGTGATTCAATGCGGCCGTCACAATGATATTTTCAAGCTATGGTTGCAATGGAGAGCCAAAGGTACGGACGGTTTCGAACAAGCCATGGATAAACTAATGGATTTGGCATCATATCAAGTGCAGCTCATCAAATCCCAACCGGATAAATTCCATTTGATTATGGAACCGGAACTAGTCAATGTCAGCTTTTGGTATATTCCAAAACGGCTACGTGGCATTCCACATACACCTGAAAAGGAAAAAGAATTGGGCAAGGTATGTATTAAGCGTTCCATATTTCATATATATTCCTCTAGTCGTTAGCTTAAATGGTTTTATCTGCGAGCATTTGGAGCTGTTGGCTATGATTTTATGGCCACCGTAAAATACAAGTTGAAGTAATCGTTTGCATTTATTGTTTGTTTGTTTTTTTTTCTTCTCTTGTTTTGAATGATTGATTAGATTTGTCCAATAATTAAGGCGCGTATGATGGAAGCTGGTACATTAATGGTCGGCTATCAACCAGATGATCGGCGACCAAATTTCTTTAGATCCATTGTATCGTCGCAAGCGGTTACTAAACAAGATGTTGAATTTATGCTCAACGAAATGGATCGTCTTGGTCAAGATTTGTAAATCCAAATCACCATACAAACCTACCTACTGTCAATATTGAACATAAAACTAAATCTATATCTCCCTATCGTCAAATATTAAAACAAAAACCACAAAAGACAACAATAACAACAAAATATAACGTCGTGCACAGAAAAAAAGCAACACTATATCATTTGTTCATTTGCATTGCGCCTAGCCGTGGAGCTGTGTAAGCTAAAATAAAAATAATAATGTATTGCAAGCGGAATGACAACTACAAAGAAAAACAAAAGAGAAAAAAAACTTCAATTATTCTAAAGCTAAAACTAATGATATTTAAAAAAAGAAAAAAAAACCAACCAAGATAAATATCCGATTAGAGGAACATATCATAATCCTAATGAAGATATTCAAAGTTTGTTCTATTTTTCTGTTATTAGTTTTCGTTTCCTCGTTTTTATTTTATGTGCATTTTAAATGTGCGATACTCAAAAAAAAACAAAAACAAAAACAAATCCCAAATGAACTTATCACATTTAACGAAATAAGAACAAAAAATATATAAATCAAATGTATATTTATTGTTACAAAAAAAAGAGATCATAACTTTATTGAAAAACCAGATACTATATTTTAATTGTTAAATTGCATATGAAATGAATTTTTAGTTCAAATATTTTATGAAATGTAATATTATGCCAAAAAAAAACCTATATATATCAATATATATATTATTACAAATGATGTACTGTGAAAGACAATAAATGAATGGATAACCCACAGCATTTTTTCCAGAAATGTTATGTTGAGGTTTCGGCGAAAGCAGACTTAAAGTCAATCACAACCAACTGCCAAATAGTGAGCCAAAGTTTTCATTATCGTATTACTATTTGCCAACAACCACAAAAAACTGTACCTTTTCTTCATGTACAACTGTACACACTCACACTGAAACCTTTGGTTTTAAAACAAATTCATATTCTGATCGTAATGACTTACTTAATTGTAAAAAGCATCGTAATGGATAAGAAAATAGAGACCACAACAACAACAACAACAACAACAACAACAACAACACATCAATTTATAGAGAACACAAAATCTGATATTTCTGGACACAAAACTCCAGTTTTAAGGGTACATGCTGCAAAGTGAAACATAAAACACGATATAAAAACATATTTAAGCCAAGTATCAAATCTAGTGTGAATATTAGACAATGAAATGCGTTGCAATTAAGAAAAACCAAACTGAATTATGGATGAACTTGTAGAAATAGAAACAGAGAAAAAAAAAGAAAAAAACATAATGAAATATTTAAAGATTATTAAATATGCATAGAAGCCAGGATACAAGAATTTCATTAAGTTGTTGTTTTAAAAGTGAAAAGAAAAGGCAAAAAACGCATTCTATTTATTTAATTTAATTGCACCTTTATTGTGACTGCAAAGCATAGATTAATAATACCATAGTTTTGATTGTAATCAAATTGATGAAATTTAAGTCAAATTATTATCTCAAATCATTCAGAAGAACTGCTTTAAAAAAAATTATAGTAAATGCAAAATGATGTTAAGCAACAAATACAACAACAACCAACAAACAAAAAAAACCTAAAAATACCACTTAATCGAGAGTGTTCTTTGGACAACCAAACGACATCCACACAAAAAAAAAGATTTCAATTGAATATAAATCAAATATAAATATATGTTTTAAATGCAAATCTATATAATCAATTATATTAGATGTTATGTGTTGTTAATTTAATGATGAACAAAAATTCAAATGAATACAAATCTGAGCAGAAGGTAAACTTCACAGATTTGCAAACAAAACATCCAAATAAATGAATAAAGAACGTGATTATCAATTACAATTTTGTGAGATTTCTTTTATTTCCGTTTTCAAATTGTGAAGATACTTTTTCCACCTTAAGATTTTCCGAGATCTGAATGATCTTTCTGGTAAGTGTATTGAATATTGACGTTGCGACATTTTTCACTGAGAAAGTAACCTTGGACTTTTTGATTTTCATGGATGAAATGACCAACAGCAGTAACTCTGTGTTTAACATTTTCCACAAATCATCCTTGAATCCCTGTTATCTAAATAGCACTGATAGTGTGTTGAAATTAAAATCCATAATGTCTGTTTCCTTTCTGAGAAAAATAAACAACCAAATCCAATTAAAAATACCAGTTCAAGGATCCGCTTGATTTGTTGCCTTCTTGCTAGTGGCACGCTTGACTCAATTTAGAAGCTTTGTTTTCATTCCATTTCTCATTCGGATGACAATCGTTGTTCATGTGAATTTATCACTCAATTGTAATGTCGCCAACAGACGGACATCATTTTTTTTCCTTCTTTCATTTCTCTCTCTCTCTTTTTCTTACAAAAATCTAATTTTATAAGACCGTAAATGTTCCATTAAGAATTTTAAATTTAAACCTCTTATGAATTCACGATTCAACGATGTGCAAAAACGTCCACAATGACGTAAGCATTTTCATAGTAAATGTAGTGTATATCATACGGAATTCGTACGATGAACATGGTAAAATGACAATGAGCCGATGATTTAGTACCAAAAAAAGCAAGAAGAAAAAACACCAGCCCGTCGAAATCATTTCTACGAGTGGAAAAGTTCATGGTGCGTTGCGATTTTCCAGCGACAATCGCACATATTTTCGGCATCAACAATATGTTTTCTGAGTTGGATAAATAGTCGATAAATAGGTGGAGCCAACCCAATTTCCATAAGGTGGAGCCGAATGACCTTCACCATTAACATCCAACGATAACGATTACATAGACTAAATGGTGTTTCAACATTTTCTCGCTCTCTTCGCTTGATTGCTGTGCGCTCTGTTTTTTTTGTCTTTGCTGTTTGTTTTCTTAATGGCACTCAGTTTTATTGATAAAATACATATATATATATATAATGGATTTCACTTTTTTCCGGCTTTTTTTATTTATCATACTATATAAATCAAATATTAGCCAAAAATATGATTTTATTGCATTTGTTTTTTTTTCATATTTTATCTCCTACCGCAAAATTATTTTCGTTGGCATTTTTGTAGAATGAGCAAAAAAGAAATTGGATAAACATATAAAGAACCACACAACAAATCATACTTTTTATTATGTAGCTGCGAGATTGATTTGAACTTTTTAATCAGTTTTGCTACTAACTTGAAGCTTAACGTAAATGTTGGATATTTGAAAATGCAGTGAACCGAATGCGGTTCTTTTTCTTCTTTTTGATTCAGTCAGTTCAAGCAAAATTGAGATGAAGTTTTTTTGGGATCGCTTTGCATTAAATGGGCTCAATTTCGGCATTTTGACGCGCCGAGTAATGGTGCTTCTTTTTGCCAAAATGATTTAGATAGAGTGGTTTTTTTTGCAGACCCGGTTTTCATTTTGGTTATGCTGAATCCACAATTTGCGATGTTTTCAAAAATAGAACATAAAGTATAGATTGTCTGCGAAATAGAGAGAGAGAGAGAGAGAGAGAGAAAGAGAAAGAGAGAGAGAAAGAGAAAGAGAGAGAGAGAGAGATAGAGAAAGGAATTACATCGGGGCCTTTTTGAACCACCAAATGGAAAACTAGATGATTTTAATGACGTAATCAAAAGAATTACGCTTCGTTGCATCGATTCGACGAAATAGTGGTAATGTTTATCAGTTGGCGCTGATCCAAAACCACAATTTTAACTAAAAAGGATTTTTATCGGGCGCTTTTTTGTCCTCTTATTTGTGTATTTACAACACATATTTATTTGTTCGCTATTCATTTCTGATATCATATGCACACATTTTTTCTGATTGTTAAGTATTTACGTCATTGAAATTGATTTGCTGGAATTACACATTGAAAATTGCCATAAATCCAGGCAGTCAATAATGGATTTTTGCAAACGGTAAATTAGAAAATTATAAGCATTTGAAACAGACGAAATTCAACCACTGAGTTTACTAGTCACTTGGGCCAGTTTTAGCTGATTCGAAATTGTCAAATCGTTTTGTGGTTTCGTGTCGAGATGAAGGTAATCCTCGCAAATAAAATTTCCACATTTTTATGTATTAAATTTTAGAAATAGAGCGCAGCAAATTAATTTATTACATCAATTAAATTCATTAATAACATTACAAATTTAATTTTAATGCTATTATTTATTTTGTAAAAGTCCACAATCATTGAAAATATACGTTTAATCCCCAAATCGAATAGCAGAATCTATAACTTTATGTCAATCCACAATGGGATATTAAGTGAAGATGACAATTTGTCATTTTTGTGCATATCACACGTTCAAATCAATGGAAAAGTTACAAACATTTGCTATTAAAACCGTAAATGTGCCTTTTAATTCTGTGTGTTACAATCCAAAGGTTTTTGTTGAATTCAATCTACTATGTTAAAAAATAGATGAGAAAACAAAAAAAATCGCACACCAATTTAAATGAACTTATAATTAAATCATGTATTGAGGGATAATGCCATTTGTTGTGGATCAGCTCAATTTTGTCATTGAAAACGGTGGAAATGAACATGACTATGTATCGGAATATATATGAAACAACAAACATTTCGGAAATGGTTTTATGTTTTGCAGAAAGTTGCAGCCCTTGTGATTCTATTGGTTGGTTTGTTGGCGAGCAAAGCGCATGACGCTACCTCAAGTGTATTTACTGAGGGTTGGAGCACCACTCAAGCGACAACATCTCGTTTTGAAAATTCATCTAAGCAAAGTGCCGAGAGTAATGAAATCGTAGTCGTGAATTGGTCGTTGATTTGTACAGATCTGTGTGGGTGAGTAGCAATCATGCAAAAAATGATTTCGGGTTACATCTGTAATAGACCGTTGTGAAGATACTAAAAAGTTATTTGAAAAACAGTCATCTTTTGAACAAAACACACAAAAAAAACAAAAATATTTTTAATTTATTTCAAAATTGTGAACGAACAAAAAATTTAAAAATTCGAGAAAGAAAACACATTTTTTATTGGAATTATTTTGTGTGAAAATCTCACCCGAGCCAAGATGGTTTTCATTTTTGTTTCTTGTGGTTTACACTGAAAATGTCTGCTTGTTGTTTGTGTGCAACGAAAATTGCTTTATTATAGAAAATTTGCGAAAAAAAGGAAAAAAAATAGCGTTGTTAAAATTGGTTTTCCTTTGATTTTTGAATATTTGCAGAGCCGGTTACGGCGGCCCGTTTTGTGGCGAGCACTGTCTCAGCAGTGGGCCAAGTCTATTTCAAATGGACAATGGAAAATACGATTCCGTAGATTTATGCCCATACTTGTGTAAATTTGACCTCGGTAAGACCAAAAATAAAAACAAACAAAAATATGAATAAATTATCAAAAATAATCTTAGTACAAAGAATGAGTTCACAAAAACCACTAAATAGTCATATTTAGCCTCCCAACAATGGAAATAATACAATGACACTATTTATAATATTGATAATATTGTTTCGAACAAAAAAAAAAAAAATTAGGTGGAAGAAAATGTGAGTGCACTTCAAAATCAGATAGCAGTCCACCGAAAAATGCAAAGGAATTTTGCAGTGTTTTATGTAAAAATTATAACGTAAGCATCAACGGATGTTCGGAGTGTTTGTCAAATCGATCAGACTCAAATAACACGGTAATATTCTCCATTTAAATGGTTTTTTCTCCTCAATGTTTAATTATTTTGATTGATTTTTTTCCTTTTTTTAAGAAATATCTCTTTAATTGACGTAATTTTCTGCTGGAAATTTGTTTCATTTAAAACAATATCACTTTTATGACTCTCTCTCTCTTTCGCTCTAGGACCTTCTATCGACGTCAGATTCCACTGTACCATCATTTTCGGACCCAAATCATAATGAAACGGAATCGGTGACCACAACTGCGGCGGAGCCAGCAACAGTAACACCATCAACTACCGCAGTACAAACAACATCGGCAACCACGACTATCTCGAGCACCTCCACCACATGGACCACACCTGATTGGTCCGTGATGTGCAAAGAACTATGTAAAAAAGGCGAAGGCGGGATACTGTGCAATTGTGATTTACCCCCATTAACATTGAAAAGTAATTAGTCAGATGTATTGAGTTTGATTCGATCTTGATTTGGGCTTTCATTTCATTCTGGATTTTTTTTCGTTCGTTTCAATTTCAATCTAACAAAACAACAAAACACTTACATTTGAAAATGGCTTCGGTTAATTTGATATGAACCTTTTTGCTTCGATTCAGTTTGATTTCAAAATGGATTTTTTTTTCTTTTTTTAGTTTTGCAAAAATGTTTTGGTAAGAAAATTTTTAATTAAATCAATTCCATATCGAAAAACAAACAGTTTGATCAATGCTAACAAAAGATTACATTGAACATATGCATCACATTGTGAGCATCGTTCAATGTAATCGTTGTTCGACTTAGATTTTAGATTTAATGGCAAAGAAAAACCACCTTAGACACGTAAGATAAACATTTTTAATTTTCAAATGAATTCTTCAGTTTGTTTCTTGACTTCGAAACGAACACTTTTTTGTTTATTTGAAACAAGAAATGTGTTTTTTTTAAATGAACAAAAAAAAACAAAGAAAACTACATCACAAAGGGCTTCCATGCATCAATTCTAGTCTGTAATCTATTCATTAGGATAAAAAATAAATTGGATGCAAATGCGATCGCACAAATATGCAATGTGTTGATGATCGAATGCGTCCAATTTTAGTGTAAGCTTAAACAAACAAACAAACAAACAAAAAAACATAAGGAGTAGTATTTTTGGGAGGTTTATGCACATCGAATCACAATAAATCCGATTGATGTGTGTATTATTTAAATGAAAAAAAAAAAAAAAAATATCAAAAACAAAATCAAGCACAAAACACTCTCAATTTTAATAAACCTTAAAAAAACAACAATCCTTAAAATCTAATTCAATAATTACATTAACGCATTGTTAATATGAAACTCATTTCACATGCTGTGAATGACAATAAATACAAAATAATAAAATTTATCATAAGTAAGAGCAAGTAAAGATCACATGATTAACCAAAAAAAAAAAAAAAAATCAAATCAATAAATAAATCATGTTGGTCGGTAGAATGTTAGTGAATTTAGGTGTAGATGTAATATAACAGTGTCTCTAGTAACACACATTTAATAATATCAGCTATAATTGTTGTTCAATTCTATTTTTTCTTCGTTTTTCTTGGCTTCTGTATCAAACCAAACGAAAAACAAACAAACAAACGATTAATTGAATTTCCAATTGAGGAATAACTAAGGATGAGAAAACGCAACAAAATTATTATAGAAAATCCGACAACGATTCAACAACCAACATTCAATGTGATTCATTAAAATCATTGAATATTCACAATTCTTTATTCTGATTTCCTCTGTGAATGTTCGGAGGAAATGTTTTTTGTTTTTGCGCATTTTTATGCATAATCAATGAATACAATATCTGAAATAATCAGCCAGTAAGAACATATTATAACCACGTCAACAACAACAAAATTCACATTCTAAACACACACAAAAAAAAACACTATAAAGAAATAGTCAATAAACATTTTATGTTAGAGCAGCACACAAAGAGCCGTTTCATTCCTGTTGAGTTTTGTTCAAAATTGATATCTTCCACAAGGTGATATGAATCGGAGAAACATGTGTAAGTATTTTTAAAAAGAAAAAAGGAAAAGAAATACCAACTAAAATCTAGATATGAATTTATGATTAGGCTGTTTGTGGTGGCGTCACACTGTGCCACACTCGGAAAAATGTAAGTAATTAAAATTTGAATAAAATCTCAATTTACATATAAGATATAGTTAGTATCATGTTTGGTGCGGTGAATCCAAAAACCTACACACAATGTTGGCACGACAACATATACACATGCATGTATTTCGAGCTTTGGTGCTCACACATTATACACATCAATTCGACCGATACTAATGTGGCGTTATTTTTAATAAACGAAATGATAAGAGAGAGATAGAAAACACATGAACGAAACAAAAATGTCAAAGTTGTTTACCACTGTCGCTATCGACAGATAGGTAAAATTCATGAAGAAAATTTATTATACAAAAAGTTAAATGCAAATAAAGCAGTTTTACTGAGATCGTTCTAGAAAGAGGATATCATTTTTATTTGTGTTATTCGGTGTTAAAAAAAAAGAAGACAAGAAACAAAATGAAGTCTTTTATTGAAGTTAAGCCAAATAGTGATTTTTCCATCTATAATTTACCTTATTGTGTGTTTTCAACTCAACAAAATGTAATCCAAATATTATAGTTCTCTTTAATTCTCTGGAATTAAAAAAAAAATCAAAAATAATGAATTAGATTTGTATTTGACCAGGCAACCAAACGCATTGGAGTTGGCATTGGAGAATTGATTTTGGATTTGTCCACCGTGACAGACTTCTTTCCACCGGAATTTGTTGTAAATTCAATTGTTTTTTTTTTTGTTTCTGCTATGCACCACTAAATATTTTCAAAGTACAACCAAAGACATAAAATGTGTTTCATTTTTTTTTTCAGGTAGCATTGAAAGATAAAGTGCTGAATTCATTAATGGCATTAACTCCAGCTGCCTGGAAAACGATTCGAAACACTATTCAGAGTTTATTGCTTGAAAATTCTGTACTCGATCGAAATGTTGCATTGAAAGAAAAGTATGGATTTGGAAAATTTGTATTTGAAATGTATATTTTTGTTGTTATTTTTGTTGTTGTTGTTGAATTTTAGAGCCTTTGTTGAGCAAAAAGATGCAATTTTCCATGTTCCAGCGAATATTGGTGACTATACCGATTTCTATTCATCAATTCATCATGCCACAAATGTTGGCATCATGTTCCGAAGCAAAGAGAATGCTTTGATGCCAAATTGGAAGCATTTGCCAGTCGGTTATCATGGACGAGCCAGTTCAATTGTTGTATCTGGTACACCAATAACACGACCATACGGTCAAACATTGCCCGTTGATGGAGCCAATCCCGTGTTTGGGCCGTGCCGTTTATTAGATTTTGAACTGGAAATGGCCGTTTTTGTTGGTGGTGCACCAACAAAATTGGGCGAACGTATTACCGCCGAACAGGCTTCGGATCACATATTTGGGTTATGTTTGATGAATGACTGGAGTGCAAGAGATATTCAAAAATGGGAATATATTCCCTTGGGGCCATTTACAGCGAAAAATTTTGGCACCACTTTATCACCGTGGATCATTCCAGTTGCTGCATTACAACCATTTGTTGTTGATAATTATCCACAAGATCCAACACCATTTGCCTATTTACGCCATCAGAAACCATTTAATTTTGATATTTCATTGGAAGTCAGTGTGAAACGTAAGTCAATTTCGGACGATCCATGAATTCACAGACCAAATTTCGAATTTCGATCAATATTACAATAACTGTTGATAATTCCATTTATTTTTTTAGCCAAAAATGGCGTAGAAACGGTCATTTGTAAGTCAAACTATCGACATTTGTATTGGACAGCATTGCAACAGTTGGCACATCATACGGTGACTGGTTGTAATTTAAAACCGGGCGATGTATTTGCATCGGGAACAATAAGTGGTGACACACCCGATTCGTATGGGTCAATGCTTGAGTTGAGCTGGAAAGGCACCAAATCAATTCCACTTCAAAATAATGAAACACGTAAATTCTTGGCCGATGGTGATGAAGTGATTATTCGGGGCTTTTGTCAAAAAGATAACATTCGTATTGGTTTTGGTGAATGTTCGGGTGTTGTACATCCGGCCATTCCATTCGATGAATGAGTTTTTTCGGGGTTTTTTGTTTGTCAAATTTTTTTTTAACACTATTACTAAAAATGCAAATTAAAATTTGTATCAATTTAAAAAAAATGGTTGTGGTATTTTGTTTCTTTTATTTATATATAATTAAATGCTAAACAATTGATATATCATTTCATTAGTGTCGTTTAAATTTGAGAATAATTATACCAACAAGACAAACTACTTCCAAAACAATGATTAAAATCAATGTGAGTTTATTATAGAAAAAATTGCGTTTTATTGCACGCAAAAGAGCACTTGATTTTGTTAAATCAGCATTGGCATCATCAAGACGTCTTTGACTGCGTAATAGTGATTCACGTTGTTCATCTAGCTCTGATATCACTTCAGTTCCGATATTTTCAGTTTCAATGGCCACTTGATTTGAACGTGCCAAACTGGCTGATGTTCGTTCCAATATTTGACGACCTTCAAGCGCCAAACGCCTATTATGGTCCTGCCAATCGTAGGCACCGTCACCCATTTTCACAACAACAACAACAAAAACTCAGTTTTTGTTAATTAAAATGACAATTTTCAAATTCAATTTTCAACAACACATCAATTGTTTGTTTTTTGTGATTGTTTTCTAACTCATTGTAATGAAATTTGTCTTTTTATTAGCTTGACTAAACTTATAATAATACAATTCAGTATGAAATGTCAAAATATTGTCCCTCTCGAAAGTTTAATGTGAATGACGCATTTTTTTTTGCTCTTGTTGTTCATTTATCGTTGCTCTGATGGTTTGCATTCGAAATGAGAAATTTTCAATGTAAAATAAGAATATGGAGAAAAAAGAAAATGAAAAAAAAAATAATAATAATAATAATAATACATGAATTTGATACAAGCGAAAGTGATAAAAAAAATCCAAAATTATTTTACTTAAAAAAATAAATTACAAATAAGTTCTAGTTGGTCTCATCGGTTTGTCTAGTCATTCAGCAATATTAATTTTTGTTATTATATGGTGTGAAACACTTAACACACATTTGTTTGTGATGAATCAATTTAAACTATTCCATGCCTGCAGCTGCAGGTTTATTTGGTGCATTATGAACACGAATCTCATGGCCACGTCGACCAGCCGATTGCGAAAATACTTGATCACAGTATTTACATTTGAAACGCTTTTCACCGTGCAATTGTTTGTGTTGCCGAAGTAATTTGCGCCGTGAAAATGTATTGCCGCACACATCACAATGGAATGGCCGTTCATGTGTGTGCTGTGAACGAATATGATCCTGCAGATGACCGGGCAAAATGAATGCACGATCGCATATGGTGCATTTGTGCGGTTTAATATTATTGTGGCTCTTCATGTGACGCCCCAAATGGCTGGATGTCACAAACGATACACCGCACAGATTACATTGATAGGGTTTTTCTTTTTGATGGATTCGCATGTGAATTGTCATATAGTATGGTTGATTGAATGCTTTACCGCACAACCTTTAAATATGGAAGAGATTAACATAGAGAGAAAGAGATAGGGAGAGAGAGAGATAGAAAGACAAAAGAAAATTTGTAATTAATTTGAGTAAAACTAAATTTCGACAGATGTTTCTTACCTGCATTTGAATGGTTTTTCACCGGTGTGCGTTCGCATGTGTGCCGTTAGATTTTGTCGCAGTTTAAATTCATGTCCGCACACCTCGCACGAATGATTTAATGTATTGTCCGAGTGTCGTTTCAAATGCTTTTTTAGATAATGCAAATAGGAATATTCTTTGCGACAAATTTTACATACGAATTTTTGACGTTTTTTATCACCTGTTTCTACTTCAAAATCATCGTCCAACGTTTTGCTATCGTCTTCAAATTCAACCGTATCAGCCAACGCTTGGCTCTTTTTCATTGTGGTTTTTCGTGTACGTTTTGGTGGCGGAAGACCCATTTCACTTTTGCTTGATGTTAAATGCCGTTTCAATTTATTGACCGATGCAAACACTTCTAAACAGTGCGGACATTCAAATGTATTGGCTAAATTGTGTACTTTTTTATGTGCATTTAATTCCGACTCTTTTTCATAATACGCCGGACACAATTTACATGATTTATCACTATCGATATAATCGGTTAGATGCTGTTGCTTGAGACCACGGCATGCGTATATTTTATCGCAACATTCACATTTAAACATTGAATCTTCGGAAACTTCATGTAAAATATCTTGAACCGTTGATTCGGTTTCGATAATGAATTCGGTTTCTTCGAACGTTGGATCTTCATCCATATCATCGTCATCATCATCATCATCGTCATCTTCATCGGCGATCCCCACATGATTATTCAGCACTGGTTCAATTTCAATTGAATAATTTCGATTTGGGCTATCGGTGATTATTTCTTCCTTTAATGTGGGCGAACTCATTGACATATGAATTACAATATGCTCCTCAAAATCGGTTGCCGATAAAAATTCAAACGAACAACAATTGCACACATAGTTAAAATTGCCATCCAAATCGCGGTACACTTCACCGCATTTCATTTGCTCCATTTTACTTGTGTCTGCTACTTTGTCGCGTCGCTTGCGTCTATAATGTAAACAACCATTTATATGAAATTGATTTAATTTTTTTGTTTGTGTGTGAGAAAAAACATGACAATTCGAAAATATTCGACGATGCAATTCATTTACCTCGATTTTAAGTCACAATTTCGATCGAAATTTGTCCAAATGCTGTTGATTTTGTTGATGCTATTTTGCTTGTGGTATAGTTTTCACTCGTAAACTCAGTAAATTAGGTGAATGAAAAACGTCAAAATTAATTGCTTGTGTACAGAAAAATCCGCTCACTTGGCCCGAGCAGCTGTCACTGCTGTACTTAAGCACAACAACGCCATCCCTATTGGTAAAAACAAATCATTCAATTTCCATCATTCATATTCATCAGCGATCTGTTTGTTTCCTTTATTATTTTCTAATTGATTCGAGTTGATTTGCATATTCTAAATCGAATGTTAAATACACGGTTGGTCCGTAAATGCTTAAATAACTAAGCACTTTATTTTGACTTGATGGTAATTGCTGAAGTACATCGGCTATTCGACATGGATGTAACGTTAAAAATGGCCTAAACAACACCGGATGCTCCATTTGAGTCAAAATATTCAACATATTTTGTTTAACCAAGCTTGATTGCTTTCCACCGAAATGGTTAAATATTTTCCATGCATCGTCAAGGGTCATCAGCGAACCATCTTCAGAATAAGACATTTATAAAAAAACAAATTAATTAGAAATGGGAATGAAAGTGGCAAAATGAGATAATTAATTGAAATTTCCTATGTGGAAATGAAACCTACTCGATTTATAAGCATTGAAGCATAAATATGGAACAGCGTAGCTGATGTGATACAGAACATGATATTCAAATTTGATTAACTGTTGATGTGAGTGGTTTAACGGAGCTTCAGATGGTGATTCAAACAAGTGACGATCTTCCTCTTGAAATGAGAATTTCTCACATTTATGCACATTTTTCGTTCCATTCGTATTTGTTTCGTCAGAACATTCATTCACAATCACAGCTATTGTTTGTGTTTTAACAAGATAAGTGCCAGCGATATCATTACTCTAAATAGTTATATACGACATTTCGTTTCATTGAAAGTGAAGTTTTTTTTTTTTTAATTGAAGATGAAAATAAAGTCCTTACACCAGTAATAATTTGCCAATTGTCATTTAATTCCTGTGATAAACGGTAGATCACTTTGATATCATGCAAAAAACAATCCCACGTGATTCGTTCCATTATTAAAGCAACAAAAAAGAATAAAACCTTTTAAAAAAAATTCGTTGTTTAAAACATTGTTCATTAATCTGACACGAGCAATTTGCGTTTGTTTATTTTTGTTTAGATGTCAAATTGTGTGTATTCTCCACTTGTGTTCATTAATTCCCCTAAATCTGTCACGAAGCATAAGCATGCCCCGCGTTAAATGTCATCGCTGAATTCAATCGTTCTTTAAATTACACGTATCAATTGTTGTTCAAAATGACAAAAAAGGCATTGTTTATTTGTTTGGGTACGACAATTTTTTTGGATTAAAAAAAAAAAACATTTAAAATGTCAAATAATTCATTTGAATTGAACAATATCAGGTAATATTTGTCGGTCACCGATTGCCGAAGCGGTTTTCATTGATGAAGTGAAGAAAGCTGGTGAAGAATCAAATTGGGAGATTGATAGTGCGGCGATTGGATCATGGCATGTTGGACGTGATCCAGATCATCGAGCCCTTGCCACCATGAAAAAGCATAATTTGGCCTACAGCAACAAAGCAAGACAAATCAAATCGGCAGATTTTAAAAAGTACGACTACATCTTTGGTATGGATGATGAAAATATTGATGATTTGAAAGGAATGCTACCAAAAGATGGTACGGCCAAAATTTTGCTGTTTGGTGATTTTGATCCAGAGGGTGATCGTATCATCCGAGATCCATATTATGTAAGCTATTGTTATCAATTGCATTTTGTTTTTGAACTGCTTTGATTTTATTTTTGTGTCCAAAATATTACAATAGGATCGTGGCTCAGAGGGTTTTGAAAAGGCTTACATACAATCTGTTCGATGTTCAAAAGCGTTTTTGGCACAAGTCAAAGAAAACAAAATTTAAACAACAACAACAAACAATCTATTTACATTCTGAAATTTAATGTTGAAAAATAATTCATTCTGATAAATAAAATTGGTTAAATTCTGAAAAAAAAGAAAAAAATTCAAATCAATTGATTTTATATGTTGTTATTGTGTACGCCGGTTGGAGAGTGGAGACGCAACACACATTTTTATTGAGCGGAGAAAATGTTGTAGACTTTGAATTGCATTTGAGATAGATGATGAAAATGTTATTTGATTTTTCATACGTTCGATGCGGAAGCAGTGTCCGGATGAATCATAGCACTATTTGACCTTCGTGATGGGTGGCAAAATTCGTGTCCTTTTTGTTTGTTTAGGTATGTTTGGAAATTTTAAATGTTTTACATTTGCCAATTTTAAATATATTGTCAATTTGCAAATTGTCTACAAATCGAATTTCAGGTAATACTTGTCGTTCACCAATTGCTGAAGCCGTTCTTATTGATATTGTAAAAAAAGCGGGATGTCAACGGGATTGGATCATTGATAGTGCTGCAATTGAAAATTGGCATGCTGGTAATCGGCCCAATCCACGTGCTGTTGCTGTTATGGACAAATATTATTTGGCCTACGATAATCGGGCACGACAAATTACCACCGACGATTTTTACACATTCGATTATATCTTAGCCATGGATGATTATAATATTGAAGATTTAAATGATATTAAACCAAGTGATGCAACGGCACGGATTTTTCTGCTGGGCGATTTTGATCCAGAGGGAGAGAGAATCATCAGAGATCCGTATTGTGTAAGAAAACATAAACACAATTTTCACAATTGAATTGATGATTATGTTCGATATAGAAAT
The DNA here is from genome assembly GCA_030463065.1 of Aphidoletes aphidimyza. Taxonomy (NCBI): domain Eukaryota; kingdom Metazoa; phylum Arthropoda; class Insecta; order Diptera; family Cecidomyiidae; genus Aphidoletes; species Aphidoletes aphidimyza. Next base: position 20,821,636 of record CM059998.1, on the reverse strand, counting down.
CCAAAAGAAAAACAAAAATCTTTTCGATATTTTGCAGGACACAAATTCGGATGGCTTCGAAAAATGTTATCAGCAATCGATGCGAAGTTGTTTAAGTTTTTTCCAAGAAATTACCTCCAATTGATTTCATTCGCTTCGTTACCTGCCAATACATTGCGTTACCTTCTTAAAGCTATGAACGTCTTCTATCAAATGTTAATATTTACAAACCAAAATGTATAATTATATCGATGTTCATAAATTAAATGTTAAGCTTTGCTATTATCGACAATAATAATAAATTGAATTTCGCTCATAAAACGTATTTTTGTGTATGTGTGTTTTGAAAGTCCAACCAGAGCTTTATTGACATTATGACATTAATTAATGTGAAATTCACAGATGGGATTTGGGAATGGCGCAGAATCGGATTTCCCCTTCGGTTAAATGGTCTGTCACATTGTGATTGTTGGCCAGTGGAGCCATCTCAAAAGGATTAAATTACGTTAGAGAGGGACATCAATGGCAGGAATACCATCGCATGCGCACTATTCATTTGCGTGTTTGCCAAAGACCATTTCATTTGATTTTCTTTCATGAAATAGCATAAACAATCCTCGAGCAGTTGAGTTCGATAAATTTTACTTGAATTGTACATTTTACAATTTAATCACCGCTAAGCATCTAAATTGTTTCAATTGTTTTTTTTTTTATTTTTAAATTTTTATTCTATTTATCGCAATATTTTTTGATCATATCTAATAAATTTTCAATTGTGTGATCAAACATCAAGTGAACAATTTGAAAAAAAAAAAAATTATTAAAGAGTTTTCTCGCCAGTGAAATTTGTGTGTGAACGGAGAAAAAAATGTACGCAATTAGTTCGAAATGAATTTTTATGACACAAAGAAAATAGAATAAGGCTAACTACGTTGCGTGTACATTGCTGCTCGTAAATACGGTTCGAGGGAAAGTTATTGATTTATCCAATATATAAGTTATCCTTGTTGATGAAAGTATTTAAATCGCCTGGCAACATCGAAATGCATTTTTTTTCTTCTCAAATGTATTACACAATGTTGAGAAAAACGAATTGAATCGAGAGCGAGATAGCGAGCTAGCGAGAGAGAGAGAGAGAGAGAGAAAAATCAGCGAAATTACAGCCAATAATTGAAATATTATTTCTGTAATTGTTTTTGGTTTGGTTTGATTTTATTTGTTTTCTTCTTTTTTTTTTGTTCTCGAGCAATAATATGCCCTTGCAAATTGCTAATATGAATGCGCCAACATTCGTTGGGTGTGTTGCCATATTATTGTTTATGTTGTGCGGAACCAATCAAGCAGCAGGTTTGATATATTTTTTTTTTTTCCATTTACCTCTAATGGATTAGTTTTCTCTTGCAATCGCGAATTACGAAAATGAAAAATGACAATAAACCGATTTTTTTTATTACTTGTCTAGTTACTGCTCGTAAGGGCGTTGGATTAGTATGTGCAGACTATAAAGGATCCAATGCTAGAGTCATCGAATCGTCACAAAATGAAGACGACATTAGCATGGAAGATGAAATGGATACTGATCAAAGTAACTTTAAGACTGAACAGGTAACTTTATTTACGTGTCAATCGATCCATTTGGATGGATTGACCCAATTTCGAAATGTTTTCATTTTTGGTTTGAAGTTACATTCCAACAACTCTCACTGTGTCCCTTTCTCCCATTTCTCGCTTTCGTTTTTGCAGATGAAGGAAAAAAAATGTGATAGCGAAAACGATGTATGTTTTGCAGTTTGGCACATCGAATCGAATGGTACGCGTGTGATTGAAATGCAGGGATGTTGGACCAATATTGAGAAGCAAGCCACATGTGAACATGATCAATGCATAAATAATAAACCACATTCATTGACGGCACATGCACGCCGATACTGTTGCTGTACCGGTCATATGTGTAATGTTAATATCACCGAACGTATTATTCCAACGTTCGTGAATTCAAACATTTTTGCCATCGAACATGACGCCAGTTACGTGCAAGACAATTACAACCGAACTCTGATGTCCGCCTTAAAATCGCAACGTCTTTGGATTGTCGTATTAATCATTTCAATTCCGATGATTGTGAGCCTCGTGTATGTGGCCCTTTGTCGCAATAATTTTACGAAACCTGAACCAAAAATTGTAAATGTTCCATCACCAAATCCAAAATACAGTTCCGATTTATTGAATGTGGACAATTTAAAATTGTGCTCGATGATTGGGCAAGGTAAATATGGCACTGTGTGGAAAGGAATGATTAACGAACAAACGGTTGCCGTTAAATTGTTTCCAGCCCAACACAAAGATTTCTTTTTAAATGAAAAAGACATTTACTGTTTGCCAATGATGGACTCAACATACTTTTTGGAATATTTCGGTTGTGATGAACGCCGAACGCTTGAAGATAATATTGAGTATTTGCTGGTGTTATCACTGGCACCGTTGGGTTGTCTTCAAGATTGGCTGACAGAGAATACGGCTACATTTGAGGTGTACATTAAAATGGCACGGTCAGTAGCTGGTGGCCTATCCCATTTACATACCGCGATCAACACGGGCAGTTTGCTGAAACCATGTGTGGCCCATCGTGATTTTAATTCACGAAATATCCTCGTTAAAGGCGATTTATCGTGTTGCATTTCTGATTTTGGTTTTGCATTGAAAACATTTGGACCGAGATATGAGTGGAAGGGCACAATGACACTGGCCGAACACAAGAGTCTCAATGAAGTGGGCACCATACGTTATATGGCACCCGAAATACTTGAAGGTGCAGTGAATTTGCGTGATTGTGAAACGGCACTGAAACAAGTGGATATATATAGTTTGGGCCTAGTGTTGTGGGAGCTGTATTCCCGATGCCATGAATTTTATTCGATTGACGAGTCAATTCCATCGTACAAGCAACCATATGAAACGGATGTGGGCAAAATGCCATCACTTGAGCAAATGCAAATTCTTGTATCACGGCAAAAAATCCGGCCCACATTTTCCAGCGCATGGAAACGGAATGTGTCGGCAAAAATTGCCAAAGACACGTGTGAAGATTGTTGGGATCATGACCCTGATGCACGTTTAACGGCCCTATGCGTTGTCGAACGACTACGTGAAATTTCAACACATCGATTACAATCGCCAACGATTGCCGAAAATCCATCGTTGATGGCATTCAATGTGAAAGTCAATCCAAATTCAAATCCGTGCATATTTCGGCCAGTCAACGAATCCAATGATCCATTGTCAAACAGCACATTCGGCAGTACATCCAATGATATTAAAGTGTGTCACAGCAACGATTTCAAGTATGGCGATAAATCGAATCATAAAATAATGCCAAAATTACATGGCTGGACGAAAATTCGTTCGCTGATTAACAAACGAATGAATTTACATTCGAAACGAAATGATGAAATGTCCATTTTAACGGATGACAATAAATCAGTGATGAAGCTCGGCGAAAGTCAACCGCCCACATCGATATTTCAGCAGTCCAATTTAGTTGACAATAATCGTGTACATATTAAAACCAAGCACTTACCCCAAATTCGTCCGAAGCATTTAGATTTAGTTCTGCCGCATATCAATACACCCGATTCAATATTGCTGCAGCCCGACACGGAATACACGAATTCAGTTCGAAATTATCAAAGCATGTACAAACGTCCGCCGGGCGATTTTTCCGCACAACAATTTCAAATTATCGATGAAGCAGAACCACAATCGAATGCTAGTTTAAACGGCTTAAAAAAACCAACCAGATTGGTGGTGTCAAAGTCAGCAAATGCCATGAAAAGTTTACAAACCACCGATTATCCCGATGAATGGCACATGAAACGTCAACGATCATTGGAAGTGTTCCGTGATGTGTTTGGTGTTAAGGGTAGCATTGAACGATTACGCGATCCAAGTGAACGTATTAAAACGCCCGGCGATATACCGAAATCGGTTCGCAAAGTGCGCGCATCAAAGACACTTTCATTGTATGATGATCGCATGATGAACGCATCATCAACCGGCAGTACACTTTAGCATGAGGAGGTTCTGTTACTCGAATTGTAACAGATCAACACAAAAAACGTCCCAACAATTCAAACACGATGTTCAATTAATGAGCCCAAGTAAATCTACCAAAATCAAATCATCCTGATTAGCTGTTTTACACTAGCAAATTGCTTGGTGCTTGTTGCTTGTTGCACCAATTCTATGCACTTAGCATGTCACCTTTATAACAACAAAAACAAAAAGAACAACAACCAAAAAACCGACAGACTCCAATCCACTTTTCTCCAATTGTACAAACATAGCTTAGAATGTTAATGAAAATCATATTTAAATGAAAACCCATACATACACACACACACACACACCAAATAGAAAGAATAAAAATTATAGAAAGATACACAGTGAACTTTTATAAAATCAGCATTTTTAAACAATTCGACCGCGGAACAAGGGAAAATAGAAAGCTAACAAATCATTACTATCAACATCAACAACAAAAACAAACCCCAAAATATCATAATATTATTGATTTTTGATTGTAAGATTCTAGCTTTATGCCCATAAATAAAAAAAAACACTTATGGTTAAGATGAGATGAAACGATTCATTTGAACGATTTTATTGTTGAATTTACGAAATAGGAAAAACCGCACATATGAACATTGACCAACAGACAATGTAAGTATTTTGATGTACGCACAACTGTTCCAATCGATGATGGAAGTCAATGCACCGTGCATAAAGTTCGCGAAAAATATGTAATAATTTTTTCAGACATTTCTAGGGTGCTTGCTATTTGCAATGCATTCTTTCCTCATTTTACATTGAAAATCACTGTTAACGAAATCATTGCATTGCGATTACAAGCACCTAGAAATGTCTGTTAATATTAACTAACTAACTCTACTATCGAACAAATTACATCGTAAATCACATATGCATATACATATACATATATATATTATATATGCAATACAAAGAAGGAAATGGTACATTTTAGTTTCCAATTGATTTCAACTGCCAATAAACCATAATCACTTTCCAAAACTTCAATATCACGGTTAATTAGTATACAAATAATGCAAAAAAACATAAAATTTCTAGAATTTACTTAACATTTAAACCATTCACATTTTATGTTGGCTCTTGTATGCAAAATGGTTCATTGCTTCTACAATTTGCAACCGAAATGAGAATGGAATTTTAACCAGTTAAAATATTGATTCCATTTGTTTTGTTTGGACAATCGTTTTAAAGCATATTACCAGTGGTAAACTATACGAAGTTCATCAAATTTTACACTTGGTCATAATTTCTAAGCTGTGAGCAGCTGCGAATGAAATGACGTTATGGTATTGAACGTTCTAAAGTACATCATTAAAAAAAATTGCGAAAATCCACATAAATTTGTATTTGTACTGCTGCAATTTTTTTTTATGATGCATATTTTATGACACTCCATCTTTGTTTCAAATGAATCCAATAACATGAGGTCACTTTGTGATGTTCTTTTAGATCTTCGTGATATTTACCATAAGTTGTTTTTTTGGGGTCAGTTAACTTTAGTGCCCAGTTCTGATCTCATCATAAGATTGAAATCATTTATTGCACACTTTCAATTATCGACTGTCAATTGGTGATATATTAGACGTCATACTCAAACAAGTCGATTTAAAATAGTGTATCGAATTCAAAACACACGATTACAAGATTAAATGAAATGGTTAAAACAAGACGACTTCCGATTTTCAATCGATTATTCAAAATATGTGTTATTCTATTTTTTTTTTAATTCAATGTTATTCAATGCGATGGTTTTGTTTTTTTTTCAATTTTTAGTTAAATTGATAAACCACGAAACATAAATCATTACATCAATTAGTAATTTTTATATTGTATTAAATGTTGATAGGTGATGAATAATAATAATGGAAATCCATTTTTGATGACACATTAGCATCAATCGAACTCTTGGCCCTACATTAATCTTTTGGCTCTTCGGAAAAATGGCGCCAAAAATGTAAAAATGGCGTCTAAAAATATATTAAAGTGCCTCCAGCCTCGGAAAAGTTTTGTCCCAGCCTCGAAGACATTTTGACCCAGCACGAAATCGCCATTTATTAGACGCGAAAATACATTTTAGTTCGCCTATTTTCGCTATATCTAGTCGCCAATTAACACATTAATATGCACCACTATTAATATATTAATTTTTAGACGCCATTTCTACATTTTTGTGCGCCCCAATTTATTTAAGCCTAATTTTTGTGTGTGTTAATGATTAAATTAAGACGAAATATTAAATAAATTAAAATAAAAAAAATTACGTTTTAGTTTGTTAGCAAGAGAAAATGAAGGGACAACAAAAAAATTTAAAATATTTACATTTTACCATTGCTCCCTCGCAATCGTTCACTGTATTCGATTAATCTGTGCAGCGCTTGTGTCGCCTGTTAACGATTACCAGTGATTTATACGGTTATGACATAGTTAAATTAGAGTGTGCTGCGCGATTGAATTCAAATATATTCCAACGCAATGGTACGATGAAAAGTGAACCAATCTTTGTGAAAATGCGATTAAATCATATTATCATATAAAAACAAATATGACACACAAACATAGTCGTCGTTAATATTTGGCGGTTTGTTGTGTGTGTGCTAATGAATTTATTTTTGCAAGTTGAATTTTTTGCACAATTTCGATTTGTCGTATTGTTATTTTGTTTCCATATTTCTCTTTGAACCAGAAATGATAAGTTGCGATCGATGTTATTTACACACAAAAAATGAAACTTTGTCCTTGGAAATATTTGGTAATTGGTAAAAAAATCTGGCAACGATAGATCTCATAAGCAGTGAGTACTATTAGTTTTCGATGCTTCGTATTCAATGCAATATGTTTACTCATTTTTTGATTTTACCAAGTGAATTTGAAGAAAAAACCACAACAACAACACACAACTTTGTCAACTGTGCTAGCATTTCTAGATAATGTAAGATAACGATGAGATTGCATAAAAATGCTTCATCCAATTTTTACACGTCCAATCCATCGCAATCTGATGATCTGGTAACAATTTAATAACTATAATTTAACGTTATTTCGAAAGCCATAGCAATTTGATCAATTTTGTCCACTCAAATGTTTCTCATTTTCTTCTTGTGTGTGTTACTTTATTTATTTGATTTGTTGTTGTTATTGTTGTTGGTTTTTTTTTTCATCTCTTTATCGTTACAAGGTTCGATTAGTTCTCACTCTCTGCACACACCGTTTGACGAACCGAAAAAAAGTCTTTACATAACAATGCATCAACAACACATACAGTGTGGTCAACAACAACATTCATCTCTCAATAGATTTACAATATATATATATATATATATATATATATATATAAATATGTTCGTTTTTCATGCAACATGCCACAGAGTATATTTGGTAGATAAGTTTACCTTGTAGAGCGCTTCATATGATCAAAAACCGACTCAAGTGTTCCAGTATCCGTGCAAAATAGCGGTTGCAATTCATTCACGAATGGGATTTTAACTGAAGATTGAAAATTCAACTAGGGCGTGTGTTCAAATCGTTCGTATGTTTCAGTTGACAAGTGACCGTTATAACAATTGGCCACATCTGCAGCATTTTGATTTTTTTTGTTCAACATCTTCAAAAAATTATACACATTTACTTACTGAGGTTAAAACAATTTGAAATCTCAAAAATAAAATTGTTAGCGTTTGAAATTTAACTGAAATGTTCAATCACTTTACCAAATAACAAAGTGTGTATTAATAATACGGAGAATCAAATGTTCGATACGCCACCTAAAAACCAAAACAACAACAACAAAATTATACGGAACGAAATAATAACAGTAGCACCTGTTTGAAATTGAATTGTAAACAAATTTTTAAATGCAGCAAATAAATGGAAAAATCAAATGAAAAAAGAAAACAGAAAATAACAAGTGGTAGTTAAATATCAATGATTAAAGTGAAGCCTATTTACATATTTTATGATGATCAACGATGCACTTCAGACAATAAATCAACACACCACAGAGACAATATGAAATTTACTTTCTGACTTAAACATTTACTCACACGTGTTTGCATTGTTTATACGATAGAACCAATCAATTCATTTATTTTTAATTTTTGTTGATTGTCATTTGTTTGAACTCTGTTCTCAAAATTTGCAACGGCACCTAATCAAATGAGCGTGATTATTTCATCAATTTTTGCCATTCTATCTTAAAAAGAAGAAAAAAAAACATCACTTATGGGGAAAAGAAATAATACAAAGTTCGACCTGTGCCAAGAGCTATTAAGATGAAATGAAGTATCCCCAATGTTACTGTTGCTCGATAAGTTAGAGTGTGTGTGTGTGTGTGTGTGTTTGTGTGTAGCGAAAGTATGTGGGCAAGAGTTCGAAGCTTATATGAGCTCGGGCTGTGTTTAGATTTCATTCAAACCATATTTTGCACTCGAACAGCGCGCACATCGAGTTTTATCGTTCATCGTTAACTGTTTCGTTTGTTTATTCACGCATTCGATTCCACCTATCTAGATCATTTTGAAAACATTGGCTGCTACACATAAGCGCGCGCTGTTGAGTGTATCGTTTTTTTTTTGTGCGACAAACCGCAGAAGAAGAAGAAGGCAATAAAAAAAATATTGTGATTATACAAAAATCGGTTGGTTCGATGTGCATCATGTGTTCAATTGATTCGATTTAAGTTGCAATTGCATGTGGTACTATGTGCGAATGATTATTGTCAAAGTGTGATTTGTTTTTCGCGTAACTCTGTACAGCATACAGCATATGTATACTGCATTTCAACGAGATAAATTAGATTTTGCTTTTTAAAGAGGAAAACAAAAAAACAAAATACATTGAATTCAGTGAATACTATTCACATTTAAGCGTTGAAGCGATCAGTTTACCAAATTACGCAACATAAAACCAGACACATATTTATGTTCTTGCGCTCTTAAGTCCGACCATTTGTTAATTTTTTTTATTTTTTATTTTTCATTTATATTTTTTTACTTCAAAAGTGTTTTTATTTTGTATTTATAGTGCGCTGATAGAAAGCAACAGTTCCATAACAGTCAAAGCAGTTGTATTAAAAATTCCAAGAATTTCAATCGAAATATAAAACTGAATTAACTGTACACCATGAAGAAGGCTATCACCATTCCGGATAACTATGAATTTCGTTTAGGCGATGAACTTAAGGCTTTGGCTGAACGGGAACTACGAGAAACATGTGCAACACGAGATTTTGCTTTGAAGGCCCTTCGGGATTGGATTGAAGCAAATCCACGCATTGAACAATCTCGAATGGGTGAGTGTGAACAATTTTTTTTTTTTTCAAAAAACACCTAAATAGACGCTATTGTAAAATGATATTTTGTTATTTATACTTATGCATTGTGTGTATGTGGTTCTGTTTTTGTTTCTTTTTCGGTTGAAATCTAGATGCAAACTTTTTATTACGATTTTTGCGAGCGAAAAAATTCAGTGTACCAATCACACAAGAAGGAATTGAACGATACTTGTTGTTGCGTCAATCATATGACTTTTTTACCAATTTAGATATGAATTTGCCAATTATGAAGAATCTACTAGATATGGGGTAATTATTTATATTTTCATTTCCAATTCAACGAATTGCCATTTTTCGGAAATAATTATTTAATCTAACAAAAATTAGAAGATGTTATTGTTTGATGTTAAAAAAAGTATAGTTTTTATTATGTGTTTTATTTTTGAACAGTTTATCCCATAAACTGAAAAAACTGGTTTTTCGATTATCGTCTTGCATTAATTCAATTATATCATTACTACAGGGTTCGAAATCGAAAACGATATAAACAAAGAAAAAAAAAACAAAAAACAACAAAAAAATGTTATCATATGTTAACGTAAATTAACACAAATGATTGTGAATTTTCTGTTTTACTTGTGGAACACCGTATCAGTCAATTAAATTAAAATAATAACAAAAAAATCTTCTTATTCTGATACAAAAGCGATTTTCTTTTATTTCGCTTTTTTAGGACGATGTTTTGTGTTATTATTTCAATTTAATTACATGAATTACAGTTTTTTTTTCTCTTCTAATTAATATGGGTGTGATTTTGAAAGTCAAGAAAATTGATGTGATTGAATGACACAACAATGAAAATGATGAACACGTATATGCAAAAAGAAAAAGAAAAAAAAAATATTTCGCTGCGAACAGGATTTGAACCTGTGCGGGAAGAATCCCAATGGATAGCTGGAAATCTACTTCATTCTAGTCCATCGCCTTAACCGCTCGGCCATCGCAGCTCTTATAAGCGGTAACGTTTAAGGCGTCTATGCAGTGCGAGTGTCTACACATGAAAAGCACATTTCTGTATAAATTCATTGCAGACGTTCTCATTTTGTTGTTGTTTTTATTTCACATTTTGATGACAACAATGGCATATTCGTTTTTGTTTCTCTCTCTTCTCCATGAAATGAAACTTAAACTAGACGGTAACTAAATGCGAATGTTTCGGGCTATATTTTTCATTGAAATAGGTATATTTTTGCGGTGCCAAAACGTGATCATCTTGGTCGTAGAGTAATTATTACAAGACCGGGTAAGAATCCGATACATCATAAACCCAAGCTAACCATAATAGTTTCACCATTTTATTTTCCACACAACCACAAAAAAAATACAACAAATTCCAGGTGTATTCGATCCATACAAATATTCCAACACTGATATGTTGAAAATCCATGGAATGGTCTATGAAACATTAATGGAAGATGAAGAAAACCAAATACGTGGCTACGTACACATTGTTGATGCTACTGGCGTTAATTTGCCGTATATGACACTTTTTACACCCAAAGAAGCTGTTCGAATTGTTAAAAATGCTGAGGTAAATGCAAAAAAAAACAAACAACCAATAACAACATCATAATGTTATTATTTCATTGGAATTATGTCAAAACATTGAATTATTATTGCTCAGTGTTGCCACATCAACACATTGTGCTTGGGATTTTTTTTCTTTCTAAGTAATGACAAAAAAATATAATTTTAAAACCTCACATGAGTGTGATTATATAAATAGATGCGAAGTGTTACACATTTTTCTAATGATTGAAGAAAAAAAAAGAATTCGCTGCGAACAGGATTTGAACCTGTGCGGGGAGACCCCAATGGATTGCTTGAAATATTCTTTCGAGTCCATCTCCTTAACCACTCGGACATCGCAGCTCACGTTAACTGATGATCATTTTACGTGGCACATTCTCCGTCAATCTGTGAGCATTCAATACGTTTGAAATCACTGAGTAACATTTTTATATTGAAACATATTTCAATGATAACGTTTATTAACTCGTGCATAGCTGAGAATATTTCTCGTATGACTTCAGTAACAATAATAAGCAAATTTAAAAAAATTGAGAGTATATTTTATTTGAAATGTATCAAATGTCTCTTCAAAGAAACGGGATTTATGATCAACTATAACACTTTTTTTTTGTAATAGAGAACAAATAGCGTATAGGTTTTCTGAGGTCTAAATGATGACAAAAAATAATTCTAGACTATGACCTAGAGTTCTTTTTTTGCGCTGTAAAATCTAATTGTAAATTCAAATTATTCAACAAAAATCAATGGTTTATTGAAAAACGACGTTTAACTGAAATGTATAATTCACATTTCAGTCAAATAGCGTGTTTGAAATTTTAAACAAAAGCCCACATTCGGTCTTTTATTTAAAAAAAAAAAAATCTTATCAAATTATGAAAAAACAGCGTCTATCGAAAATGTGTACAATTTTATAGTATATGAAATCAATGTTAACTTGATATTAAATCAAAGAATCGAAATAATGCTGAAATTCAATAGCATCAACAACCAGAGTAACATTTGACAACGCGAGTGATACAAAAAAAAAGAATTCGCTGCGAACAGGATTTGAACCTGTGCGGGGAGACCCCAATGGATTGCTTGAAATATTCATTCGAGTCCATCTCCTTAACCACTCGGACATCGCAGCTCACGTTAACTGACGTATGTTTTACGCATCACATTCTCCATAAAAAAAATCACAACACACATTCAATGTAACTGGAAATTTGTTTTGCGTTGAACGAAACAATCACATGTATTTACATGGTGTGTAACCATAATGTGTTGAAATTGTTCAATACTTGAATGTTTATTTTGTGAAGCGTGTGCAAAACAACAACAAAATATACACAAAACATATTATTGTTTGTAATTTGTGTCTTTTTTTCAAATTCCTAAACAATTTAATGCAAAGTGCTCAATTCAATATTTGGCTTTGAGTAATTTTACATTGTCATTTAAATGCGTGTGCTTATCCCAATTCGGCTTTGCGATTTCTATATTAATTAATAATTGAGCATAAAATATTTGTAATAAATATAAATGACATGAATTTATTCGTTAAAAGTGTGTAAATGAATGAAACAGTCCCTGAACTTGGAAAATAGTTATCAAAAAAAAAGAATACGCTGCGAAGAGGATTTGAACCTCTGCGGGGAGACCCCAATGGATTTCAAGTCCATCTCCTTAACCACTCGGACATCGCAGCTTCTTGATGTATGTACAACAAACAGTGTACAATTTCATCGTAGAAGCATACAAACGCGAACGAAATCACAATACACATATACATTTCATTTGGAAGTCGCAAAGCGATTGAGTCTAAAGCGTTCATGTTTCAACTCTTATTTTAATTTCATCACAGAACACATTACCAATGCGACACAAGGAAATCGTTGCATTTAAAATGCATGCGTCAATCAAATTTGCTGCCGATTTTGCACTTGGTTTGGTTACCGAAAAACTTCGCAGTCGCATCAAATTTTTCACATCACTTGATACAGTTAAAGAGATTGATTCATCGTTATTACCGCTTGAGTATGGTGGAACCGTTCCAATGGCCAAAATGATTGGTAATTATAATATACTTAAGTATACTTTGTGTTTGAGGTTTTCTCATCTCTTTCTCTCTCTCTCTCTCTCTCTCTCTTTCTCTCACTTTTAAAACAGAGCTATGGAAATCAGAATTGGCAGCCAAACAGCCAGTTCTATTCAACAACGATAAAATGCGTGTTAATTTGGAAATGTATTCGGTGAAAGCACGTGAGGGTGCAATCAGTGCATTAAAGCAGCTTCATTGCGCAACAAAAGAGGGTGACATGAATCTGTATGGATTACAAGGCAGTTTTCGAAAGCTCGAAGTTGACTAACCCGCAAAACCTTACCCTATCCATTTTGTACCTTGATAGTATTCCGAAATGTTAACATTTTACTTATGTTTTCGGGGTGAAGGGCGATCAAACCAATTTCAAATCGATTAATTTTTTTTTTATAAAATCACAACATACCATTGTTTATAGTCCCATTGATTATCAAATTTAAACGAAATCATATTTACCAATTTATTTTCACATATTTTATAATAAATAAATGTGCAATGCACTACAACGAAACCATCATCCGTTCTTTTCATTGTTTTTTTTTCTCAATTCTTTATACTTTTCTTTTATTATCACGTTCAGAATTAACATAAAAATTGGTTTGGACAAAAGTATTCCACTGTACATCATATTCATTCACATATAGTATAGTTTACCAACAAGCTAAGCTCTCAAATAAATAAATAAAAAGTTTATAACCGGTCATTTGTTTCCATTTCATAATGTCTATGAAAAAGAAAAACAAAACCAAAATCAATAAATTAATGGTAAACTTTTGTACACATTTCTTTTTTTTTTGTTGCAATTATTGAATTGTTCTACTATAAATAAATGTTTTGATCCTTTGAAAGTACTCATTGTTTTGTGATTTTTGTGTTTGTGACTTTGGTATCGACAATCTATCATGAAAATTGTGGTTGAATTTGACGATTTTGACAGTAGCGTAGCATATTTTCATAGGCTATGAATGAAACTGCACTGACTGGAGCCGAACGTAGTACTAAAACCGTTCCACCACGAAATAGATACCTGTATCCATGCTCCTGTGAATTTGGGAAAAGAAAAAAATGGATTTGATTCAAATTAGTTGATTGTTTTTTTTTTTACAAATGAATGGTTTAATATTTGTATTGTTGTTTACTTTGGTTATGACTTTGAAGCAATGATAAACACTTTTATACTGATCCGGTTTGGCAGTCATCATTTTTGTTTTGATAACATCAAATGGAATACCCGGCAACCATGAAATCATTCCAGCACATGCTCCAGCCAGTGCCGTCCTCAATGGTTCAACCGTTTCCTCTTTGTAATGGTAGGATTTTTGTAATGTTGTGGATCGCAATTTCTCCACCAAATACTCATACACAAACATAAACAGTCCGTATGGAATTGCATCTCTATAAATGTGATGTAAGCATTAAGCAAATTAATACATTTTTTTTTTTTTGGTTTTGCTTCGTGCATATTTTTTACATATGGAGTGCACATATCGCACTTACCGCCACAGCATTGCTTCTAATCCACGAAAAATGCCCGGAATTCCTTCCGTTTGTCGTATCATTCGGAACACCATCATCGGTCCAGTCTCATTGTCTAAGTTGAATAGCATTTTTATACGAGAAAAATATAATTATTTTGAATTGAAATAAATGAATTATCGTGCGGGGGAGGGAGGGATGTCAAGAGAAATGGTGGCGCTGGTGTCGACACAATATCTCAGCCTGTTAACTTACTTACTTTAACCTGCAATCGAACCTTTGACAATTCGATTGGGCAAGCAAAAAAAGCCTTAACCATACCAGCGGTACATCCGGCTAAAAAAACATGCCCAAACCAGTACTTTTGCCGCGATTCCGTATTTGATGTCCTATGGAAATGAACAATTCATTCACACAGTTTGTTTGTTTGTTTGTTTGTTGGATGAATGCATTTTTCGAGAAAAAAACAACAACAATTGAGCATTGATTCTTACATATCTTGATATATTCGAAATGAATTGCCATAGACACCAAATATGATGGAATTTAAGAAACCCGTTGAACACAGTGGAAACAAAAGGCCACGATAATACGACTGTGCCTATAAATAACGATAAATGTGAGAATATTCTATAAGAGATTGTTTTTATTGTCGCCTTTTTCAATAACGAATATTCAATATTGTGTTAAATTACCCCCTCAGTTTTGAATAATATACGAGTGGCTTGAACAAATCGCATATTTTCCGATTGCATATTGGTTTTGATCGTATCGAGTGGATGTGAGATGAACATATTGCAAGCACCTATTAGAAATAAGAGTTCAATTCAAAATTTAATTCATCGATATGCCAAATTTCAAAGCATTTTTGGATTCGCTTTGGATTCAGATTTCATACCAGCAAAAACGCCTGCCATAAAATCACAATGAGCAGCCATTTCAGTTGTTTTACACTGCAAGTGATGACGGTCTGCAATTTACTTAAAAAATAGAATAGTTAATTAGATTGATATTTTTACTTCAAACAACCAATTCAATAGATTGATCGATATCAAAAATCAGTATGGTAAAATGGTAAAGAGAAGAAAGAGCGTGTACAATTTAGCCAAAATGCTTAATTTGAAAAATTTTATTCAATATTTTTTCATTGTTTTAAAATAAATGTATATTCTGTGTTTTGCTTATAGTTTTCGATATACACGTATTCATTGAAATATAAAATTCTGAATTTTCATAAAATAAAAACATTCAATCGATTTTTTTCAACATAAAAGTTTAAATTGTGAGCTAATCAGCAGTCACATTAACAACAACAACAAAAAAATGATAATAATAATACTATAAAATATAACAATCGAACGATGAGTGTGTCATCGGCTTCTTGGCCTATTGACTAAATTCAGTTAATAACAATCAAATGAAATGAAATGATACCAAATAAATATGAATAAAACTGAATAAATATGATGTGTAAATGTGGATGGATGCAAATGTGTGTGTGTGTGTGTATTTTCAAAACTAAAACAATAAACACCCCCGATTTACAAAATGATGTTGTCTGGATTGCCGAAAAATTCGGTATAACAATTGATTGCGGCCAAAAGAACAGGACGATCGTGTTCGTCGATACCAAGCTCATCCATATCGTCGTTGGTGAGCATTAGAAACACATATAAATCCACTTCTTCTTTGGCAAAAAGACTTGCATATTTTTGCATATGGATTTCCTTGAGAATGCTCATAACGGTAAATGTTTCTTCAAGAAAACCGGGCGTTGCATCGTGACCATCGAAATTGGGCGATGAAATATGTTCATTGTATTGATAGCGTGCCGATGGTGTTAAAAATGCCTTTGGTGTTGCATTCACACGGTATTTTGATTGTGGTGTTTTCAATTGGACAAAAGCGATCGGTGTTTTTGGGCTGTCAATTTCGACAATTGGTGGACTATCGACAAACAATGTTCGACGAATCGCAGCCAATGACACATAAGCATGATTATTTCGTGCTTCTATTTTTCTGTATATTTAGAGAATGAATGGAGAGGAAAAAACATAATGAATTGATGATAATTTAAGCAGACACAAAATTAAAACAAAAATGACCAACAAAAACGAAAAAAATAAAAATATTAACCTGGTTGATGAGCGAATTTCTTTCATCGATTTTTTAGTTGATGATAAAATCGATGTATTTTGATTTGAACGTCGTTCTGGTGATTTTCGCATAAATGGATCACGCGCCATTCGTTTATTTGATAGAATGCTAGCTTGAATTGGTGAAACACTTGGCGGTGGCAAGACATTTAAATGGCTTGGTGTAAACGAACGACGGCTTCGAATTGATGTGGCATACGGTGATAAATACATACTTGGCGTTACAGCCGGCACCATCGGTGATAATGGTAATAACGGTGAATTTGGTGTGTGAACTCTTGTGTAAAGCGACATTTTTTTTTATTTTCTTTGTCTTATGAAATCTCTTTACTTTTCTCTTAAAGTTCTTAACAATTATTTAAAAAAAACAACTAAAACAAATAGTTTGTAGAATATAAAATAAAAAAAAAACCAGTGTATTTAACAATTTGAAAGACAAAAAAAAATCAGTGTACAACGAGTTTGAAATAATAAAAGAACCGACAAAAGTGCGGAATGATATTTGACGTATACGTCTTAACTAAATAAAGGTTGCTATGGAAATGAGCATCAAACGGCATTCGTGTGATTTGTTGACCGCCAATTTCAGTTGTTGTTTGATGCAGCTATCTCTTTTACACACGAAAAAAAATTCAGCGAAAAAATGTACTAGCAGTGCAATTTAAATTCGCCTCTGATATGCATACAAACATCAATTTTGGGACAACTAATTTTTGGTCTAGCGTTTACTACATTTATTACAGCTCCTAAACAAGTTTAATGTCATTTTACTGTTTGCTTCTTTTTCAAAATTGTAGACCACGATATATCGGTGGTTGTTGACTAACAGTTTTAAAATGAATCTATAATAATATATCGATGCATGTTGTGGGATCAAATGTACAAAACGCAATACACTTGACACTCACACACGCCACATACAGCGTTGTGTGTTCCACTTCTCAATACCAAGCACGTGTTCGAACTGATTTTTTTTTCTCTTCTCATGCATCTTAATAGATTGAGTTGTATGAGGGAGAGAGAGAGAGAGAGTACTGGTGTGATTCTGTGTGTCATTGTGTGTATTATGTACAATGAACGTGTATTGACAATGAATGTGTATACAACACATAAACGTTATTGAGAGCAATTTTGTGTGTGCGATTAGCGTGCGGTTACGGTTTGATTTGAGTGAAATAATTGCATTTGCCTATCCAACATTGTCCATGGAATAAATTTCAGCCGGAAATCAAATGCAACCAAATGAAATCATTTGATTTTGTTGTGAAATGCTTACTGTCACAATTTTGTGACATCATTTCAAGAGCATCGTACGCGCTACAGGATTTCGTTAGTAGTGATAATCAATCGAAGAACAAATATCGAAGAAAATAGTATAAAAAAAATCACATTCACAAACAAACTAATATACACGCGTGATTTGAGCTCAGATTTCTCGAATATTGAAATTAAGTTCATTTTTTTCGTTCGTTGTAGTAATGAAGTTAATGAATGAGCAAATATGACTAGGAAATAATGAAAATCTTGAATTAGATGATTTAAAAAACAACACTTGATAAAAAAAATGAGTGTTGATAAAAGATCGATTTGCACTTTGACCAAGCCTTGATAGTACGGCCAAGACTTTCTTATTCAAAGACACTTTTTTTTTGTTTTTCGTTCACAAAAATTGATTTGAAACAAATGAAAATTCGATTTTATTATTTCAAAATTAACTCGAAACACACTGACATTTCAATCAATCGTATTGTTTATACGATATATTTTGAATGTATTTTTTTTTTTTTATTGAACGCACAGTGAATGATTTATTAATGAATTGACTTAAATTCGAATACTTGAATAATATAGTCCAATGAATACACTAAATAAACGAAATACGAAAATCATAAAATCGATTGCATTTTTTCTGTGTAATCAAAACCAAAACCAAAAAAAAAAACGACCATGAACGAATTTATAGCTCATTTCACTCACAATTTGTTCGCTGGTTGCTAGCAATAAAATTCGAAATGAAATCAGTCTAAAACTTCAAATCATTTAACAAAAATGAAGAAGAGGAAAAAAAGCCTTTTCACTACATACAATTTAACTAATAACACATTAAACGGGCAAAAAACAGTGAATAAATCTATTGAATGACACTGAGGTGTCAAATGTATTCATACGACTTAACTCCACCTAATAAGCTTGCACAATAGTGTACAAAATCGTGAAGTAAAATTTGGAAGAAATTATTCTTTTTTTTCTACTCAATGTTACGCACATGCCAATAAATGTGTATTGGCATGACAGAAGAGAGCGAGAGAAGCAAAACATGGCATTTGTATGTGTGCGTGAGGCATTTGTATGAGTGCTCTCTCACTTTTGATTCTCTCTGCTACTCTCTCTCTCTCTCTCTCTCTCTCGAAAAAACTAAACAAACACTTGGAGAGTGAGAGAGCGTAACGAGAGAGCGCGAGAGCACAGATAGAGAGAGTGAGAGAGTTCACCCATACAAATACAATTGAGGAGAAAATGAAATCATATGTGCAAGCACAGAGCCTAGAGAGAATATCGAACGATCAGAAGATTTTGAAAAGAAAAAAAAAACATACAAACATAAATTGGTCGAATACAATGATGTCAGGGAAAAATAAAACATATAAGATTCATTGCATTAGTATTGGTACGCGTGCAAGATTTTCGAATATTGGTTCATTTGCATGAAACGGAACGGTTACGTTCATAAAAAAAAGCATACAGTAAATCGTATCGTTCTTGTTCGGTTGACCACGAAAATGAGCGTAGCGCAAAATAATACAAAAAAAAAAACAGACGAAAAAAGCGTACCGAGAAAAAAACATATGGTTGTGCCCGTTTATTTATGACTGAACGCACTGCTTAAATACTGTGTGTGTTGACATTTGATTCCGGCACGCTCATGTTTTGAACCTTCCAATTTTCACATAGAACATTGTGTGTCACACAATTTGTGTGTATGAATTGCGCATTTGTATTTTCATATGTTTATATATATATATACATATCATTTTGTTGTTGTTTATTTTTTTTTTTTTCATTACATAATGGAATTGAGACTTGCCGGTTGGTTCAATTCAATTGATATGCTTCCGAAAATAAAGACAACACATTGTTATCATACGCAAATCTATTAAAAAAAGAAATCATTTGGTTGAATTTGCGTTAATTTATTGTTGGGCCTTTGAGCATACACTGTGGCCTGAAATGAATGTCAAGTGCCTTAAACGTGCCGTTGATATATTAGCGTAGCTCTAAATCGTAGAGCCCACCAAATGTGATATTGTGTTTTTTTTTTTAAATTAAATTGCATAAATCAATACACGCACATTCATTATGGTTTTTGCCAAACGACAAAGCACGACTACAATCCGCTTATCCACATAATCAAACGGCAAAGTTTTATGCGTAACTTTTATCACCCGCCTGATATATGCTGACTTGAGTAACACGTTTTAAGGTCTTTCACTGATTTTACCTCAAGAAAAAACAAACAAACAAAAAAAAAACAACAAAAAAAATGATGACATTAAGTTATAAAATTCTATCGATTGTGTTACTGTTGTTGAATTTTTTTGCCAGAGTTTTTTTTTGTTTCGTTGTTTGGTGTTTCTGCCTCATAGCTGATTGTGATTCATATCTATACTCACGTTCTAGATAACTAGACGAGACTTGAGCAACAGAGACAAAAAATACAAAACAACAACACTGGAAAGTTTTTCGATCATTTGTTTACACGCGCGACTATTATGACGTAATCGCTGTTTTGTGACCAAAATGCAAACACATACGAACCTGCGGGTGCTGAGTGTGGCTGTACTGGTCGGAAAAAACACCGCCGCTAAATAAATGCAAATGACACGATTTTGTTGATTTTTTTATGGTTTTTATTCAGTTTTTTTTTCTTTATTTTTGTTATCTTTGTTTTTATTTTTATCTTTTTCCTATCGATAGTTACATACAATGTGATTTAAAATCCTTATGAAACCAAAACGAAATACAATAATCAAAACAGAAAAAAAAGAAAAACACATTTTAAAATTTGACAGAGAGTGAAAAAAAACGTTTTAAAATTCATTAACTTGACTTCAATGTTATTTTGTTTGAAAATATTTTATTTTCATTCTAATTTATTTGTGTAATCCATAAAGTTGTTCTTGTATTTTTTTTCAGCTGCTTTTGTTGTTGTTGTTGTTGTTGTTTGGCTTATATTTACTACGGGTGCATTCCAATTTATTAATTAATTTATGTTGTTTTTGTTTTTGTTTTGTTTAATCTTTGTACAACTACAATAACAAATGAAATGATTTTTAAGATTTTTAAATGGAACTACATCATCGATTTATGTATGCACATTTTAAATGAAAATAAAAAGAAACGGGTGCACCATTTGCAATGTCTCGAATTTAAACAAAAAATGGAATAAAAATTCTATTTGGAAACAAATAATTTAGCATGTTGCTTAAAAAAACGAAAAAAATTGCAATGAATGCGCATGCAGCGAATATGATTGCAACAATTTCAATATTCAGACGGACTTCGATTTTCACACAATAAAATTTGGATTTGATCGAAAAATGTCTGAGATTTGTGTGTGTTTTATTTGATTTAGATGTGACATTTTAATGGTATCTTGGCCTTAAGAATTTTCCTGTAAAAAAAAAAACAGAAAAAAGGTTAAAATTCGAAATTAAGTAATTTGTACCATTTGTGATTTTTTTTTTGCTAATTTGTTACCATTATCGATATATAACACAACGGCTCACTTACATCAGTTTAATATTTATTTAAATTGTTGTTGTTGTTGTTTAAATTTCATGTGTTTTGTAAATTTATTCACATAAACGAATTTCTCAAACGAACAATAAATTGTTTAAAAACGAGAATCACACAGAAAATTCGAGGAAAGAAGAGGAGTGTTTTATTTATTGGTGTTAATTTATTTGTTTTTTTTTTTTTGTATTGGATGATATGAAATATGAGTTAACTAGCTCCAATCAATAATGCGATAATCCGAATATTTTCAATTGTCTTAAAGGTAACTTTAATTCAAATCATTTTTTTTGTTTCCTGGTTTTATTTTATTTACTGAATTTAGAATTCAGACAATGATTTTTATTGTTTTTAATAGTATATCAGAATCGAATGATGCCAAATCTGGTTGATTTATTAGAAATACGAAATCTAAAAAATCAGAAACAAACACATTTTAGACATTTTTCAATCGAAATGTTTCAAATCTTGACGATTTCAATACAATATTTGGTATGCATTTTTCCGGTAATTTGCACTTATGACATAACTAAAAAAAAGAAATATATATATATCTTTTTAGCCAAAGTATGGCATCCAAAATACAATTGTATTCTCGTGTCTCTTCTTTATCGTTTTACCTTAATCAAACATAGATTTATATTTCTTGTGTTTTGTTTTTGTTTTTTTCTTTCGAATTTTATTAATATATAATATACAATGTTCAATATTTCTCTTTGTTTTTCTTTTCGTACAAAAAAAAACTTGCTTTGAAAAAACAACAAACATATACACAATTAAAATCGATTTAAGTGAATTCAAATTAGAAAACTTAAATTGTTGTAGCCGAAACCTAAAATACCTAGCAGCTTGTTGTTGTTGTTTTTTTTTCAATAATTGTATTTTAATATAAATTGTACAAATTGGAAAGAGAAATGAATATTCAACACTATCGCTTGTCGACGCAACGAATATGAGCTGAATTTATTTAAATGAACATCCTTAGCGCAACATTACGCAGATCAAATGTGTAAATGTCATTTGATATATATTTAGTTTGTTGTTGTTTTTCATGATGCTTGATACCATTTGATCCATATGATCATTGAAATGGTTTAACCACCATTAAGTTATGTTTCGAAGGATGTAGTCAAA
Source organism: Aphidoletes aphidimyza (assembly GCA_030463065.1). Lineage (NCBI taxonomy): Eukaryota > Metazoa > Arthropoda > Insecta > Diptera > Cecidomyiidae > Aphidoletes > Aphidoletes aphidimyza. Next base: position 20,799,045 of record CM059998.1, on the reverse strand, counting down.
CAATCTGGCCCATTTGCACCAAAAAAAAAAACACCGGTGCAGGTATAGTAGCATTGCTATAAATTGTTATTTAACATTTCATTTTAAAATTAAGACATTTTCGGTTTGCATGCAGCGGATGTAACAGAATTCACAAGTGTTTCAATGAATTTATCTGTAATTCATTCGAATTATCAATCAATGAAACACCATTGAGAGCTAATCACATCAACTGCAAACGTTTTATAAAATCCCAAACTAATTCAAATGTTGTCGATGAATTTTCGGCTTCGATCTACCTGGGTTCGTTTTATCCACTTAATTTTCAAATCCCCCTTTAACTTACTTAATCGAGCTCAGTTTTGAATCGATGATAAATTACATTTACACACGAATTTGGAAATAAATTAGTCTTTTTTTTGTTATTTTCAATAAAATGAATTTAAGTAAGCCCACAATCTGTCTAGTAAATGTCTCCAACAAAAATTGTGTTACTTCAATCGTGTACGCTATTCGTTTGTTTCTCAATTTTCCATGTGAATTTCGGTTCTTCATTTTCTAAACGAAACCATTTTGACATTTTTGGTCCATTTGACATTCATTTTCACTATCACTGTCTAAGCGAAACGCATTATTTGTATTTTTTTAAAACACGTTTCGAAGAAAAATTAAAAAAAATATCACGCTGTTTCCATTGTGAATGCGTTTAATGTTTCATTTTGCTTTGTTTTTTTGTTTTGGTGTTCGGCAATTTAAAAAAGAAAAACAAAATAATAAAGAAAAAAATCTGTTTACATATTTACAATACAAAAATTATCACAATCGAAATAAGGATTTTCGATCATTGTTTTTCTTTCATTTTATCTTCTTTTATTAAATTTGTTTTTTCATTGTTCTTACATCTAAAATAATAAAAATTGTTTCATTTTATTTTTGAAAGTATGAAGAAGAAATGTTTTGATATTTTCGTCCAATATAATTTTGTCATATTGTTGTTTGGTTTTTTTTAACAGATTTTCAAATAGTTTACAATAGAATCACATACTCTAGTGTAGCACATTCATTGTTTTGATTTTTGTTTCAATTCCCTAAAGTTGTGATTACAAAATGAATTGTTTTTCTTCTTCATCAGACGATCACCAATTTTACATACTTTTAAAGGGAAAGAAAACTAAAAACAAACATAAATGAATATAAAGAGAAGGTTGTGCGTAAGCAATTATTACACAAGAAAATTACAACCTCATTTTGATTTATTGATGGATGATGTCACATGTTTCTTTCACTTCATTTTGTGTTAACTCTTATCATTAAATGTTTTTGTGTGTGTAAATTTTGTTGTTGATGTTGTTTATGTTTCGTTTACAGATTTTCTTAAAAACCTCTTGTGGTGCCTCAATCAATCTCAAAACGAGCTGTTGCTGTTCAATGAACTGACATTTAACGAATATTCCATATTCGGAAAGTTTTATTTTTTTTGCATGTTCACTTTTGCATGTGAAATTTGTATGTGTGTGTGTGTGTGTTTTTTTGTGTTTGCAATTTTCATGAGGGGCTGAATTTTACTACACGTTTAGTTAATATGTACAAAAATATTTGTGGGAAAGTGAAATAAAATTAAGCACAATTTATCATAATGAATCAGATTTGAAAGAAGTTGCAGCGTGAATGCAAATCTAAGTGTTTCTTAAGCCATTTTCTATGTGTGTGTGTGTGTGTGTGTGTGTGTGTGTGTGTGTGTGTGTGTGTGTGTGTGCGTGTGTGTGTGTGTTATTACTCTTGAATGTCTTAACAACTAAAAACAACAATATTTTGTGGCTTTTCCTTTATTCTTTCGCATACTAAAGCTTACTTATTAGCACAATAATTCAGTTGGTTTTCTTTCTTATTTCATTTTCTTTGTTTATACACACACACACAAAAGCTGTTTATTTCCTTTACTTTTTTTTCATTCAGCTATTTGCGCCTGCCTCACATTTTATGTCACCATTTTCATTTTCCTTCAAAATGTTTCTGCACGTTCAAACTGTCTGTTCATTTCTATATTTTTTTTCATCTTCTTTTTCAATTATATCACAAAATTGTAAAGGATTAACCTATCACAGAGGCGTACAGGTTTTTCAATAATATACACAATCATTTTTGCTGTTTAAATCAAGCCGAACGAGCCCTAATGCATGCATGAATGTTTTTTTTATTTAATTTGTTCGTGTTTGTAATTTGTGTGTGTGTGTGGTTTGAGTGTGATTTACTCATTTTTTTGTAGTACTTCATTTGTGACGTTATCAATCAAAATTTTTTGTTTTTTTGTTTTTGTTTTTGTTTTTGTTTTTGCTCATTTCAACATTTCAAACAATATTCTCTGCTGTCCAGTTTCGATAGCAAGTCGCATTCTAACTTACAATAACATTTTAAGAAAATCCTATCTAAAAAATTGGTCACCGATTTCATATTCGCTTTGATTTTCAACACCTCTTTAAATTTTTTCTGTTTGCACCATTGAACACAATTCGGCTGCTTTATATGGCTGCTGACACATTGGGTGAAATGGCAGGAATGTCAACATTTTCGTTTTTTTTTTTTTTGTTATTCAAATTCATTTCCTAATAGTCTGTCAAATTAACTCGAATCTGATAATTGTATGAAGAAAACATTTCGTTGCGTTGCATTGGATTGCATTACATATGTTGTCCTCCAGTTATATGTCGTTTTAGTTTATGTTGCGTGCTATGTTTTTTTTGTCACTTGTTTTCAGTTTGATCATTCAATTTCGTTTTACTGGTTTATCGATCGATGTGGAAAAAATATTCGTTCATTGTTCTGGTCCTGTTATGTTTCTTCGAATACAATTTCCGATAGTGATTCGAGGGATCGCATTGAATCCTGTGAATTATTTGAGCTCCCTTTGAGAATGCTCAATGAATCACGTGTAATTTGTCCCAGACCAAACGCTTTTCCAATATGATTGGCTGTGGGTGTTGTATGCGTTTGTGTTTGATGTGTTTCATCATTGTTGGGTGCATTCACTTGGATGCCGGCAAATTCATTTTTTTGGCTTTCATCATATTCATCGTCATCATCATCGCCACCAACTTCAAAATGAACTTTTTCATTTTCCATCGCTTGTTGTTCCAGATCAATGAGTGTTTTCTCAATTTTTGGAGTAATTTCAGCGCTAAGCGTTTGAGTTGCTATCGTTTTTGACTGCAGATTTGCCATACTGTCAGCCGTAACGGTGTGCTCGGGCGATGTGTTTTCTTTAACATCTTGTTTCAATTGAATTGGTATCGCCTCAATGCCAACCGAATCAGCGGTTATTGTATTTTCAGGTGACATATTCGACTGTAACGGTGGCTTTACTATTTTTTGACCGGCTCCATCGGCTGCACTAAATTTTATTTCGGCAATTTCACCGAATACATTCTCTTTTTTCGTCCAGGCAAATAAACCGGATGGGCTTTCTTTGCGTGACGGTGGTTTGCTATCTTGTGATTGTGTTTGAGCTGGCGCTTGTGGTTCTTTTCGTGGCAAATCAGCGTTATTGGATCGTGGAAAGAACAAATTGCTCGGATGATGAAAAATACTAAGTAACTTATCTAAGGTGGCTGGCACAGCATCGCCACGTGATATCCATGATGTTTTCCGCACGCGTTGCTGTTTATCATCGGGTTTTGGTGACAGGCTATCTTTTTCGTTGGTCGCAATATCACCGCTGCATGGGCTAACCGGGCTATTCGTTAGTGTGCCCTCATTCGATGAGATTTTCAATACTGGAAACTCTTGAGATCCATAAATTGAATCGTTTGAGCAGGTGCTCGCTTCTAGGCTTGATGCCGTACTCTCCACTTTATTCGGTTTAATATTTTCAGTGGGTGAATTCGATATATTCTTGGTCACAATATTTGGCATCAGCTGGTGTGCACCACTTTTACTGATATCGGTAGCAAATTTGTTGTCGCGCAGTATTTCATAGCTTTCAATTGAACTGAATGATGTGTTGAAATCTTGGCCACGATCAATCGAATCCAGGCTGCTAAACGATGAACAGCTGTCATCCATGTAACCTTTCACCTCTAAGTCGGGGCTATCGAAACTGTTACCGGGATGATCAATCACGGTCAATGTGGTTGCAATGTGCTGTTGTTCGGTGGGTTTGCTGACCGTGAACTCTCTGGTATCCTTTGGTTGCACCGAGCTGGCTACAATAAAGGTGGGCGCATCTTTCGTTTGTGTCACCATTGTCGTTGATGGTGCTGACTGTGTACGCTGTAGCACACTTTGTTGCACCGGTGTCGTTGCCGTTGCCGTTGCCGTTACCGTCACCGCCAATTCTGGGTTACGTTTTTGTACAATTTTATCAGTTTCTTTGATCGTGCTGTTAATTATTGTTACGGGAGCTGACATAACTTTTGGTGGTTCAACAACAGTAACACGAAACCGTGATGATGATGAGGTACTTGTTGGGGAACAACTATTTGATGATGGGGGTGTTATCGGAGATGACACATTACTTTCAACAACACGTGATACGTGAAAGCGGCTACTTCGTGACGGACTTGGTATTGGCGATGAAACTGGAGATGGAATTGGACTAGGTGATGGTGATCGCAAGCGACCAGATTTACGGGCTGGATCTAATAAACGTTCGGCTTTGGCTTGTGGGGAATCGTGTGCATTATTCCGTATGCTTTGGCACGTCAGTGAAATTTTCCGTGAATTGAGGAAATTTGCTCGCACACGTTTCACCGATGTGCGTATTGGCTCTGGATCGGGTGGATTTTCATTTCGTGCACACAACGATCGAATATTATTCACAACTCGGCTGTAATCAATGCTCGAGTCGGAACTGTGCTCCTGTGCAAAACAAACAAAACAGAACAAGCAGAAATTTATCAAAATGCTCAAACATTCTTTAAAAAACGAAAAACGTGAAACGTTCAAATAACATGTTTAAACTTGATACTTACGTAAACTCTACGTGGTACATCGTCCAAATCGATTCTTGTGATTGACTTATTGGATTTAAGAACCTCATTCAGCGATGTTAAGCCGCTCAATTGTAAATTATTATCACGCAAGTCAACACGTTGCAGTGTTACATTTCCACCGAAATCGAGAATTTCCGATAAAGTTTTTACGCCATCGTTTGATAAGTGAACACTTTGCAAGCCCAAACTCGTTAGGCTGGTATTTGTTTTGAGACTGGCTTTAATATTTGCTACAAAATCATTGCTCAGCACATTTTTGCCCACATTGAGAATTTCTAGTGTTGTTGTGGCGGAAAGAAGTTTCGAAATCGATTGGGCTGAATCTCTTGTAATGCGATTGTTCCACAGCATTAACACTTGAAGACCATTTGGTGTGACTACCGACGGTGCGATTAATGTACTCGAATTATTTTGGCGTTCGAGTGTGCCATTTTTCGAGAATTTCGATTCAGCCAATTTAATTGATGATTTTGAGTCGTTCGATTCAATGGATGTTTCACTGTTGAGACTTTCCGAACTGAACGACCGTTCAGGAACTATTGATGCATTATATGATCGAATCGTTTCAAATGGTGTTGAATATTCACAGCTACTATCAAGCGAATGTGAACTGTCCGGTGTGAGTGGCAATTCGCTCATTATATCCTTGGATTTGGTGAGACGCGGACTATTCAGTGGTAAACGCACTTTGCACACCGGTGACATTTCATCATCCTGATCATCATGCCGAATGTTTGTAGGTTGAATGGGTTTTGGTGACGAACAGCCGATGCCACGTTTCACATTACTCACGTTACACGCTGGACTCGCTGGGCTCGCTGGGCTCGCTGGACTTGCCTTCACTTCGCTATCCTTGACTGTTTGTACTTTTTCATCGAGATCACTTGACCCTTTCCCTCGCCCATCAAAATGTTTATTATCAATTTGATCGCTATTCGTCGCATCGACGTTGAAATTTTTATTTTCACAAATGTGACCTTCGAGTGCATTTTCCACTTTCACCACTTCGGCATAATTTAATTTCATATCGGATTTATTTTCATTGATATCCAAATGGCAATCGGTTGTGCACGCTGATTGCATTTCATCCATCGTATCTGTGAGATCGTCTTTTGGTTTTGCGATTTGTTGCTGGGATTCACTTTCAATATTTTGAATTGTTTGAATATTTTGTTCGGTATTTGCTAACACATTTTGTTCTTCGGTATGCTTTATGTCGGCAGCCTCATTATTGTTATGTTCAACACTGTCCTTTGCCGTTGCATCGTCACTATTCTTTTCGGATGAATCAAGGCTAGTTACACTGGTGACACTATTCGATGTTGCCAACGATGAATCATCTTCATTATCATTTTTGCTGGTGTCTTTTGGGCTTGGCTCAACCTTTTCAACGATTTTCAATTCGCATACACTCGGCTGACTGTCAGCCGTTTCGGTGGTGATCGATGCACGTTTCTCAAACGTTGAATTATTATTATCACTTTTTGCCGATTCGGTAACTTCTTCAGCTGTTTTCGTTTCATGTGAATCGTCCGGTTTTTTGGGATTCTCTTCGGCTTTTAGATTTTGAACGGGTTTATCGGTGGTATTTGAATCTGGTTTGGAAGTTGCTTCGGCGTTTGGCTTAGTTGCATTTATCAACCGCGCCAAGCATTCATATTTCGATTCGATTTTATCGCCACGTGTTAATGTATGCTTCGACGATAGGGTTTGAGATGATAATGGATTTGAGCCGCCATGCAATACTTTAAAATAATTGGCTTGTTCGATGAGCGCATCGGCTATATGAAGTACACCACGGTCCTGTGCATGTTCGAGAATCAAGATTGAGAAGATTTGGTTTTTGTTTGTTTTATTATATAGAGAATTTTGTATGCATTCGATTAGACACTCCGAATCAACATTTTAACATTTCAACAATTCGAAAACACAACACAAACCTGAATATTATTGTTGCTCAGGTCTAAAAACTGTAGATAAAAATTCGATTTCAGAACATTTCCGATGTTGTAGGCATCATCTGCGGTTAAATCATTGTACGCTAACCAAAGCTCCTTTAGAACGGTATTTTTTCTCAAGTAAGTACCTAAAAAAATGATATGTGTTATGCATGATTAATAACCAAAACTGATTGAAAACCAAAAACAAGAAACAAAACCAAACCACAACAACAACAAAAAACAAAAAAATGATGAAGTGGAAACTTACACAGCGATGCCATTGGACGCCCGGATAAGCCGCAATGTTCCAATTTCAGCGTATTTAATGATGAGCTAAGCATTGATTTGCCCAAACTAATCGCATTCGATTCCGATAATGGTGTGCCTCGGGTCACCAATATTTGTAGTGCATGACTTCGTTTCACCATATTAATGCATGCTTGCCAGCCTCGATTGGTGATATTGCGATTTTCTGATATATCGATCTCATTGGCTGCCTCATAGTATTCAATGATATCAAACAGTGCGGTCGCTGATGCATCATTCAATCCACAATCGGTTAAATCAATTAGTTTGTATTGAATCTAGTTGGAATACAAAAGAAAATGGTTGTTGGTGTTGTTGTTTTTTCCTTCTTTATTTTATCATTAAAGATCAAAACTGCAAAAATGTCCAATGAAAAAGAAGTAATGAAAAAGAAAAACAGAGAAAATGACAAAAACAAAAACCCACAAATGAAAGAAATGAAACATGAATGTAAATTGATTGCTTTCATGCCACGCTAATACACATCATCAGACGCACGTTTATGAATGACGATCTCGAATGACAGCAATCATGCAATAGTGCATGTCGTGTGCAGAACGGACATAGAAACATATATACCCCGTTTACGTATTGTGCATATTGTGCATTTTGTGTGTTGCACACACAATTTTATTTGTGTTCGTCTCTTTCTCGCTCTCTTTTTCAATTCGCATGAATGAAATGCGGTGTATGGTACGGCAGTTTATTTCTTGTTGTTGTTGTTTGTTGTTGTTGCTATTTTTTTTTCATCAAATTGCGCAATACACATAAATAAATGGAATTGTGATGGTAATAATTATATAACAAAACAGAAATGTATAGATTTTCCGCTTGATTGTTATTGTTGCTGTTGGCGGTATTTTCATCTTTCTTCTCGCACTTGCAATGTGGACACACAATTTCAATATATTTTTTTTTTAACTTGCATCAACTTAAGCAAGCAAATTGATAATGGCAATACTGTCATCACATGAAAATTGCAATGAACTTTTTGCAATTTCTCCTTGAAAATCATTTTAATTTAATTAATGTTCATGCACACAGTTCAGTCAAATTGAACGAAGTGGGATGGGGGGAAAAGACTGATTTTGAACAACATTATGTGTGTGTGATTGCATTGAATCGTTTCGACAATATGATATCAATTAATGTTCAGTGAATACGATGAACTTGTTGCGATCCTTCAATCCCATCGATCATCTCAGATACTTTGACCGTGCATCAACAATGAACAAACTCAAAAATAAATAATTCAACGTCACAACAATCACATTTTTTTAACCTCTGATGAAGATTTGTTTTGTCATCCATTTTTAACTAAAATAACAATATTCAATGTAAACACGCACATGAAAGATGCGGAGGGACAAATTTACTATGTGAACACTGTGAACACGAAAGCCAAACCATACAAAATAAAATATTGAAAAAAAAAAACGAAATGGAATGTGTAAACAATGCGCGTAAATAAAGCCGAGCATCTAGTCAAACTTAAGAATCATATGAAATCGTTGTATTTATATTCAAAAGAATTGTACATTCAGATGTGTACAAGCAACTGTAGCATCTTCGTTGATCCATTTCAATGGTGTGATTTAAAATATCATTCGACTTTGGTATAAAAATGCAATCCGAGGGGAAAAAGTCGAAGTGTCTTTTTTAATACACAGTTTCATTTTGCGAACAACAACAACAACAAAACCGATTAAAACCATGGTTCATCAAGAGATGTGAATAATAATAATTGAGATGACGTCATGAATAAAATTTAGCTATTTTTTTTATATATACAGTCATGGACAAAATTGAGTGACCGATTGCCAGAAAAATTTGTTAATGCTTTTTTGACGAACTTTTTTCTTGTTCTTTATTATTATTTTGGCACTATTTACTGCATAATAACATGAACTAAAAGTAACTGAGAAGTTTTTTGAAAAAAAAAAATGAATTTTGTTTTTTTCATTAACAAACGTAACAAAATGACATTTTCGAGATGGACAAAATTGAGTAACCGGTGTGGTTTTTTTGAGTAAATATGAAAAAATGCAATAACATGTAAATGAAATATTTATATTCTAGTATTTTGTGTTTCCTCCTTTTGTTTTAATCACAGCTGGAAGTCGTTGTGGCATACTTTTGACCAATTTTTTCAAATATTCGGGACCGAGTCCATTCTACGCCGTTTGAAGGCCTTGATAGAAGATATTAAGGTTAGTTCGATCACTTGGTGGCACATTTGAGTCAAGAGTCGACCTTAGATTCTCAATTGGATTCAAATCAGCACTTTGAGGTGGACAATCCAACAAATTGATTGCAGTATTTTCAAAAAAACGCTTGGTTACGCCGGCTGTATGCTTGGGGTCTTCGTCTTGCATAGAGATGAATTGATCAGCAATCTTCATTTTGCGTGCAGATTCTTTCAAATTATGTGCTAGTATATTAATATAGTACCGAGCATCCATAATACCATTGATTTTATGTAAAATACCAACACCAAACCACGAAAAACACTCCCACACAATAATGAAGCCGCCGCCATGTTTCACTGTTTTTATGGTGTTTTTGTCAAGCAACGCTTCGCCAACTTTTCTGTATATTTACGTCATATCTTTTTACCAACCAATTCAAATTTGCTTTCATCGCTCGAAATAACATTTTTCCAGAAAAAAATGGCTTATAAGTGTGTTTCAAGAAGAAAAAAATCACACAATTCAATGAAAAAAGCATTAACAACTTTTTTTGGCAATCGGTCACTCAATTTTGTCCATGACTGTACAAATATACATATTATATGCGTTTTGTTTATAGCCAATTTATATTCACGTTTAATAGATGGTGCCAGGACTTTTACCAATTTGCCTTAAAACCAAACGCAATTTGTACATTGGACACACAAACTGTATGACACAGAAAGTGAAACAACACGTAGAGCAGCAAGAGAGAGTGAGAAGAAAATAAAAAATAAATAAAAAAACGACTCAGAAGAGTGAAACGTATCCATCGAAACAAAAGCGGCCAATTAAACTGTGTGTAATTATGACTATGATGTGTGACTTGAATTGCTTACAACTGTTCAATTGTTCGTTTTTCTGAGGCATGCTTTTTTACAACAACAACAACAAACAGTTGTTGTACAATTCGCGACTGCTCATTGGAAATTGACTTGTGAATAGTGTAGAATATAATGAAACTATGTACTTTCCATCAAATAGAATATGTTACGTGTGTGTGTGTGTGTGTGTGTGTGTGTGTGTGTAATAAAACGCAATCAATTGATCTAACAAACATTGGAATTCATATTGTGCGAATAAAATCGAGTCTAATTCATGCACACATCGCTACCGATTCCGATCTGATGAATTTTCACTTCATTTCGTTAAATAACTAAACTGAGGAAAAAAGAAGACAACTGCACACAGCAACAACAACAAAAACAAGACATTCCAAAATGAACACACGAAATAAAAAGTGCACAATCAAACGCACACATTTCCAATCGATTGGCGGTTAAACATTTCAATTGTGAAATAGTTCTATAGTGGAATTGCGCATGTGAACACGTGTCCGACTTGGAACATTCAATTCATTTCGCACACACACACACACATTTTGATATAGAAGAAAGTGATCAGCATTCTACGAATGCGGTTAGCACATTTTTGCTGGTGTCTTTCATTTTGCTTATTCATTTTTGTGTGTGGTTTCTTCAGTGCCATTCATGTGTTCCATCAAGTGTGTTCAATGTATGGAGGAAAATCACACTGCGATTTAACTATGCTACATCTATATATATACATATATTTGCATGAAACAAATATACGCCAGCCAGCCACTTGAATGTATCATTCATCATAAAAACATTTCAAACATAATGCACACAACAAATGCAACGTAATAAATTATGAATATAAAAGACTTCATTTCAAAGGCCGCTGACATATATTTTTCTCTTTTATTTTTTCGCCGACGTTTTCGTTCGATGTTATGAATTGTTAATGTTTATCGAATAGTTTTTCGATTGGATTGTCGTATCGTGTTATCATCCATACATATTCAATGTTGCCATGTTACATTCAAGTCCATCTTTCAGCCATACAAAACGTTTCAATACAATCAAACCATGCAAACTACTGTCAAATTCATGTACTATTACTCTATTTATCGATGTAGTTGGCGGATTTTGCACTTTACTAAGTGGCATTCGGAATATCCGTTTATATTTTATAATATCGATTTGAAGAATGAAGAAAAAAACAACAACAACAACATAATCATTACAATGTTGTGATTGCAAGCGACATCCTTTCGATAACACATTCGAACAAACAATAACCACATCGGTGGTTGTGTACAAAAATTCATATTTCGTTTGACAAACATCATCATTATTTAGAAAAACTGATGGAAACACAAAAATTACATGTATTGTACGTATTTGTTTGCGATTAGGTATTAAATTTATCGACTTTAAGGTGGAAAAGCGGATAAATTATTATTATTAAGGTGTTATTTTGGTCCGTGGATGAAAGACTGATTCTATTTTTTTTCTTTACTATTGACCTTGGAAAACAAATCTGCTCATTTAAACATTTTTTCGGTTGAATTTCACCGATATCGTACACACACATACACGATATCTCCGATCGCGATTTATGCGCAGCGAAAAAAAAATTTCTTGCTCATGAAATTTGCATGCCGAATGAATACAAATGTGCGCCTCAATCGATCAATAAACAATGAAAATCCATTCATTCGATTATATCACTGTGTATATATCATGTTGTTTTTGTTGTTATTATCTTTAGCGATTACAGTATAAATAAAAAAAAACAAAGAAAACAGCGCGAACAGAACAAAAATCTGTTCAATTAAGAGTTTTGCTGATTTATAATTCTGAAATTGATTTATGTGTGTGTGTGTGTGTCTTTTCTTGTCTCTGCTGTTGAGGAACACTGAATGAAAAAAATAACAACGATAGTGAGTCAATTTTAAGTAATGTGCTTGTTCAGTTTTATTGATACAAATTTTTATTATAATTATCAATTAGCATTAAACTATTGTTTTGTTAGTAGTTTTATGCCGTTATAAACAAGACGTTAATGTGTGTATTTTGTATGTGTGTGTGTGTGTGATAAGTTGGCAATGGAAAATGACGATCGGCTATGATTAGCATTGAGTCAATCAATTAGTGTTTACCGTTTGTCGAAGACATTTCGTCGACATCGAATGATAATTATAACATGACTCGTTCGTATACTTAAGTCAGCTCTCGTTAGATAACATTCTATAGACCGTTTCGTCAGAGCACACACGAAATATGTAAACAACAACAACAACAACAAGATACACACATTCGTGTGAAATTGATTCACTTCGCAAAAGAAGTACACATGTCACAGCCAACTCAGTTTGCTTTGTAAAATTGCTTTCGTGAAGCAAATGAATAAAAGAAGAAGAAGAAGAAGAAAAAAAGTACACAACGAATTTCGGGCCGATTCTCTAAAAATAAGGCAGAGTGTGCACGAAAGTAATATCATCACCGCCGATGTGAGATGAAAAACGGTTGGCCCGATAAATTTAAGCATTTGTATATACAATCAGCCAAAATCAATTGTTATGACACACAATGAAATTTCAGAAGAAAAAAAAAAACAGAAACGTAATTGAAACCTTCCTCCCCCCCCACCTCCCTTCATTTTTGATATGAATTTTAATGTCAGCTCATTCTCAATCACATTGATGAATTAACAAAATGAAATAATTGAAAATACGCCGTCTTCAGTTGATTTCATTCGATGAATTTCAATTTGCTATGAATCATGAATGGCATCTAAAAATGGTGTGTCTACAATTTTTTTTTTAACATAAACAAATATTGAACACAAAATTTTCACAGTTTCAGCAAATGAAATGATGCGGGCCTCGTTAAAATAACAAAAACAAATAAAACAAAACAAGAAGAAAAAAAAAACAAATATATGAAATGAACAACACACCCGTTCGCATCCACCAAAATAAGAAATGAAATTCTCGCTTCAGTGTGAAACTTCACAATGCTAGAGAAACGGTTGTTGTTAATGTCAATAAGTGCAGACACACAACAATCTGGCCGCTTGAAACTCGAAATTGGTGGCCGAAATGTTGTTGACCTTCGACTTTGAAATGACGTCGATTTGTTTCTCTCGTTTTTGTCTTTGTTCTAAATCAAATCAATAAATTGCGTTCGATGGCGCATAAACACACATACACACAGAGACGCGCGCGCACACGATACACATTTTGTTTATTTATATTTGATTTGATTTTTTTCGTCATCATTCTTAAACATTTCCGAATTCTTTGGACTATTTCCGCAACCGATCAACTACGGAAATCGTCTATGGCATATCAAAAGCATCGGAGACCGTACTCTGTAAAATATTTCAAAGTCTCGATATGCTGTTTTTACTTCCAGACGAGTGTTTAGGAATGCTCTTTTTTTTATTTCAACAAGAAAAACACAAATAATTGCGCACAAAATTGCATTTGTAAAATGCTTGGTATTTTTACTACGATGCATATTGGTGCTATGGATTCGCCTGTCATTTTTCATTGTAATATTAGATTCAATTGGTTTGTTTTCTCTGCAAAAAAAAAGTTTTTTATCGCATCATTTTCACTTAAACGTAAATGCATATTCAGTTCAATTGTGATGTGTGCGCACCGATTGCAAACTCATCAATAAAGAATGTATATTAGAATGTTTGATTCGGTGCAAAATGAGTCATTTGATCATAAGTAATCTGAATGCATAATTCAGGTGTTTTGTTTTTATACGCATTTCCTGATTCCAACACGAAATTGTAGCCAGTGAATTGTAGACAAAAATTGTGTGGTAAGGAATTTCAAAGGCAGAAAAAACCAAAATCCATCGAAATACTTTAGTTTTTTCCGTTTATTTTATCCAAATGATACGTGTTGCCATGCAAACCAACACTCTATTTTTCGATATTGCATAGGAAGTGCTCAAATTAAATTGGCATAAATTTCAATAAAAAAAAAATGGTCATTTCAGCGAAAAAATACACAGTATTTTTAAGAAACTTTCCAAAAAAAAAAAAATTATGCATGACCATACTTAAGCCGAAGCCACATTTGTGTAATAAAAATGTGAGTATGTTCTTTTTTTTTAAATTTCAAATTCATGTTAAATTCGGTTTCGGACGATTTACAAAGCGCACACACGCAATGTAGAGCTCACTCATTAAATATTAATAGTTCACGCATTACATTGCATAACCCATAAGTAACTGCAATAAATATTGGATGAAAATGTGGGGTCATTCTTAGACAAATAGAGAGAAAAAAAAACACACTCAAAACCAGCTTGTAGTTGAATATGGCCAGCAGTTTTGAACAAGGTAATGTAAAGATAAAAGTCGAACTGTGTCCCATGAATGGAAATGTTTAGTGTAAATGCTTGTGCGATATCGGAGGCAAAATTAATAAAATCAAATAGAGAAAGAAAGAGAGAAGAAAGAATATGTATATACATATATATGTATATGAGTAAACGGCAAATGAAAATCACAAACCGATTCGGGTGACAATATATCAATTGATGTAAATCGTTAAATGAGAAACGATCACGTCAGCGCCCGAGGGAGAGGGAGCAAATAGCAGTGCACATGTGAGCGCGCTTGCGCGATTACATTAAATATACACAACGCGCCGTTTGAAATTGCTTGTTTTTGCTGCTTCTCAGTTGATAATTGCCCCGTTTTGAGTATTCGAGTTGTTGTTGTTGATGGATGGATTGATTTTTTTTTGTCGCGTTCTTAGCATTTGTTGGCCGCACACCGTATACACAAGCTATTTTATTGTTGTTGGAATGGACAGCTGATCGCTGATTCAAATATGCCATTTCGTAGTTTGCTGCTAGCTACTTGCATTGAATGCTGTTGTTGTTGTTTTTTTTTTGTTCTCTTTCACATTTTTTCTACATTTGCTTGTAGTGTAGTAGCGAGAAGCGAAACATAGAGAAAGAAAGAGAGAGAGAAGGAGAGAGAGAGAGAATGAGAAGAAGATGACGATGACGACGACAACGACATCGACACAATCAAAACAGCATGTGCATTGGCGTTCACATCACAATGTTGCGAGTGGAAAAACACTTTTGCCTATGCCGATCCAGGCGGATTATTTTATATTTGGCTCAATTTAAACTCTGGTCAGTTCAAAAACTAGACTAGCTAAATATTTCACTTTGTATAGATTAAGCGCGTTCATATTATTTTTTTGTGTTTTGTTTTGTTTTTTTTTCGGTGTGTGTGTGTTTTTTTTCATTACGTATTAATATGTGCTCATTATATATGTACTAATGATGATAGTGTATTGAATATGTACTGTCTTTTTTTGTCAGCTTCGATTTGTTTATATCATTTGATTTGTCGTCTCTTTTGCACTTGCTCTTTTTGCTCCCTGTGTATAAATATACACACGCGTTAAAGTTGCGCCAAGCGTTTCCTAGCCTTATTGTGTTGTTGTTTTTTTTCGGTGTGCTTTTCATGATATAGCGATCATATGCGTATAAGGTACTTGTTTTCAAAGTTTATATACTATAGTTTTTGTTTTTCTTCTCCACACATTATTTTTTTATTTTATTTATGCTTCAATCTTTTCGTACATTCAAATAATCATTTGTTGTTGTTGTTGTTGATTGTTTTTTTCTTTCGTTCAACTACATGCTACTCGTGCACGCATATTTAATTTTTAGCGTGTGAATATTCAAAAGTAATTTCAACAACATTGTTGTGTTGAAATTATATAACCAATTCTAAGCGACATGAGGTGGCTAGAATACAGGATCATGCAATTTTTACATCAATCAATTTTAGATTGTGATTTGTTCAAATTTATTGGATTTGCACATGTTTTTCTATTATTCGTTCAGCAATACATTGTTACCTTTAAAAAAAAGAAGTTACGTTTGAGCGAGAAACAAACAAAAATCAAACCGATTTCGCTTTGGTAGACAAGAATATCAAAGTTGTGTCTGTAATTTGCAAAGTATGATGTGTGGTTTTTTTTAATGTGCTCAAATTAAAATGATCGATGATAAACAATTTGATTTATTGTAAACACACTCGAATAGGTGTTGCTTTGAAGTCAACACTGGGACCGGCTTGTCGAAAACCAAGCTCAATTTCCCATTGAAACCTTTGGCCGTAATTCGTAAAAATTTCGTGTATCGCAATTCATTTCAGCATATTGATTAGAAACTCAATGAGGTGAGCTTTTTGCAACGCCATACATTTTTTTTTGCATACAATATGTCGAAAAAATGCTTTGCTTTGGTCCGGATTTTCGTTTTTGGAACGGAATTTGATTTCACCGAAAACGGTGCAAACAACTTGATAATTTATACCTGTCATCTGTTTACATTGATGCTCGAGATTGGACTTTGAATATTTTGGATTGTTATTTGTTGGGCTCGTATAAATAGGATTTCACTATAATTTCAATCAAACAATCGACAGAATATAAAATCAGTCAGCTCTACTTGGGTATTATGAATTCATATTTTTTTTTCTTCTTTTTTTTGCGCCTCCATCAATCACACCAGAGATTCGAAAGAAGAAAAAACTACACATGACAACAACGTGTGTACGCGGGCACACCCACGATCGTGGGCATGTCGCTTAGCAAGATAGTCAATCACACGGCAAATAATGATGTGTTTGGATGTTTTTCGCACTCACATTGCGCGAACGCGGTAATGAATGTTCTTGAACAATAAATAATATTAATGGGATAAAAAAAATATGACAAGCTGTCTTGCAATTATAGTTGGAAATGGATTGGCGCGCGTGAGATCAGTAATTGCCAGATGCAAAATTGTTATTAAGCTAATGAATAAAACGGCAAATTGTACCGTTCTGCAATCGGGGCCCCAAGATAGGTTGGATTTCGTTTGGTAAATGACGTGTGTTCGCCTCGTTGTTCTTAACATTGTCTCTTCGCTCAACGATTTAAATTATTGTTTGAATGATGTGTGTTTGTGGGTTATATGTCTTTTAGCAACAACACAACAATAAAAATTCATAAGTGACATGTAATTAGACGACATTTGTCAACGGTGAGAATGGATACACACTCCTTCGTGCACAATCATTTATGCACAAGATCAACGGTGATTGAGCTAAAGCTTGTTACATTTTGTAGCTCAATGAATAAATTAGCAACATACGTCCTTTGTTTCGTCCAGATACATTTTTATGCAAATCAAATCAGCACATATGGATGGGATTTTATTAAAATAATTACCAGCATTTGTTTGGCTGGTTTTGGTCTTGGTTTTGTTTGCAAACAGCAATAACAACAACAAATTTCGACTTAATGATCGTGAATATATGAATGGAAACGGCAATGATCATCGAGTGAAAAACAATGCACTTTAAAATGCAGAAAAAAGAATGGAAGATCACATCAAAAGAAGCAACAACAACAACTACAACAACTACAACAACAAAAATTTCACAAAAACAATGCAAAAACACACACACACACACACTGCATATGTGCGCACCACGCCAAGACGTGAAGGCTGAAGTAGTGCACAAATCGGCTACAAAAAGGCAAACCGAAGCGATATGCACGTTTCCAAACGAAACTCCAAGCTATTGTCGGCTCCAACGCTCAATTTATCATAGTTTCAGATCATATGCCACACACAACAACCCGAATCCAAAACAACATATCCGCATTCAGAAATTCAAAACATGCTGGTAAAATTAGAAAACCAATGTCGACACAAAACACACACTCGCGCGCGAAAGAACTCAGAAAAAAAACAAATGTGTTTGCGGCGGCAAAATGTGCGAAAGTCAAGTAAGAGAAAAAAAATTAAAGAGCATATTCCCAATCATAGGAAACAAAATAGCTGAAAGAAAAAGAAAAAAACGACGCAAAACAGTACAAAATAGCAAATAGCCGCTGGTACTGATGTGTGCTTGCTCGTTTGCTTGCTTGAAAATATCGACAATGTTTTTTTTTGTTGTCGTTGTTGTTCTGTTTTGTTTATTTCGTATCACAGAGAGTGAGAGAGCGAGATAATGTAAATTTTATGAAAATTTTTGCTTAGCCATGGAATTCTTTTCGCGTTTTTCTTTTATCACATTTATTCATTCCTTTGTCCGCCGTCAACGAAACAGATTTGAAACTCATACTCGAACACACACACACACACACAAGTACAATCGGCTTCGGTCTCTTTTTCGCTCATATAAAATAAAAATACCACTATCTCATGTTGCCCTTGTCATTGTGCGTCTCCTGATTCACTTCAATTTTGAAATGAGTGAATTATTTAGTGCGGCTATTCACTGAACGGAAAAATTAAAATGTACATCAATTTTCGGCATGCTGTTTGTTGTGTGTTACAATAATAGAGAGAGCAAACCAATTATATAAAAAAACGCGCATACATACACACACACACAGAGAGAGAGAGAGAGAGAGAGAGAGAGAGAGAGAGAGAGAGAGAAAAAACGGCTTGAAAATTAATTATTGAATCGAAAAACAAAACAAGAAAAATAAATAAACAAAATGAAAACAGAAGCAAAAACAAAGAGAAAGAGAGAAAAAGAATGAAAAAGAATAAGGAAATGCGAGGCGATTGCTTTAAAATATCACATATCTCAGATATGAAGCAACAAAACAGAATCGCAATTTGGAATTTAGCCTAAAAATTCTTGAATTTTTCCCATTACATTTGTGTGTTTCGTTGTGTATTGTTGTTGTGATTGCAAACAAAGTCTCACGCACATTTGCTTTCTTGTTGTTGCAGTCTCTCTAATTGTGACACATCGATGTGTGCGCTAATCGTCATACGCCGTTGTCATTTGAACGTGCTTCTGATTACACTGCGCAGTGAACAGTGTACATTGCACGGCAATATACTATATATCCGTTAAAACACTTATTACGATTGATACATTGTTGCATTCCATTGTACAAATGTGCATTTGTATCACGGTATTAATTTGCTTTGTGTGTGAGAAACGATTTTTTTTTCTTTCTTTCTTTCTTTCTTTCTTTGAACGAAACGAAACAAAACTGAATATAAAGCACAAATTGTGTGAATACGAGAGAAAGGAAACAGACTGCCAATCGTATATTCATTGGATGAGCTTTTTCCTCTCTCTCTCTCTATATCTCTTGCTCGCTGTTTTTTTTCATATTGGCTTGACTCGTTCGTTATTTATGCTTATTATAACTCAATTATTGTGAGAATTTTTCTACCTTTTTGACGTGAATGTCGGCATTTATTTGCCGATTCTTTTTTTTACTGCTGTTGTTGTTGTATTCTCTCGCGTGAATTATGACCAACAAATGATGGAAGTGAATATGATCTCATGTGTATAACAACAATTGTATGTTAAAATGACTCACCCGTTTCAGGACTTCTTCAAGTGCTTCACATGATTCTGCGGTTAGATTTTGTTCACGCAAATTTAATACGGGACGTCTTGTATTGGAATTTAAATCCAATGTATCTAAATGTTTCATGATCGTTTCGATTGGTTGTGCATTGTGACGCCGACAAGACTCACGATAAAATTCAGCCAACTCCGATACACATGTAGCCGGTTTGACTAAAAGACCAAAAAAATTGTGTGATGATGAACATGTCCGTAAAAAGATCAAAAATCAATACGCAAAACATGTGAATATTTTGACACAAAACAAAAAAAAAAACAAAAAAACCTCGCGATCACTCGCAAGAGTGTCAAGATCAATATCGATATGGAAATTGAGAGATTATAAATTGTTCCGTAATTCGGTACTAACCACAGGCCCAAGGATCTGCCGGCTCTAGGTAACCTGTTACCAGTTCGCTATCATTTTCCGGAAATGAGACGCGTCGTGATGATTGATATAATTTACCAGTGGAATTGGAACGCACTTGAACGTGCTTTAATCGTTTAATATCGTCGGTCGTTGATGAGATGTCATCGCAGATTGTCTCAACATTTGGTGCATTCAATAAAATGGCTTTCATTTTAGTGGTTTTGCCGCTCATCTGATGTGGCGGCACTGTTGTATTGCTATCGCTTTGTTTAGCTGACTCATTTGCCGAATCGGTTGTTGATGTTGTGCTGGTTCGTTTGTCTTCAGTACGAGGTGCATTTGTTTCTGTCTCACTTTGAACATTTGTTGATACATTTGGATCATCTGTGCATGTATTTGCACTTGTCTCTTCCATATTGCTACAAATCGTTTCAATTTGATGAGTGTGATCGTTTTGGTCGGCTACAATTGTCAATGATGCAGGCAATAATGAAATGTTATCTCCTGTAAATTCATTTACCGCTACACTTGCTTTTTGCATGCCTCTCTTTCTCGCTCACTCTCTCACTCACACTCTTTCTCTCGATTGCTCTCTGTCTATCTCACTCAGCAGCAATGAAGCCGTTTATTCTATGTATTTACTTTCTTCAATGTTATTTATGTGCCGTAATTATACTGTTTTTTTTTATTATGTCAATATCATAAAATTGGCGGCATTCTCAAAATTGCATGTGTTGATTTCGGTTTAGACATTCACATTTGTTCACGCAGGACCAGCACAAATGACAAATTGTGTGTGATTGTCGTCGGCGGATTCGCTTCTTATTTTTTCTTTCTACATTTGCACCTTTTGTTCGTTGATATATATGTATATACATATATATATATATATATATATATATAGATAGATATTTATTTATTTATTTATTTTGTGAATCCTTCTGTTTAATACCTGCTACGGTCGGACACACATACATTGAATGAAATCTCAATAACAACACTTAACGGCTTTTTATTCTGTTTTTCCTTCAAATTAAAACCACTTGAATTATGTGTGTGCTTGTTTTTTTCTTCGTCTTCTCGTTTTGCTGTTGTATGTTGTTTTGTTGTTGTTGTTGTTGTTGTTGTTCAAATCGTGACAGTGGTCGTTGTCTTAGCACTATTCTTAACGTTGTGTGATTATTATTGATTCAGTTCAAATAGGTAATTAAATCACCATCAAAATGTCCATAAGTATTTCGATTTGTGTGAGGAGTATTTAAATAGCAGCAAAGCACAAAAAAACGAAAATGATCAACAGGAAAAAAAAATAAGTATTGAGAGAAAAACACACACTAAAGCATATACACAGCGAAACGAAATCGTTTGTAGAAAGAGGAACGAAAACAAAAAAAAAAATATTTTTCTGTCATTCACTTGCGGCCGCCATCGATAATTTGACGCTCTTTTTTTTAAATGCTCAAAGCATTAGTTAATTTTTCTTTTTGGTTGCTTGCTTACGCTTTCTGTCTCTCTTTCGCCTGAATGAATAAAGTCGCTGTTTTATCTATCTCTTCCGTGTGTGTTTATGTGAATTTCTGTGTGAATTGATTAGTTAATTCTTTTTTTTCTTCATTCGATACTCTTTTTTTTATTGGGTACACAAGTATTTATGTCACTTTTCAATTCCGATTAAATTTTTCTCACTCGTCCACTGTTTACACAATCGAAACACAAAATAAAAAAACCAAATACACGGCGGCATTTAACTCATTTTAATGATGGAATGCAACGGTTGGCACCCAATATCGACATGAGAAAATCTACGAAAAAACTGATTTTCTGTTTGTTTTGTTGCATGAGACTGTGACACACTCGCTCAACGTTATTAAGCAGAGGAGCAAAAGAGAAAAAAAGGCACAAAAAGCAACGTACTTGTTGTCAGATATATGTATATTTTTTGTTTCTTTCTTTTCGTTAATTTTTTTTTCAAATCATTTGCTTGTTTGCACACTGCTTTGGAAAAATTAATACTTAAAATAAACACTTTCTTTAACACTCGGTGGTTTAAGCGAATGCAATTGCAAATTAATTTTTGCGTATTAAAATTATATCTTGGTTTTGAAATTCGATTCTCTTGTTGTTTGACTGAATTTCTTCTCGTTTTTTTTTTCAAATCGAAACACTAAACATATTCAATGCACTCTTCTTTAGCAAATTTTGTACTTTACATTTGATTTCAATTAGTGGCTGCATTGAATTTGAACTTAGATCAATAAAGAGAAACACACAAAAAAAAAACAAAAAAAAAAAAACAAAATAGACACGGGGAATTTTTTTTACACAAATACTCAATATTCGTTAAAAAGAACCCAAAACTGAATTAATTCTTGCGTTCACAATCATCCAAGTCAAACAACACAATAATCTATCGTATTTTTTGTTTTTTTTTTGTAATATTTAGATATTTTTTTTCTACTTCACCCGTACTAGTCCCATACTATTTTATTTTTGCCATGCGCTCTCACTGTTTATTCGAACGCTAACACAAACAAAATGATGAAGATGAAAGAAAATGGTATTACATTCGGGACATATACTGAGCGAGAGAGCGAAATATAAAAAAAAACACTTGGTTGAAATGTTTTCAAACGCATACACAACCAGAGAGCAAATTTTTCGTTAGATATTTGGGCAACAGTAATAAATACATACACATAGCGAACTGTATACAGTGCTTACGTTCATGAGGTGGTGTGTCATAAATTCGTATAAAATAAGCGATAAACAACGTTGTGTGCGAGTGCAGTAGAGAGAATCAATTTCGGTTGCTCTCTTTCTCTTCCAATTTTACTGCTTATTCTCTCCATTCTCTTGTGCCACTACATACAATGAAATTGCCATTTTATCTCTCTCGCGCTTTGTGTGTATTAGAGTTTTGTGATGAGAGAGTCACTCTCTACCATCGTAAATTTGTAAATACGTAAATATATATTCTCACACGAGTGTACGCTTTCGCTCTCTCTCTCTCTCTCTCTCATTTGTTGTCTCTCTTGATTTTTGAAAGATTCTCTATTTTAATTGCTCTCACAGTGAGAGTATCTCACTGAGTGAACAAATTTCAGGCTTTTTGCTCTCTGAGAACATCGGGAAAAAAAGGTCGTTCAACATTTCTCAGAATTATTCATTGTTTCGATAAATTACAAAATACAATTGACTGGTACTTATTCAAGCAATTTGATCTTTTGTTGTTGCAAATTTGCCAATTCGATTGCAATCGAAGACGAATGAATACACCAATTTCAAATTGCATCACAATTACGAAATATTCAAATGCTTTTTCACACACACACACACACACACACACACACACACACACATCGATTGAATTCAACCATGAATAATAGTATGCATGAGTGAGTGAGAGTCAAAGAAACCGAGCACAATTGGAGTTTGATGAGATACCATCATGTTTTGCTATTTGTTTGTGTATTTTTTTCGATTTTGAATTGATGAGCGGCCAGAATCTGAATGGAAAGAACAACGACATTGCTGTTATTGTGTTAGAGCAATTTGCCGCGTAGGAAAAATAATTTTTATTCATTTTCCATTGAAATTCACAATCCAATGTGATTTGTTGAATTCTGATAAACGATTATATAACATAAGAAGGAGAAGGAGAAGAAGAAAAAAAACACAACACAAAAACAAAAGGGGTTTTCGGCTTTCAATACCAACCAACAACTCTCCAGATAGGCTTTCTCTCCCTTTCATTTTCTCCCCCACACACATTAGTTGTATGGAATTTTGTGTCATTTTGTCACTGCCATTTACTCTCTTTGTTCGATCACACACACTGTGTGTGTTAGTGTGCATTGTCGTTTCCATTCTTTCATTCTCTATGAGCTGCTTGTTAATGTGTGTAAGCGCAGCTGATTTGTGTTATTGTTACATATAACCAAAAAAAAAACAACACACTTCTCAATATGTATATAAAAGAAAAGTAAATCATAATGAGAGCAAGAATAACAAGAGCACATCACACACGATGAGGGAGAGCCTAAAATAAGCGCACCAATATGGGCGCACACATATTGAATGTCAAATCATTAAACCAGTTCTATATGAACAAAATACTGTTGAGTATGTCAATTATCGTCACTAATATGGCATTGTGTGCGCGATGCAAAAAATAAAACAGTGCACTGCCTCTTAATTTGTTGTTTTTGTTTTTTTGTTTTTTTTTTGTAATATCATTGAACGTACCACGACCGTCATATATACATTATTCACATTTCAATTCGACATATTTGCGATCCCATTTATTGCTGGTGCATGCACATTTTCAGATATTTTCACTATCAAAATGACCGTGATGCATTCACGAAGTCATCGTATTATTCGATTTGTTCGTTTGATAGAGACTATAAAAAAAGCCCTTCTGTCCCAGAAATTAATTTCCATACAAAATCTATTAATTTATTCAATAAAATAGTGTTTTTTTTTTCAAATATATAAGTTTTGTTTGTTAATGGTCTTATATTGAACTCTGTTGAGCGGCATTGAATTTTATTTATAAATCTAAATTCCTTAAATCATATCATAGATCATAGAAAAGTGTTTCATTATAAATGTCTTTTTTTTATCGATTTGTTTTTACTTTGCGTCGAATTTCATGCATCTTGAGGTGTCCAAACAACGCTACACATTTTACGATTCAGTTCGGTTAATATTAATGCGGCTAATTGTTGTCGGTCCGTTGTAAGCCTACAAAAACACAAACCAAATAAAGCAATAAAGTGTAATTAAAAGCAATTCATTTATCAATGTGTCTAATTGATTCGGCGAATTACTTGGCACAGAGGTCGATTCCTTCACTTTCCTCTTCTTTACGCACACGTTTACGTTTTGGCCGAATAGCTGGAGCATCTTTGCTATGATCATCCTTTTCTGTTTGACGTTCTGGACTTGAAGCCTTTCGTTTAACCTTAATTTTTTGTTTTTTTTTTCAAAATTATAAGCAAATGACATTAGTAGTCTCAACACCGAAAATGATGGCCAAGCAAGTGGGCCAACCAAAATATTTGGACATTTTCGTATGATTTGTATGTTGATAGACGATGTGTACCTTGGTCTCCTTCTTTTTTTTCTTCTTTTCAAATTCCTGTGAATCATAATAATTTGGTTTCTCTCGTCTCACCCGAGATGTTCGGCGTCGTTCATCCACCTCTTCGACAGCCTCACGAATTCGTTCGGAACGTCTAGCCTTGAAGAATGCATAGCCGCATTTGCATGATTTGGTTGCAACCGCAACCCTGGACTCACACTTTGGGCAATTTTTTACAATTGCCCGACTCTTGACCATTTTTCTTGCAAACAATTTTAAAACCGACTTTGTTGTTGTTTTTATTATCAAATCAACTTTCAATGCAAATCACTTGTATACAATCACTACATGCAATTTTCAGACAAATAAACATTTCATTGAATTATTGTTTTGACATTTCGTATTATAATTGCTAGCACACTGCTAGCGCCTCTGGTATTCAACATGCCAACCAATACGGTTTACATATGAAATCGATTATGTGTGGTTTCCATAACAATATCGATGGTATAAAAATACAAAAACATATCAAACACTACGATAAACAATCATTCGAAAAATATATCGTAAAAAAAAAACATTAAAAATAATAACAAAAAGAATAAAATAAATTAAAATGGAAGCAAGTGAATATTTTTTCATTAATATAACGGGTCAAATAGATTGTGCATACTATCCAATTGGTTTTGATGGTCAAAAGTTATTTTGTCGTTATGATGTTGTGGCCGGACCGGATTGGGAACTGGTGTCCGGATTCAATTCAGGTGTAACACAGAATGCAAGCGTTGGCCAATGCAATGATACGGTTGTATTTAATATGCCATTGGAAATGATGTTCAAATCAACAAATCCATTTGGCTGTAAGTTTTAATGAGGGGGGGACATCGTGCATTTCTGTTGTCAGCACAATGCCAAAGAAGAACAAGACTAATATTCAATTTCATCAATAAAAAAAATCACATCGTTTCAGGGCCACAAATCGTATTCAGTTTATACGGAACAAATTGGTGGCGAGCAGAATCATCACGTGGATATGCAAGAATTCATGTACCGCTTAGCGGAAAACGTACAACAATACATGCACCAATTTTAACAGCACAATGCACGAATCTATGGTCATCACTATCGAGTTGGTTTACTGATCGAAATCCAGAGCTTCGTGATCCAAAAATTCTTCTTGAAGGAACCAAAAATAAAGGACTGAATATGGAATCTTATGGTGAATTACGGGTTACATTGCAAGCAATTACCAGAGGTGGAGATGCACTCTGTTTGGAGTGGCATTGAATGTGAACATTTTATAAATACATTAAAAAAAAAAAAAAACAGAAAAACTAGTCATAAAAATTATTTCAATTCTAGAATCGATTGGTTTCGATACTATAATTGAATTTAATAGCTCGAATGTCATGAGTCATAGGGTAAACCAATAAATATTGTTGAGTGATGAAATATATATGTTGTCACTGTACCGTTTTTTTTTCTTCGGTTCCATCGTTCGAATTCCATATTTTTTACACTCAAATTGGAATGTACAGTAGGGTGTTTCTGAAAATAAAGAGTAAAAAAGTGTCTGGTATTAATTCAAAGTGCACTCAATTTAGTGTCGATTGGTGGCATTCATTAAACATGTCGATTGGTATTCTCACTTCCCGAAGCTAAAAACTTGTTTGGAGTCTGAATGTCAATCGCTTTTGTTCAATCATTATCAAAATAAAGAAACACTTACCAAAAGAAAACACTATAATGTACTCCCGTTCCAATGCCTGTTAAGAGGCAAAGGCCAACTAATCCACAAATATTAGTCAAGATTAGCTAAAGTAAAACTAAGGTTACATTTGATATTTTTAAAAATTTAAGTTTATTGATTGTAAGTGATGATTGGCGACAGTCGCTAGGTGTTTTCTATTTCTTGCTGCGCATCGTACAAATCTTGATCACGATCTCTACGAATTGGTCTTAATAAATTCGGATGAATCGGTTTGTTGAACAGTCTGCAATGTCCTGAATAAACAATAAAATCAACATTGATAATTATACCGTAAGTAAATTGCATCACATTAGCCACTCTTACCTTTATATAGGATGCATTTGGCGGCTACCTAATCCCGATGCCAGACGATTGTCGTTTGATCGCACATCATTACGTTGTCAATCGTGTGTAGTTGCCAGTTTAGGAAGAACTTTTTTGTCTTCAGCACTAAACGACGATTTGGCATCGCGTTGTGAATAAAATTTCCGTCCAAGCGCATTTGGTTGCGCACCCGTTTCCATGCTCGTTTCCCCATTTCAATTACAATTTGTGTCGGCAAGAATTCTGCGTTCCAAGTAGGTGGACTACAGTTGCGGCACACCTTGAAATCAATTCACAATTCACAATATGATACAATCTATTTCAATACAATCATTGAGTTGCTTACCTTAAATCGCATGTTCCGTGTGTTTCGATCAAATCGGTTGAAGCATTTTGGACACGTTTGCGACGTATAGTACTCATCAACGTATCGAATGTAAACATTTCCAAGCTTTTTGAAACTGTTCACTAGTTTTCGTACTCCCGGGCATCGGACGTACTTCCGAATACTGATGGGCGAATTCGGTGATATCTGTGCAGCTCCAATGTATGCAATTGTCTTTAGTTTGTTTGTTAAAAATGCAGCAATTCTGTCTACTGCGCGATTCGATTCGATGTACTTATCAAGTCCCATCCGTGCATATTTTTGGTTGGCGCCAATAAACGCTCTTTGGTGATGGCATCGTGACGTATCCAAATCGGTCATTTATCTCAGCTGTTTTGAATGTTTCCGTCCATCGTTCGGTCTTTCGATCACGCGTGCGCTGTTTTGCATTCCAATGATAATGTTTGCTGCAAATCGTTATGTTAAACTGTAGGAAAAAAAACAACAATATAAAAAACAATAAGCCGTTCATTAGTGAAATAAAGTAAATATTGCTAAAATGAAATCATTGTATCGAACGGAAAACTCACTTCTTTGTTCGTGCGCACAGTACGTCTAACTGTGGCATTCCATGTTTTCATGCCCGGGTCGATTCCAAGTTCATAAACGATTTTATTCATGTTGAAATCGTTCGAAATTTGGTCCACTATTGTTTGTTCATCGACAGGTGGTTTCTTTGTTTTTACGTAAAGCAATGAAACAGAGTCACTGTTCGTAACGATTTGATGGTGGAACCGTTTGTGACTTTTCCCGATGCGATTGATATAGGGAATATTAAATATTGGACTCCAACGATCGTTATCACCACCATTCCATTCCACTTTTTTCGAATCTTTGAACATTTGAAGTTTAGCGATTTCCTTGAATTCGGTGTCATCGATCTTAATGTGTTTCAAATGAAAACTACACAATGGAATTGCCACAAATGTATTAATTTTTGGTGGTCGTGGAACAGCTGTTTGACTTCGAAATTGCAACGGATTGTGATTGATGTGGAATTGTTCAATTTCGCGTTGCATTTTCACCCACATACATAAAGATTTGAACCAGTTGTCCGTTACGAATGTTCGCATGTTAAGAGCATCAGCACCACCAATCAAATATAACTCATTTACGAGCAAATCCATATTTAATCTTCGATGTTGATCACCGTTTGTTCCATCTCGGCCAAGAAATACACTGCGCAAAGCATTTTTCACATCGGTGTCATCGATGTTGAATCCTTGCAATTGCAATTCGTATTTCTTCATGCTAAAAAATGCTTTGATCCGTTTATAGCAGTGCTGTCTAATGTTTGTGCGAACGTTCTGCGTGTATAGTTCAACCATATATTTGAACGAATTCGTCATGGCCGTTCTCGTTGGAAACGTGATTTGGTATGCTGTAATCCATCTGATAAATAAATATGGCACACTATACATCGGTTTTCGGACATTGTCATTATTAACCCCCATAAAACAGTTTTTTATGGCCTCTTCACCATTTTGTTCGAAGAATTTTCTGTTCGAAGAATCATCTGGATCGTCCACTGCTGAATTGACTTTAAAGAGCAGCAGCAACGAAGCCAAAAATTGAAATTTTGTTGCTGCAAGACATCGATTACGGATAAGTTCACGAAAATTTTTCAAGTGTTTCCTTTTCACCACTTTTTTTTAACGTCAATTTAATTGACGAGTAAGTTTCATTTTCTTTGAGCTTGTAACGAGCGCGTGGTGGTCCGCTTCGATCACTCATTTTATTCACTTGATATCAACACTATGCAATACTTGGTTGTGATAATTTAATTTGAATTTTATCGTGTGAAATCTGATGGCCGAATGATTGCGAATGATGCATCACACGGCCTTTTATAGGCAAAAAATGCTGACGGAGTTTGACACAGAATGAAAAGTGAAATTGAAGAATGCAAACATATTTGATAAATAAACAATCAAAATCATTTTGCCTAAAATCGAGGCATGTGCTGTACCTTCTCTGCAAATTTGCAATACTGCATAAAAATCTCAAACATAAATAAAATGAAGTTGTGGTTCAAAGAAGTGGCAACAATCTAAATGATTTTATCGTTTTACCAAACGATGCAAACTCATAACACAATAATCTTTATTGTTTATGATGTTTACAATAGGATAGAGTATGTTCGAGATCACAAGGCATTATTTGTTGTTGCATCGAGCTCGAATACATTTCACGATAATTATTGAACAGACTAAAAAAAACAAATCTTTTGGGAGGTTTGAATATCGTTGGCCAAGCTGTATAAGTACTGTTAATCGGCACAAAACAGATCGTACATTAAATTTATACCAGACAATTT